>JALBCR010000623.1:0-368268 GCA_030710515.1 Abscondita cerata
AGAAACCAATATGGCCAAAGCAAAATAAACAATTTACGTAAAGAGAATAAGTTCCATAATTAATTCTATTATGAATTTAAATTAAAAAACTAACGTTGACTTCATTAATTTTAGTTACTAAACCGTGTAATTATTTGAAATTAAAGCGCACACGTGTAAAGCCGTTTACTCGAGAGGCCTTGCGATTACAAAAATTATCATTAAAGCACAAATTATTTGGCAAATTAAAATGATCGGTTTCTATAATACATGCAACTACAATCTGAGAAGTTTTTAAAACGAGACACATAAAAATATAAATTAACTATAAACTAGAATACTTATCTGTCAAATTGTTTTATTAGATGTACGGAAACGTCAAATGCTTCAGATATATTTTAGTTGATGCGAGTACATAAAGAATTGAAATGTATTTGTTTGCTACCGACTAATACAGACACAATAGACAAGTATCGAAGCTGAAACCCGCTTGCTCGATAAGATACCACGGTTCTTTCATATAGAGTCTGCCCTATAGAATGAACGTTTGGGATTAAGTAACAGCTGCAGCACAAGTAGAGACTAGTGCGCAATCTATCGGCTAATTTATCCCTTCAGTAAGTTATGAAGTTGTTGTAAAAACAATACCAAAATAGCAAACTAACCGGCACCGAACTGACCGCGTCGAACTGTCCTAAACTGCAGTAGAGAAAATCATAGCACACATTAAATTGGAAATACGAAAACTATCACAGGAGTCTGCGCACGAAATACGACTAAAATATTCAAGAATTGTATCTTGTGCAAAAACTCCAAAAAGCAACATCAATTACAAACAATGTTTTGCAATGAGAAAACTTAATAAAAACAACGATATTGTGATACTTTTGATAGATAAAGAAAATACGACTGTTGTGATAAGTAAAACAGACACCATCAGTACCCCCATGTTTGCCAAATAATAGCTGGACTACAATTGCGCAGAACAGATCCTTGCTGTTATATGTTAAATTAAAAATGAATCAACAGAAAAAAATTACTTGTTGGATGCACCCGGTACATCAAATTAATTTTTAACCCTAGAAGAAGAGGATGAAGATATAATAGTTACTATAACAGTGAAAAACCTTCCTCAATATTTACTAACGGTGTTAAAAATATGACTACCCTCATCCAACTTCTGAATTAAGTAGCTAAACAGCAGTATGAAATGAAAGCTCTTGCTAAGAATCAAGTCAAAGTGTAACCCAAATCTCCTGATCACTATATAGACTAATCGTTAAGTCTTACCTAAAAAATACTGAATTTTACACTTACAAACTAAAAGAATGAAGGGTAGTACTGAAAAACATGCACATTTCTCTTATACAGAGGAAATTAAATCTGAAACAAAGAAACTAAATCATACGGTACAAAAAATATGGAATACTAGCAAACCCGGCGAACTCCGTTTCGCCACCAGATAACTTTGTTTTATGTAACATTTTGTTTGGTGATTAAAAGATGAAGAAAACATTTTTTTTCTTCAAGCGACAATAAAACGTCATATTATTGAACTACTGGCAGACGCTAAAAACTCTTTTACTGTCTAAACATTAAAAAAGCAAAACAGTTATTTTGTTTCCACAACTATTTAGAGGTTGGTACCTCGGTTATGTCATATTATGAATGTAACAGTAAAGTACCAACTTGATTCGTCGAGAATAAAAAGTCACTATAAGACTCGAGAATCTCGAAAATTTGAAAATAACACATGAAAACTAGCAATAAACGCTTGAAGAAAAATAATATATTTCACTTGGGTTAAAAAATATAATTGTTTCAAGCAATGTGCTGTCTCGGCTAACACCTCGCCAGCAAACTTTTAAGCTCAATTATATTGTTTAACTCCTAGTAAAATATTATACTATTTTTGTTTTATATTTGAAAAGGAAAAATTTTATTTCATTTCACAACAGAAATGAATTCATTTCGATTACAAAAATGAAGTGTTATTTAGTTGAACTTCTCTAAGTAAATGAAAGTGAATCCAAAGTAAATACTGAATCGAAGCGTTATACGTGTCCGCAAATTATCCGTTTCATTGAAGTGCACTTTGGTAAACCACATTTTTGTTTTTGGTCTGACGTTAACACAAACAAAGCGGATGGTTTCCCAACTCGTGAACACGCAACGTATAACTGCCCATGTGAAAAACAATGATTTTCTAAATTTATCCCGCAAACACTTAGCGATTGGCCTTGCGACTTGTTAATTGTCATTGTGACGCACCGGCGCCATCTACTTAAAATATTGGTTTGTAGTATATGCTATGTATCAGAGATGGCGCTGTATGTAAAAAAAAATTCCCGCTTCTCTGTTGAAATTTTTCCAGAATTTTCTTTGCTATAAACCTCACGGAGCCCGAGACCTTTCCAACGAATGCAAAACCGTGGAAATCGGTTCGTGCGTTCTGGAGTTATAGCGTCAGGAAAGAAAACCCGACTTATTTTTATATAGTATAGAATAAATAAATACAGCAAAAAACCTAAATTATACTAAACATAGACCTAAAGATACCTTTAATAGACAGTAAAAACATCAAAATAGCAGTAGATCAATTGAATCAAGTAGTAAAAAAGCAGCTTGAAAACCAGCATTGGCAACAACCTACGACAAGGAAAAATTGCAAGACTACCCCATGATAATAAAACAAAAATCTACGAAAAATGAAAAATTAGACAACAATGTCGAAACGAAGAACTCTTGAAAGTAAAAGATTCCTTAACAAAGCAGCACGACAACTCAAAGAACTGATCAATAATAATAAAAACCAAGAAATTCGGGGCTTCCTTAAGCATCTAACACCAACTGAACCAAGCGACTACTCGCTGTGGAAGGTTATAAGAAAAATAAGACAACAACAATTAAATACAACTACCAATTAAAACAAAAAGGCAATAATCTTTGCTGTACATCTAACTAAAGTTTTTCAACCTAACCCACCAGAACTCTGTTAGGACGTTGACAAGAAAAGCAACAGTATTTCGGATTGCCGTACTAGCTTGAATATCCTATTAAACCCTTTAAAACCTAGGAAATAGACAAAATCATTAATCAAATAATCTTCTTCTTCTTTTTCTAATGGGTCGTAGACCTGTTTCTTCCAATATTATTGTTGCTGTTCTTGCGACACAGATGACCAGCTGTCTTTCCAGCGTTTTGGTGGTCCTCCAGGTAGGCGTGTTGTTCTTGGTTTGTGATCCCTAGCAATCTTTGGCAGTTTATCTTTGGGCATTCTTGATACGTGCTTATTCCATTCTCTACGGCGTCTTCTCGTCCATCTTACAACAATTTGTATATTGCACGTCTGTCTTATGTTCTCGTTTGGTATTCTATCGTAGAGTGTGTGTCTTGTTATAGATCTGTGGCGGCTAGGGGTTAGTTCTAGGCGCCGGTTTGCATCAGAGAAAAACTACGTTGAGTTTGCGAATACGAGTTTATTTTAACTTACAATAACCGCGCTGTTAGTTGTTTAATGTTAATGCGTTTGCTGCGAGAGCGGAATGCGAGTAAGCGCCATATAGGAACGCGGAACTGCTGGGATCGCACTAGTCACTTTGGTTACTACGCCGTATCGTACTCTGGGTCTGTCTTCTGTTGACTCGTTCGCCTCATTATATACCGTCTGGCGTGTTGGGATGCTTAGCAAGGTTACAATAATTCCTTGCGAACGTAGCATTCTTTGTTTGTTTATACTTCCGCAAAATACGGACGCGGAAATTGCTTGTGCATGCAGTTCCTATATGGGTCCCCCCTTAGTGGGTAAATCCCACGATAAAACGGAGCTGGTGGGCAAAAATGTTTAATTTTGCGTATGCTTTACCTTGCCGCTTTATTATTTTGCGTGCGCGCTTAATGCAGGCGCTTGGGAAAATGAACGTGTCTTCCGGACTTTGTTATGGTGTGTGGTGTTCGTTTGGAGGCGGTGTCTCCTTGATGATCCGTGGTGGGCGAGGTTGTCCTTGAAGTTTGCGTCGTCTGCGTGTGGTTCCCTTCTACGTAGGCTGGTTTCGTGCGGTCGATGGAGACGGTCGTTTCGCGATCCCTTATTTTTAACGTTAAGGTTTTATCTCCTCGTTTTAAAACCGGGAATGGTCCCTCGTACGGTTGTTCGAGTGGCGTCTTTACTGCGTCGCGTCGAACGAATACCTGTTGGGCCGTTTGTAGGTCTTTAAAAATGAATGTGTTTGGTTTGGCGTGGTTTGTTCCAGCTGTGGGGCTTAATTCTGCGAAGTAGCGTTTGAGGTTCGTTATGTAATTTATCGGGTCCGTTGCGGGCGTTTGTTTTGGTACTAGGAATTCGCCAGGGAGTCTCAGGGGTTCGCCGTATACCAGTTCGGCTGCAGATGAGTTCAGGTCTTCCCTCCATGCTGCTCGTAGTCCTAGTAAAATCGTGGGTAGTACGTCGGTCCACTGTTTCGTTTCGTGGCAACGGATGGCGGCTTTGAGGTGGCGGTGGAAACGCTCCACCATCCCATTCGATTGCGGGTGGTAGGCCGTTGTTCGCAAATGTGGTGCCGAGGAGTTTGTTGAACTGTTTGAACAGTTGTGATTCGAATTGTCGCCCTTGGTCTGTGGTTATTCGCAGCGGGACACCGAAGCGTGTGATCCATTCGTTGTAAAACGTGCGCGTGATTGTTTCGGCTTCGATATTTTCGATTGGGTATGCTTCGGGCCAGCGTGAAAATCTATCGACACAGGTGAGGCAGTAACGTTTGCCTTGCGATATGGGGAGCGGTCCCACTATGTCGATATGAATGTGCTCGAAACGTGTGGATGGGTTCGCTATCGTTCCGAAAGGTGTTTTTACGTGTCGCGTGACTTTTGATCGTTGGCATTGTATGCATGCGCGTGTCCATTGTCGGCAATCGGCGTCAATGGATGGCCAAACGTAACGCTGTTTGACGAGCTTTGTTGTGGCTTTCGTTCCCGGGTGCGCCAGATTGTGCATTGTGTTGAAAATGTGCTGGCGGTGGGTTGTAGGGACGAAAGGTCTGGCGTTGGCGGTGGACAGATCGCAGTATACGGCTGTGTCCGTGTTGGGGAGAATCACTTTTTAGTTGGAGTGAATTCCTGGACGCAGGTGCGTTTGCAGATCGTTGTCCGTGGCCTGTGCTTTGCGAGACTTTCGAAGTCGATCGGGGCTGTGGCGATTGTTTCGATGCGGGATAGCGCGTCCGCAACGACGTTCTCCGTGCCCGAGATGTGACGGATGTCTGTTGTAAATTGGGATATAAAATCTAGGTGACGAAATTGGCGGGGGAACATTTGTCCGGCTTTTGGCGGAATGCGTATACCAGGGGTTTGTGGTCCGTACGAACAGAAAATTCTCTACCTTCAACCATGTGTCTGAAGTGTTTTATGGCTTGGTAGATCGCTAGTAATTCTCTGTCGTAGGTCCCGTACTTTCTCTCTGCGCTTGAAAGTTTCCTGGAGAAGAATGCGAGTGGTTCCCAGTCGTCGTCGATGCGTTGTTGGAGAGCGGCTCCGATTGCGTTATTTGAGGCGTCAGTGACTATGGCAAGGGTTGCTCCGGGTTCGGGGTGTGCGAGCATTGTGGCCTGTGCCAGTCTTTCTTTGCAGGCATCGAAAGCTTCGTTTGCTTTGGTCTGCCATTCGATTGGTTTTGCGCCTTTAATGTTGCGTTTGAGCAGGTCATTTAGCGGTGCCTGCAGTTCCTATAGAATGCTACGTTCGCAAGGAATTATTGTAACCTTGCAAGCTAAGCATCCCAACACGCCAGACGGTATACAATGAGGCGAACGAGTCAACAGAAGACAGACCCAGAGTACGATACGGCGTAGTAACCAAAGTGACTAGTGCGATCCCAGCAGTTCCGCGTTCCTATATGGCGCTTACTCGCATTCCGCTCTCGCAGCAAACGCATTAACATTAAACAACTAACAGCGCGGTTATTGTAAGTTAAAATAAACTCGTATTCGCAAACTCAACGTAGTTTTCTCTGATGCAAACCGGCGCCTAGAACTAACCCCTAGCCGCCACAGTGGTGACCCCCGACGTGATGTATTTGATCAGAGAAAGGTCACCGTTCGAAGACTTCACCGCAGAATTCAGAAACAACGGTGCAACGTCTTATCCAGTGACGACCATCATCATATTTTTCGTGATCGTCCTGTTCGCCGCCAAACACTGGTAAGACTCCGACGCACATACGAGTAATGGGAGGTTCTGAATCTAAGGAAGAGATCATCGTGCAGAACGCAAACGGCAGCGCATCTGCCACCCTAAACACCGCCGAAACTCTCCACACAATCACCGTCGTATTATTGGTATTAATCATCATCCGGTTCGCCGCAAAGGACCTCTGCGCATTTCACAAGAGGAAGGTAAACCGCGCGGCCACCAAGCTCCAGGCACAAGCGACAGTGTAATCTTCGAGACGACATCAGATCACACTGGCTGCCGCGAACAAACGAAAAATGGCCCCCACAATCGCAACCGCTTCCGCGAACCTCACGACGCCTACAACGACCCCCGCAATCGAACGCGTAGGCGTACGCATCCCTCCATTTTGGCCGGAAGACCCTCTCATGTGGTTCCTGCAAATCGAAGGCCAATTCGCTTTAGCTGGGATCATCGCGGACGAAACAAAATATAACTACGTGATCGCCACTATAGATACCAAGCATGCCACGGAGGTACGCGACATCCTTCAATCACCGCCGACCGAGGGCAAATACGACACCCTCAAAAAGGAACTAGTCAATCGCCTCAGCGCATCGAAATCGCAAAATACGGACGCGGAAATTGCTTGTGCATGCAGTTCCTATAGATCTGAGAACCTACATTTCCGTGGTACGGAGTAATCTTTTGGTGTGTGCGGTATCTGCCCTTGTCTCTGCGGCATATGTCATTATGGGACGAATGCATGTTTTGTATATTCTAACCTTTGATTCGGTGTTCATATTCTTGTTTATCCATATTATATCTTTTAGGAATCCTGACACTCTTGCTGCTTTATTGATTTGTGATTTTACCTCTATATTTAGGTTTCTATCGCTTGATATTTCCGCCCCTAGGTATTTAAAACGCATTACCTGTTCAATGGGTTTTTCGTTAATTACCAGTTTGCATCTTCTAGGTTCTTTTGTTATTACTAGAGATTTGGTTTTTTCTGCTGATATCTCTAGATTGTAAGATATGGCTGTCAGACAGAAGGTGTTCAGTAGCCTATGTAGATCATCTTTATTTTCGGCGATGATTGCGGTGTCATCTGCGTAGCATATCAGTTTAAGTTCTTGGTTTCTCATTTTATACCCATGATCCGTTCTTTTTACCTTCTCTATAATTTCGTCCATTATTAGGCTAAAGAGCAGGGGACTCAATGAGTCTCCTTGTCTGATTCCGGTTGATACATCTATTTCTTCCGTTAATCTATTGTTGATTTGTATACGTGTCTTAATGTGTGTGTTTAATTGTGCTATTACGTGTATTACTTCATTGGGTATGTGTTTGTCTTTTAATATTCCTAAAACGTCATTTACTTTTATTCTATCGAACGCCTTCGTGAGATCAATGAAGCATATAAAACCGCTTTGTTGTACTCAATATATTTTTCAACGATTTGACGTATGACAAATATTGCGTCTGTTGTACTTCGGTTGTTTCGGAAACCTTGCTGGTCTTCGCTTAGTTCAACTGTATTGGCAATGATTGATTTTAATGCTTGTAAATAATTTCATGATGCAGCTAAGCAGCGTAATACCTCTATAGTTTGTGGAATTCTTCTTTTCGCCTCTCTTGAATATGGGTATCGTTATGCTTGATTTCCAGTCTTCAGGTGGTGTACCTTTATTTAGTATTGACTAGAACAGTTTTCTCAGTTTTGTACTTAGGTCTTTTCCTCTGTATTTAAGAAGTTGTTTCAAATTTGATCTGCTCTCAGTGCTTTCCGGTTTTTTAGTTTTCTTGTGGCTTCACTGATTTGCTTTGTTGTTAGTGTTATCGGAGCTATTTCATTTTGTGGGTCGTCGTGGTCTGCTATCGTTATGTTATCTTCTTCATATAGATTCCTGAAGTACGTTACCCATGTTTCTTATTCTATTGTTTGTGTCTGTGTGTATTCATTAATATCTTTCCTTTGTCGTTTCAACATGCCCCAGATTTTGCGTTGAGCACCATAGAGATCATGTTCCATGTCCTGTGTGAATTTTGTCCAATATTCTTTTTTGTGTTGGCGGATTTGGGCGTTTACTCTGTTTCTTATTTCTACGTAGTTTACGTGTTTGTCTATTGTTCTGTTATTAATGTATCGTAAATAAACCGCTCTTTTTCCTTGTGCTAAGATCTTTATTTCTTCCGTAAACCAAGGTTTGTCACTTTTCTTGGCATTTAGGTTAATTTTTCTTTTACCTAATGCTTCATATGCGGCTTCATTAATGTTGGATAAGATCTTTTTTCAACCTTCTTCTACACTGTCATCCTCTTCAATTGGATTAGCTTTGATTTTCAGAGATAGTGTGTTGGCGTATAGTGAGTTAGTGCTCTCCTCCATAATTGCTTCGATATTTATCTTTTCGATGATTTCTGGTTGTAGTTTTTTCTTCCGTTGTATGTTCAGACGTATTCTCCCTAATACCAGATTGTGGTCCGTTCCTATGTTAGCTGAGGTCAATGTGCGGACATCCAGTATTTGCGACGGATGGATTGCTCTGTTTGATATGATGTAGTCTATGGTAGAGGTTTGCCCTCTTGTGTTGGACCATGTTATTTTATATTGGGGTTTATGTTCAAAGAAGGTGTTGTTGATTCGTAGCTTATTATGAGCGCAGAATTCAATCAGAGTTTCGCCACTATTGTTAATTTCGTATTCATTGAAACGCTGTTTTACTCCTTCTATGGGTATATTATCTATTCTAGCGTTCATATCTCCCATTATTATAGTTTTTTGTTCGTTAGGGATTGTGTCGATATTTGACTGTAGTTTTTCGTAGAACGTTTCAATCTCGTCTTTAGGTTAATTTGTATCCGGAGCGTACACACCAATTACCCGTAGTTTTTTCTTGCCTAGATTAATTGTTACCATTAATATTCTCTTGTTTATGTAGTGTATCTCGTCGATGTTTTGTTCGTATTTGTTGCTGATGAGTATGCCAACGCCTGCCTAGGCTCTCTCATGTTTTTCTCGTCCACTGTATATGAATGTATAGTTCTGACGTTTTACTGTTCCTTTCCCTCTCCTTTTTGTTGCTGCCAGAGAGCAGATGTTTATTTTGTGTTCATTCATTTCTAACATTATTTCTTGTTTCTTTCCGTTCCATGTCATTATATTTCAACACGCACATCTGATAATGTTCTTTCAATCAATCAAATAATTAAAAAATCAAAAAAAAACTCCCAGTTTCGATCTAATCACCGGCAAAATACTAAAAATACTTTCACAAAAGGAAATCAAAAGTATCACGCAAATATTCAATGTAATTAAGCGCACTACTCACTTCCCAGATCAATGGAAGGTTGCCTTCACCATTTTGGATTCAGATACAAGTCAACAAGTTACAAAAAAGATGAGACAAGATCTGGAAAATAATAAAAAATGCTTTACAGCTTTTATTAATGAACAGGCTTTTGACAATGTGCTGTTCAAACGACGAAAAACATTTCCTGTCAACTATTTCAATCCTATCAGCAAAATCGACAATTTTTAGTTAAACAGTTAAACGGCAACAAAAACACGCAAAACTGTACCCAATTTTATCTGGTGTACCTCAAGGTGTTGTTGTTAGTCCCATCCTGCACTTTATATACCATCTTCCTACCACGCAAGACGTAGTAGTAAATAGCTTAGATGAAGTATAACATTGGCTAGCTAAGTAGAGAATTAAAACCAGTTTATATTACATTTACTACTACACAAGAAACGTGTGTACCAATCTACCTAAACAATAGTCAACTACCACAAGTAAATAAAGTCAAATACCTAGGAATGCGTCTAGACAGATAGCTAAATTGGCAAAACCCCATATTTACTAAAAGAAAGCCTCTAGGTCAAAAATTGACAAAACTATATTGGAATAAGCAGAAAATCCAAGCTGATACTCAAAAACAAACTGTTATTTTATAAAGTCATTCTAAAACGTAGGACGTACGGCATTCAACTGTGGGCAGCAGCTTCAAACTTAAACATTGAAATACTGGAAGGATTCCAGTTAAAAATACGACGCCTCCTAACCAATGCCCCTGGAACGTACCAAACAATGCTAATAGAATAAGTCTCAACATATCTACAGTCAAAGATGAAAGAAGATAATTAGTGTAAAATATGGTGACAGGTTAAACTCATCAAAATACAACAGCAATTGCTTTTAAGCAAGCCAAGTCGAAATAGGAAGCTTAAACGCGTTCCGCAAACAACCTAGTAGGTACGTACTGAGTTTATTGTAATTAGTATATATGTTAGTTAAGGATATATTTAAGTTACTTACGCATTGCCAACCCAACTAAGCAATTGCTCATTATATGGAGGGAGGGGAGGGGAATACTAATGATTGGTTCCCGGCATGTCAATATTTTATAAGAACGCCTAAACTTTTGATTATTGTATACAAACATTTTAAAATAAGCAGGAGTTTGAATTTTATGGGAGATATTATACCATGTTGCCGCTTGTTGCTTTAACCATTCAAAATAGACCTAAGTATCACTTTTTAATGTTTGTTGTGTAAAGGTTGTTGTACTGTCAATGTAACTGTGTAATAAAACTTAGTATATGACATAACAATGAAAGTTGAAATTTCCTGTTGTACTAAGTCAAAACCATTGATAAAACTATCAAAAGTTCAAAAAAGTAAAAGTTAACAACATATTTGACATAAGTGTTCAAAATGCAGCTAAAAAATTTGATTTAGCTCCGCTCATTAAAATTCACCAGCTGTTTGTTGTGATTAATAAAACATATTAAAAATATTGTGTATAAATCTGACAAAAAAAGATTCTTCTCGGTGACCATAGTGGTAATAAAACAAATATGAGCTTTTCTATGTTGTTAATTCAGGAAAAGAATTTGAAAAAAAATGGATTAAAGTGCACATGCTGAAGACATTATTATTTGTCGTAGAAAAAGCTCCTAAGCAATTTAAGACTTCCACCACGCAGCTGTGTTTTAAATAAAAATCTTGGCATCAAAACTTCAATGTTTCAAAAATATCATATTAACTTATGATGCCCTGTCAGCTCAAATAATTAATAAAAAATTAAACTTTTGTTATAGGTTTCTAAAAATACGACTTAGATGTGGTAAGATTGTCTTGAAACAGATTGCCTAAAAATACAAATTGAGAACCCCAACCACCCAGTACACCACGCACGAACTTGGCCATAATACAGGGATTCCGTTATAGTAAGGTTGTTCAAACTCAATTTTAAAAAATTCTTATAACTATATTTTGACACAAGCTGTATCTAAAAAAAAATTATTCCTTGTTGGCGCTTCCGGTTGTACCAAAAGTAACCACTTTGTTTTTCACATGGAACACACTGTATATTGTCATATTTTCAAATTCTACGTTTAATTGTAAGTTTACTTGATGCATTATACCTACCATTAGCGGTTTCCTAATTATTCATACCTTTTGAAAAATAAAAATTACATTTGAACCACACTAATGTGACACAAACCCATTTTAGAACTTAAACAAATTAGATACGCAATTTATTGAAGGAAAGATTCCTTGGATATAAATTAATACAGTCGTATTGCCAGAGTGTTCAAAATTCGAGTATGATTTTTTAAATGAAGTAACGTCAAAGAAATTGAGGTAAGCAAACACAACGACTTGTAAATGATTCTTGAAAAGATGCTCGAATGCAGCATCCTGCAACAATTTTTAATCCTCCTCAAACGTTTGTACTCATTAGTTTTCCTTTTCGTTAATTTTGTTAATTTTGTTTTTTTGATTAATCATATTTTATTTTGTAGTTGCTGGCTCGGAATATAGAAATTTAATTATAATTTCTAAGATGAGTCTGCTTTAATCTTTCTTGTTATATAGAGTACTATAGTGTGTTATGTATTGGTTTAATTCTAATAAAATATAGTGAAAGGAAATTTTGAAGTCAATATTGATACTGAGCTTTTTAAAAAACAATCTTTACTTGTTTCGGATAATCATCTTCTGAAGATGGCTATCCGTTTGTATAACCAAATCTAGTAGAGATGATTTTTAAGAAAAATTTTAGTATTGGTTTTGACTTTAAGATTTCCATTAATTTTATTTTAATAACTACGATTTTGTTTCGAGAATAATACCGCAATTTCAGTCAGTGTTTCGCTTTTATTGCAAATATTATAAAAACTATAAACAATAATGAATAATAAACTATAAACAATAATAATAATAGTGATGCGACGTCTCGGTGTCATTTATTCCAACACCTAGTTGGATATCATAATTGAACGATGGACTATGTAACTGGTTACAAATCTGTCGACAAAGTTGCCTTTAACGTAAATTGCATTTTCGTACGTGTTTGTTACACGAATCGACACCTAGGTGTCGCAACACTTATTGTTTGTATATGATGTTGCTTCTAGTAGCGAATATAGTCTATTGTACAACCTCTTGCAAACTTACAGCAGGCGATTCGAGATTGTCATTTATGCCAACACCTAGTTGGTTATGATAATTGAAGGATCGACTATGTAACTGCTTACACTGTTGACCTAAATTTAATCTAACATTTTTCTTCTTTTGAATGATGTAATAAAAATAGGGCGTTCCGATTGAAAAATAAATTTTTTGACGTTGTTTTATTTGATAAATCATACACAAATTTGGAACACTTTGTATAGTAAAGCAGTATGACTGTACTAATGTATATCTAGGGGACGTTTCTTCTAATCAATCACCTATTTAATTTGTTTAGTTCTCTGTTTCGTGTCACATTGATTTGAAAAGTGTGGTTCACGTCATTTTTTTTTTAAATCATAAATAATTTAAAAACGGTTTATAATAGGTAGGTATAAAGAATAATGCATAAAGTCAACTTAAAGTTAAACAAAGAGCCAACCTTTTTTTAGATAAATTTTATGGCGAAACCTAGTCATGAGAATTTTCAGAATTGAATTTGGACTTTTCCATAAGCTTCTAATGAAGTCCGGTCATGATGCACCCTGTGTGAGAATAGAAGTATTGGAGAAGTGTTGATGAAGATTGTTGTTGAAAACTGTAATGGCAGATAAAGGCTTCAAAAGACTGCGAGTATCTATCAGCAAAGAAAATTACTTGTTCAATTTTCTTTTACATTTTTTTTGTTGATAGACGTTTGGTACCAATGATTTTTTACTAGATAAGTATTTTAATTATTCAATTATGAAATTTTTGACAAACCATTCATAGAGTCACCAATAAATAAATACTTTGAGTATTCACAACTTTTTGACTTAACATTCAATTTATTTTCCACCACTTGAGTATCAAGTGTTACATTTTCTGACGTTTAAGATTTGTTGTTCAACGACTGACCTTTCAACAATTTTCAGTTTAGTACATAATAAGCAGTTGATTTCTCATATCGCGTAGAGCAGGTAAAAACATTACCTCCCCTCACCTAGTCCTTTTCCCCGCTTGTATGTATAAAAACTGTTTCACATCTATCAAACATTTTTCAAACTTTGGGTTTAACTTATTTGTTGTTGTTAGAAAGATGTGTACACCGTTTTGATAAGTTTTTGTGGTTCCTGCAATAACGAAGTTTTTATCTTGTTTCAATCATCAATAACTTAGATACACTAAACTGGTACAAGATATGGGAAAGTCTGACAAGAAAGAATGTGAAGCAAAATACAAGCAATCGAAAGTTTGTACAAGAGAACAGAAAACCGAATAAGAACAAGCAATGACACAGTGAAAAGTTTTCATACATCGGAAAGAGTAAGACAAGAAAGCGTGATAAGCTCGTTATTGTTACGGGCTTGTACTTTTGAAGACGACATATTAATAGTAGCTAACTCAGAAAAGAATCTATAGAAAAACCTTAGCAGCTGGAATGTAGTACTGAGAAAGCTTTATCTTAAACTGAACGTGGAAAAAAAAGAACAGTAAAAGTCAAAATAGAAGGAAAAAATATTAAACAAGTTTATAAGTACAATTACCTAGGAAGTGCAATCAATAAAAAAAAGAAACCTAGACAAAGAATACATGCAACTGGCAGGGTCTACTATGCCCTCAAAGAAAGTTCCTAGAACACCAACAAATATCGAGAAAGACAACGAGTATTATAAGTTCATATACCTACCAGTACTCACACATGGGGGGTGAATTGGATACTAACAAAAATACAAAAATGGAGAGTGCGAGCAATAGGAATGGAATAACACAGGAGAGTAGTAAGAGCAAAAAGAATATGTTACGGTTTATTGATAAACAAACTAAAACTTTAGGAGCAGTGTTGAAAACCTGCCCAGCAGCTGTAGTAGTCGTGGAGTGGTTGTGGGCGTACTTACAAATAATCAGAACAAAGGCTTCTACACTGCAGAGATAAATATAAAAGCTCTACCTAGCAGAACGTGTAGTGGATCATTCAGAGCACCAGGAAGTCATAGACACTCAAAAACAAACCGTAGGATGGTAGAAATATAATTATTATCGAATAACTAAACCTCAATCACAACAACAATCATATACAGGCACAAATGGATAATATGACATACATAGAAAAGCACAATAGAAATTTGTAAAATAACAGTTTAATAGATAAAATTTGTTCATAGAAAAAAATATTCAAGCCGCTAACAATATGTTTATATTTATTAGTCGCGAGAGTATCTACGCCTATGGATTGGGCGTGACTTATGCATTAGTAATTATTAACAGTTATTGAAAATTTACTTAACTGTGACTCACGAATACGTGTCACCAATACTGAATAGTTTGCAACACAAATCTGTACAGCACCTGGTGCTCGACGTCAAATTAAACAAAAGGCACACAATTAGAACTAAATTTCCGAAGGATCCCTCAAAATTACAACAATTCAATAATAAAGCGCAACTAGTTAGGTTGGTAAATCTAGGTTAAACTACAGATACAAGCGCGAGTACAATACAATTTAGTGAAAGAACACGTGCAATAAATTTCCAAATTATCTGTGTTTTTTTCTTCCTTCTGTGTAGTCTGCGATCATACAGCAGCGACTTCGACAGGTTCGTTATTCTCTGAAGGACGAGTCGGTTAATGAATAGAAACAGATAGTAGTAACCAAGAACCCTCGACGATTGAAATCAAACGGCCAGAACAATCTTATCATGTAGGCAGGAAATCCGAGTTGTCTTCGTGGGGACCCCTAACGACAGGTGTAACAGCACACGTAGCGACCAAAAGTTGGCGAGTAGCCTTATTGGTAAACAACTAAGACTTTTTGGTTTAGGGTGTTGATTTAGTCATCGATCATACCTTAGTCCGAAGTCTATAAACGTGGCGAGAAAATGGCGGTTGGAGAAAAAAGCCTCAGAGATTGAAATATAAGAAAACAAAACCTACGTCGTAAAAGAGTGTCAGAATACGTGTCTACTTGTTCTTTTAATCTTTTTGCGATAATCGTTTCAAGATTGCTTATTAATTTTATTGAGATCACCCAAATCACCTCAGAAATGTGACACTTTTAACTGCCAACTTCTTCAGCGAAAGAAAGTTTTCTGTACTTTAGTGCGGACACCAAACGAAAAGAAAGAAAACCATTTGACTAATATTCGTCCCGGACATGATAATATACTCTATATAAAATTTCATAAATTACGTTTGTTAAATTACGTGAAACAACAGAATAATAGAGGAACTAGAGTGGAATCAGGAAGGAATTGCATAAAAAGGCAACAACTAAGATGGTTTGGACATATAGTAAGAATGAACGAAAATAGAACTACACAAGAAAAATATGGGAGACGAGAACTATACAGAAGAGAAGTAGAGGTAGACCAAAAAAATCATGATATAAGGAAGTGAAAGAGTACCTAAAAGAACAAATGATGACATGGAACGAAGGAAAAAAAGTGGCAAAGAACAAAAAGATTGGGTCAAGATAGTATACAACACATGATGAGTCAAAAAAAAAACGATTATATAAAAAGTTAAATTTTTTAAGTTGAATGAATGTGTTAAAGAAATTATATTTATTTTAATTTAAGTTGAAGTAATTGTAAATGTATGTAATACCTTAACACCTAACGGTAAATAAGGTTTATTGAATCAATCGCCTGCAGTAAAGCACGCAAGAGGTTGTACAATAGCAAACAAACACTGAGAATCACCCGACAGCTGTTTCGTCCTTTTGGGACTCATCGGGAGTGAGAGAACTCGAGTGTAAGTTCACTATTGTACAAACGCGCTGTCGACTATATGCCCTACTGGAGGGATCACAATATTTAAACGGTAAGATTTTCGACATCTAGTGTCGACTCGTGAAAGCGTTCACGTACGTAAATGTTAGCAACTTTGCCGATTAGTCCCAAAAGGACAAAACAGCTGTCGGGTAATTCTCAGTGTTTGTTTGCTATTGTACAACCTCTTGCTTACTTTACTGCAGCGATTCAAAATTTTTATACTTGCCAACTGTTATGTTGACTATAATTATTAAAGAATCGACTATGTAACTGCTTTACATACTTGTCGGCAAAGTTGCTAACATTTACGTACGTGAACGCTTTCACGAGTCGACACTAGATGTCGAAAACCTTATCGTTTATATATATATTTTTTACGTGCATAACATAACCTATTCATACCACGAGGTTGTAATCAAATACATCATATTGGCTACATATTACTACAACATGTTACAATGGCAGAAGAAAATGCACAAGTACAACACTCACAAATTCAGCATACTACAGTACAACAAGTTATACAATTGAGCTGTTCGACACAAACAAATTTACTTGGTTGCGTTGGATAAACAGACTTGAAGGAGCTTTTACCATATTTAAAATACCAGAAGATTTAAAAATGCAATATTTACTACACTACATGGGGCACGAAGCATATGATATCTTGTGCGACCAATTGGAACCAGGCGATCCTTCAAAAAAGTCATTTAAAGATGTTGTAACTATCTTAAAAGCTTACTACAAACCGGAACCACTAGAAATAATGGAAAAAGTTCAAATTTCAACAAAGAATACAGAAAGAAGGAGAAACGATAGAAGAATATGTTACAGCATTACAAAAATTTGCTGTATCATGCAACTTTGAAAAACATTTAGACAAGGCAATTCGAAATCAACTAGTTTTCGGCATAAGAAACCAATCTATACAAATCAGGCTGTTGGAAACTCCCAATCTTACTATCATCTTGCTAATAAATGCGCAATATAAAAGGACATATTAAAGAGGTTTGCACAAAATTTTTAAATACTACTTACAAAAAACAATCTGTTAAAATTGTCGATACAAATGCAATTACCTATACAAATAATCCTTCAACTAGTTACGTGGATGAAATATTTACTGTGGAAGGAGAATCAATGAAATTGGGAAATAAATTTAAAGTCATGCTACAACTAAACAATAAAAATGTTTTGTTTGAGGTTGATACTGGTGCGGCTGTATCAATCATGGGCATTTCTCAATTTAATTTGATTTTCAAGAATTACGAAATACAAAAATGCGATATAACTTTAGTTAGTTACTGTCAAACTAAAATTGATGTAATCGGTCACATACCAATAAATGTAACATATAAAAATTCTACCAAATTATTAAATTTATATATTGATAGCCATGATAAAGAACCATTATTTGGTAGGGAATGGTTACATCAAATTAACCTTGATTGGTCTGAAATTTACAGTTGTGATATAGATAATAAGTTACCAAAAACTATTACTAATTTACTTGATAAATATAAATCGGTAACCGAAGGTGGCATTGGTGAAATTACAAATATTTCTGCACGTATTACAATGAAACCAAATTGCAAACCAATTTTTATCACTTCACGACCCGTTTCATTTTCTTTACAACCAAAAATTGAGAAGGAAATTGAGAATTTAGTTTCACAAGGCATTTTAAAAAAAATTAATGCATCAGACTGGGCGAAGCCAGTAGTACCGGTAGTTAAAGCTTGGGGTAAAATACGTATCTGCGATGATTTTAAAATTACAATAAACCCTTATTTACAAATTGACGTTCATCCATTACCAACCATAGATGAACTATTCTCATCAATGGCTGGTGGCAAAAAGTTTACAAAAATTGACTTAAGTCAAGCTTATTTACATTTACGTGTTCATAAAGACGATCAACATTTGTTCACACTAAATACTCATTAGGGGTTATATGCTTGCACGCGTTTAATGTACGGAATTACATCTGCATCTGCTATTTGGCAAAGGGAAATTGAGAAAATTTTACACGATATTCCCGGCGTAACAGTTTTTCTTGATGACATAAAAATTATAGGACCTGATGATTCTACTCATTCACATAGGTTAGAATTAATTTTAAAGAAATTTAGCGAACATAATCTAAAAATAAATTTAGCTAAAAGTTCATTTATGCAAAAATCAATAGAATACTGGGGTTACTTGATTAATGAAAATGGCATTAGAAAAGTTAAGTCAAAAATGGATGCAATACAAAATATAAAACGACCTACAAATAAAACAGAGGTACCCGCATTTTTAGGTTTTATTAATTACTATGGTCGATTTTTTCAAAATCTAAGTGAAATACTACAACCAATAAATTACTTGCTACGCGATGATGCTCATTTTTCTTGGTCAAAAAATGCGAAGATAGTTTTCAACTAGTAAAAAAGAGAATGCAACAAGATGACGTTTTATGTCATTACGATCCAAATTTACCATTAATTCTTGCAACTGACGCTGTTCTTTCTCATTCTTTTCCAGATGGAACCGAACGCCCAATACAATTTGCCTCCCAAACATCGACTAGTACTCAGCAAAAATACTCTCAAATCGACAAAGAGGCTTATACCATTATATTTAGAATACGTAAATTTTATCAATACCTGTACGGCAGGAGATTTACATTATATATAGATCATCAACCTCTAATTCAAATATTCTCACCTACAAAAACCATACCAGTGCAAAGCGCTAGTCGAATGCAACATTATGCACTATTTTTACAAGCATTCACATATGACATTAAGTACAAAAACACTAAATTACATGCAAATGCTGATGCTATGTCACGATTACCTTTACGATCCGAAGACTCATTTATGTTTGATGCCACTGATATATTTCAGTTAAAACAAATTGAAAACTTACCACTTACAGCAAAAGACATTGCAAATTTTACCGAAAATGACGAATCTTTATTACCTTTAAAAAATGCTTTACAATCTGGAAATATTATAAACTCAAATTTATCATTTAATATCAATCAATCTAAATTTACATTACAAAATAATTGTATAATGCGAGGAATAAGAGTTGTAATTCCAAAAAGCATTACTTGACGAACTGTATACTGCTCATTTTGAATATGTAAAATGAAAGGGTTAGCTCGTAGTTATTGCTGGTAGAAAGGTATAGACGACGACATTGAAAATATTACTTAAAATTGTTTTTTATGCAACAAAATTGCTAACAACCTTAAAACAGAAAACACCCATCCTTGGGAACAGCCACGCGCGCCGTTCGAAAGAATTCACATCGACTTTGCGGGACCGTTCAAAAATTCATATTTTCTGATTATTATTGATGCATTTTCAAAATGGCCTAAAATAATTCCAATGTTAAATATAACAACAAACGCGACAATAAAAATATTACGTACCATGTTTGCACGTTTTGGTATACCAGTCACATTAGTTTCAGATAATGGTGCACAATTTATTGCTATTGAATTTCAAATATTTTTAAAGCAAAACGGTATTACACATAAACGTACTGCATCCTATCATCCTGCCACAAACTATCAAGCTAAACGATACGTATAAACATTAAAACAATCTTTACGAACTATGACAACTGATGATGTAAACATTTCACTTGCAAAATTGTTATTACAGTACCGCAAAATGCCTCATGCAACTACTCAAAAATCTCCATTAATGCTATTATTTGGGCGCGAAATTCGTTCAAGATTAGATTTTATCGTACCTACATCATATGAAAAGGTAGTAGATCTACCACTTCGACAATTTCAAATCGGGACAAGGGTTTCTGCACGAAATTATGCGGTTGAACCTAAATGGCTATTTGGTTTCATTGCGCAACGTGTAGGGAAACTTTACCATATAATTAAACTTGACGATGGTCAAATCTGGAAGAGGCATGTTGACCAAATTCAAAAAATTGGATCCAATGTAGTTTTCGATAAACCTGTTTACTTACCTGATTTACACGTCACTGAACCAGATGTTACTAGAAATGATGAGTCGGTTATAAATAATAATGTACAAACAGATTTACCTGTAAGTCATCCAGACAATAATGAAACAGAATTTGTAGAACCGAATGCAAGTCCTACTCCAACCTTAGAGGCGGTCTGCTAGAGTAAGACATGCACCGGATAGATTAAACCTTTAAATTTAATACGTTTTTTTTTCTCTTTTACAAGGAAAAGTGTTATGTTATGTTACAATTATATTCCGTAGCGCCACCTATGGTTATGAATAAATCGTAAATACTTTTAAGTTAAGCTGCCAACAATGTATATAAACCAATAATATACTTACGTTTTTAGGAATGATGTATGTACCTATCTACTTTTACGTTCAATAAATTAATGTTACTACTGCTACTTATTACTGTTTACAACAAATATAACAAGGTGCATTGTAAAAAAATCCCAGAAATTCAAGTAAATATCCGCCTGTAACATTAGCATGGTTCTATGTATCAGTTTTGGTAGTGACCTGTAGTTGCTGTAGTTATAAAATAAACAGTCTCATTGTTTTCCCCAATTTTCTCAAAATTAATAAAAGTGAAATTTCTTCCCAAAAAATATCTAATTGGACCAAGAATTAGAAATGTATTAGTTATAACTGCATTAGTAATTTTCTATTAATGAAAAATTTGAGTATAGGCAACTAAGCATACATGTGTATACCTAAAGTTGCCATTTTATCTGTCAATCAAATACAATTTGAAAATGTAAATAAAAAGTCTGTCATAGTTTGTACCAAAGCAAATTTTAATAATAACGAATCAACATTAGTTTACAGTTGTAATAAATCTTCAATTTGTTCACACAAACTTTTAGATATTTTTGTACTGTATACAACATTCCGATAATAACACTTAATAACATTTAAGGATGTTTAGCTCATCTATTTTACAAACTATTGTCTCACACAGTTTTTCAATATTGTTTAATCTTTGTTCAAAAAAAGGAATGGCCTGATAAACATTCCGACTCTTAAAAATATCTTTAGGAGATGTAGCGGAACCACTTTAAGAAAATGTTTTTTTTTATAAACTCTACATGAGCATGTTGTGTGAAATAACATTAAAGGGAAATCAAGCTTCATTGTTAAAGAATCGTAAACTGGAATACACAATAGCGATATTAATAAATATCTTTGTTTGGTATGATGTGACAAGTCATTATCAAAAGTTCAACTTGTTTACAGGCAACGTAGAGATGTACTTGGACTTTTTGTATCATTTATCAAACATTGTCAACCATTTCGGGTTGGGTCTTTGTAGGTGCATCAATATTTTGAATAAGTACCAATCCGTTCTCACAAAAAGATTTATGCACTTTGTTTTGCTGTGATGAAAACTATTGTGTTTTGACACAACAATTGGAATTTAGTACCTCAATTCTCCATCAGCTTAGTGACCTTAATTAAAATACTGTTGTCAAATAGCCATACAAAAGACAAAAAGGTAAAGAATAATCAAATACAAAGCTCACAAAAAAGTAAAAACATTGAAGTTAGGTTATGTTATACAATTAAAAAGTTGTGGTGAGTTTACAAAAGCGGTACTTCTAAAAGTGCGTTTACAATAGCATATATTTTCTAGAATTATTAAATTATAATTTTATTAAAATTACAAAGTACGATCGACGGAAAAGTTGTGTAACTAACTCTTGAATTAAACGGCGATTAACAATCTCAAATAAAATATCTCGATTGTTCATCGCCCTTATTAATACACTCGTTTGTTAAATAACTATTAATTAGAATTGACAGCTATCAGATTTATTCAGTTGTGAGTAGAACTTAAGCTTTATCTCTCTTATGAGTGAAATTTGATTTCTGTCGCCGAAAACAATTGTACAATGTTGCTAAAAAACTACATCTGTTAGATAAAACAACAAATGATTCCACTTTTACCATCAATTTAATGTATTCAAATAGTTTTTATACTTTAATACTGTTGTTGTTATTGTTTTTAATAGCTTCATGCGATTTTCATAAATTATTCTTCAATTTATTAATAAAGAGGCAATTGAAGTAAGAAAAAATTATCTTTTAATATTTTGTTGTAGGTATTTCTTACAATTATGCACATTATGTTAATATTTACGCGCACTTGTATGAAATGTATAAATCTTTTGTAGGCACTTAGTATTATAGAAGCAGTGCAAAACTATAAACAGAATATGAATTAGTTCATTTCGCAACGATCGTTATGTTTGTTTTAAATCTTTTGTATACATGAAAATGCAGAAATAAATATTTCATTGCATTACATATACTCCTTTTAACAAGCACTTTGAATATTACACAAAGAAGAAAATTGACTGCACCACGATACTAGATAAAGTAGAACTTACATAAATTATACTGAATGTAACTTTATGTTACTAGTGATTCTCTACAAGAAAAGAAGATAAATTGCTACTTTGAGAGATTTCTTACTTATATAATTGTAACTTTATACGAATGCACTGCTATATATCTTAAGTTTTTGTTTATCCCATGTTAAATGGTGTTTAATTAGTGTTGAAGTCATATCAGTAATTTATTTAAAACTACCATCGGTGTTTTTAATTATATTTGTGAATCTGAGATTTATTCATTGTAGTTCTAATACATGATATTTAATTAAACTTAAACAACAGTTCTAAGCCGTAATATGTTCATGTGATGAAATAAATAAAAGCGTGCCCTAATTAGACAAAAACCAAATTTGTTCAAAATTCTTACTTAACAAATTTCGTTTTAAGTAAGTGTCTTATGCCCCTCTCTACGTTTTGTTCATACATGTATATTTTTTTAATTTTAAACTTGTTAAGTCTGTACGATAAAATAGATACACTGATGACAACGCAATCTCCTCGATGTTATAGAATTAACAGATTGGTGGAAAAAATTGTAAAATGATCAACATTATCTGCTATGTATGGAATGTATATGTGTTAGAGTCAGTAATATGACTTTCAATGGTGGAAAATCACAACCATTTCAGAATGAAATAGCAGTTAACCTTAAATTGTTTTGAGGTCATTACAGGGTTCATAGTTCTTAGTGAAAATACCAATTTGCACATTATTAACGTAGAAGTTACCGGATGGTCGAAACGTTAGCAAAACAAAAGAAAATGTGTATTGAGCTCTAGTAAACCTAGTCGACCCCTAGAGAAAGCTAAATTATTAATTAAGGAAATAATTTATTAATTACATTTAAACTGTTTTGGTCCTGGCAATACGCAAGCACTAATTCTTCTAAAACACTATGTCCAATAACTTATGGACTTATGACTCGTTTTCTAGCACTTCAGAATTTTGTGGTTTGTTCAAGTACACCTTCGATTTTAAGTAGCCCAATAAAAAATTTTAAATCCGATTTTAGTTAGATTTGTACGGAGGGAAGTTAAAAATAGCATTTATTACATAAAAAAGAAGTTGAAAAGAACTTTAGTAGAAAAGATATGGGCATTCACCATCAAAATTACATACATTCTCTCTGTACGCAAGTACATAAAGTAATTGGTCTCTGGTTGGGAACAAAATTACATACTCTCTGTACACGCAATTGCGCTAAGTACACGGCGTGTACTTGCAAGGGCGAAGGGTGGTAACGGCGGTACATGCAGTACCTACATGTGTGCATGCTTTGTACATTTGTCAATTACTCTCGGTACTTGCCGAGGGCGTAATTGGTTCACCCCTTTCCGCTGCCTCTTTAATAAAGTATTACATACTTTCTGTACACGCAATGGCGCTAACTACACGGCGTGTACTTGCAAGCGCGAAGAGTGGTTGCTGTGATACATACAGTACCTACATGTGTGCATGCTTTGTACATTTTTCAATTACTCTCGGTACTTCCCGAGGCGTAATTGGTTCAACCCTTTCCGCCGCCGCCCCCTTTGATGAAGTGTTACATACTCTCTGTACACGCAATTGCGCTAAGTACACCGCGTCTACTTGCAAGTGTGAAGAGTGGTTGCGGCGGTACATGCCGTACCTACATGTGTGCATGCTTTGTACATTTTTCAACTACTCTCGGTACTTGCTGAGGGTGTAATTGGTTAGGCCAAAATTACATACTCACTGTACATTATCTCGGTACGCAAGTACATGAAGTAATTGGCCTCGGTACATTGTGCTAATTATGCAGAAGAATGTGGTAATACAATAGAAAGAATGTGCTTCAGGTAAAAAAAAAACGACCTCTTCGCATAGGAGGTGCTTTGTACTAGCCAGGTAAAATAAGGGGATCATTCAACAGAATGCGACAAATGCGATGGGTCACGATAGATTACAATTTTCTGTTTTTTTTTATAATAAGCGCAACTTGTTGTAATATGTAAATCGCGTTAATTATTTATTAAAGAATGTAAATTAAGTATACACTTTAGCATCATAACTTTGTTAATTCCAATAATGTATATGATTTGTTGGTGTAAAATATAGATAAAGCGTTATTTAAACAAAATCCAATGATGATTTTAAATATCGAAACTTTTGTAATAATTCTAAAAACATATGTATCAATAGGTTTTTTATTGTTGTTGATAATTTATAGACTGACTCTCCAAAAACAAAATGTTGACTTAACGTTTTAGTAAAACCATATTCGCTACAATCAACCCTTTGTAAGTGTAAATTTTACTCACCAGTAGCGTTATTTCTAATCTTAGCATCAAGGTAACACTAGTATTTTTTAAAAAAATCGTTGTCAAATGACAAATTGCATTCTAATAAGTCACATAGGGAAACAAAAGTAATAATTGATATACCTTCATACAATTAATAACGAAGATAATATTAAATTTATTGTATTTATTTTACAGTAAAAGTGTTGATTTTACAGTAGGCCTGTGGCTCTTTATCGTATTTATTACATACAAAAATATAAGCAGGAAAAAACTGGACTATTATTTTTAAGGGTCTTGCTGTGGATTTTAAACTCTTCTTAGTGTGCATTATATTTTATTTAATTAATTTTAAATGAAATGAAACCGAATTTGGTAACACCGAAAATGGTGGAGTGTGGCGGACAGAATGTATAATAGGCTAAAAAAGATGACCACGATACAAGAAACGGTGGTCGTTAACTGGTTTAATTAAGCCATGTCTCGTCAGGTTCCCAGCAAGTTGGAACTCAAAATTCTATCCTTTTTTTGTCGCGTTTTGTTTATCTCTTACCGTGGAAGATGTAGGTATTCATTTCTTGTCATCCCTACATCGAAATAAATTATTGAGAAGTTTTTGATATTTTTCGACCCTAAAAATTAAAACTAAGAAAAAAATGTTTTTTACTACTAGCTATCAAACACAGTCATATTAACCTTAATGCAGGTTGTGAAGTTGAACTTTTAAAGCTACGAGTCAATAAAAAATTTTTATTAACCTAGGTCAATAATAAAACAAATTTGGTAGTCCAAAGCCGACTCTGCGTTCTCAGTTAGTTGATAAACATAACCTCACAACTTCAAGCTACACAAAAATTCAAACAATTAAACAATTTTTAATTTATGAATACAAATAACGTTAGAAAAGTTCAAACACATTAGGTAAGTTAGAAACAATGGCATTACTATCTATTTATAATAATAGTTTATCGAACAATTATTATAGGTCACATTAATTCCCGAAGAACTAGTGATCGAAGAAGTATTAGCTACATTTTGCATTGGAAGGTGCAGTGTTGCACTTTCAACGACACTTTCAACTGCTGTTGATGTTGATGCAGAATTAGACGTAGTGGCACTAATGTACGAAGAAGACTGAATAGGATTTGAAACGAAGGTTCCTTGTAGCATTGACGCAATCCGTTTCTTGTCAGTAAGAGATTGTTCAACATATCCCTCTGCTACCGTAGAGCTTTTCCAGCCTCCTAGGCGTTTCAACGATAAGATATCGCCACCGCTTTCTACTAACATGGTCGCAGAGGTACGTCTTAAGGAATGACCAGAATAACAATCTGCATCTTCTAATTTTAGATATTTGGCAACTACTTTTGGCACATTACTGATAGTATTATGACCTATATTTTGCTTGGTTGGTTTACCACCATGAAATCTTATAAAAAATCTTTGCATATCTGAAGTTGGTCGAGTGCCTGCATATTTTAACACTACTTTAAGCCACAGTGGATCAGTTATGACAAAGTTCCGGCTAGTGTCATTTTTACTATTTGGAATGGTTACTACGACAAGATCATTTCCTCGTACATCAACATCTCTGAACATCATTTTCACAAGTTCATCTGTTCTACAAGCCCCTGCTATTCCAACGACCAGAATTGCCTATAGAAAACTAGATTATTCTGTAAATTCTTAACAAAAATTTACTACATTTACCTTTGTAGAAAGAAAAAAGTCATCAGGTGCTTCAGTCAAGAATTTTATAATTTGTTCTCTGGAAAAAACAGGTGCCTTTTTGCTTTGTATGATCTGTTTTGCCTTTTAAAAAGATATAAGTTTTGGATACTTTCCGCAATCAATATTCTCTCGAATTGCAAGGGTAGATTTTAACATTGAAAATGTTGACCATAAAGTAGATGCCTTTTACATTTGCGTGCTCCTGAAAATATACCAACAGCACGTTTTCTGTTACTGTAGTAACATTTTTTGTGTGACACCAATCCTTGAAATCCTTGTATACTTTTAAATATAAATGTTTTGATTTTCTGGAAGCAATTTATTGTATACTTGTTTTGCAGCTTCATGCAATTCTGGAGGAGTACACCCTTCACTTTCATCACTAGACATGATAAAAATATTCGTAAATGAAAATAGTAATTGCAAATTTGAAATTACACTTTTTCAAAATGTCTGATATAAACAAATGAATAGTGATTTCTATTCAAATCAAGACTAACATATTTTCATAGTTTTACAAAATTCAAAAATTAAACTACTTCCAATTAAGTTTAATAGCTAGTAGTGAAAAAAATGACGCTATCGCTCGGGACATAAACTTAGCGGTCGGGCAATAATGACTTACTTCACTACCTAGGTTTATAATATACTATTAACACTATAAAGTAAATTTGATAAGTATCACGGCAACGTTAATTTCCACAACGTTCAATAGTTATTCTAGATGGTAAAGTATTATTAAAAAAACAACAATATTCTCTTTGAGAAACGTTTTATACGTAAAGATTTAGATGTTTTTTTTTGACATTAAAACTAAAACTAGGAGAAACTTCATTGACTAATTCCGTCCATTCCCTCTCTAATTACACCTTCCATTAAAATGAGGCATATGTCGAAATCCGTTTATGTAGATTTAGAAATGAAAATCTGAAATACAATGGATAATAATTTCGAAAATCATTTATAAATTAGTAAATCCTATATAATAAAGCGCCTATTTAATTAATTAATTAAACGGATACTTTCAGACGTCGTACAGATTTGAAATTATGCATGCCGATGAGTCTTGCCTTCAAACCAGCAGGAAAAATCTAATAACCAAAAATTTCCATTCTTGGGCGAAACCAAGGACGTGTGTGGAGTCTCTATTTAAAAGTTTTTTTTTGTTTTTTCAGTTTTCATTACTTGCAAAGCAACATTTGATAAAATTTTCATATCTAAATCTACATAAACGGATTTCGACATATTCCTCATTTTATTGGAAGGTGTACTAGATACGGAATACACGGAATTAGTCAATGAAGTTTCTCCTAGTTTTAGTTTTAATGTTAAAAAAAAACATCTAAATTTTTACGTATAAAACGTTTCTCGAAGAGAATATTGTTGTTTTTTTAATAATACTTTACCATCTAAAACAACTATTGAACGTTGTGGAAATTAACGTTGCCGTGATACTTACCAAATTTACTCTATAATGTTAAACATTTTTTTCTTAGTTTTAATTTTTAAGGTCGAAAAATATCAAAACTTCGCAATAATTTATTTCGATGTAGGGATGACGAGAAATGAATATCTACATCTTCCACGGTAAGAGATAAACAAAACTCGACAAAAAAAGGATAGAATTTCGAGTTTTAACTTGCTGGGAACCTGACGAGACATGGCTTAATTAAACCAGTTAACGACCACCGTTTCTTTTATCGTGGCCATTTTTTTTTAACTGCGATGCCCGAAATAGGCTATTATCATTCGACAACGATTTTTTTTAAAAATACGGGGGGTCATCTTGATCCTAAGATTAGAAATAACGCTACTGGTGAGTAAAATTTACACTTACAAAAAGTTGATTGTAGCGAATATGGTTTTACTAAAACGTTAAGTCAACCCTTTGTTTTTGGAGAATCAGTCTATAAATTACCAACAACAATAAAAAACCTATTGATACATATGTTTTTAGAGTTATTACAAAAGTTTCGATATTTAAAATCATCATTGGATTTTGTTTAAATAACGCTTTATCTATATTTTACACCAACAAATCATATACATTATTGGAATTAACAAAGTTATGATGCTAAAGTGTATACTTAATTTACATTCTTTAATAAATAATTAACGCGATTTACATATTACAAACAAGTTGCGCTTATCATAAAAAAAACAGAAAATTGTAATCTATCGTGACCCATTGCATTTGTCGCATTCTGTTGAATGTTCCCCTTATTTTACCTGGCTAGTACAAAGCACCTCCTATGCGAAGAGGTCGTTTTTTTTTACCTGAAGCACATTCTTTCTATTGTATTACCACATTCTTCTGCATAATTAGCACAATGTACCGAGACCAATTACTTCATGTACTTGCGTACCGAGAGAATGTACAGTGAGTATGTAATTTTGGCCCAACCAGTTACACCCTCAGCATGCACACATGTAAGTACTGCATGTATCACAGCAACCACTCTTCGCGCTTGCAAGTACACGCCGTGTACTTAGCGCAATTGCGTGTACAGAGAGTATGTAATACTTCATCAAGAGAGCAGCGGAAAGGGGTGAACCATACACCCTCACCAAGTATCAAGTGTAATTGAAAAATGTACAAAACATCGACACTCCGTGTACTTAGCGCAATTGCGTGTACAGAGAGTATGGAATTTTGTCCCAACCAATTACACCCTCAGCAACTACCGAGGGTAATTACCACATGTACAAAGACCAATTACAATTATGCATTCATATACCAGTGTACATGGTGTCCCGAGAGCAATTACCACATGTACAGAGACCAATTACTTCATGTACTTGCGTACAGAAAGAATGTATGTAATTTTGATGGTGAATGCCCATATCTTTTCTACTAACTTCTATGGTCATCAAAGAAGATTTGACTAGACGTCGTGTTCTCTAATTAAACGAAGTTGCCAAGAACTACGAAAGCGGCAGCGTATGGACAAGTAATGGAAAATATGTGTTAAGACTGATAACGACTTACAAACAATTTCAAGGTCTTAAGCATAAGTGAATTGTTCAGCGCCAGTGATATCTATACTAATAGGTATTCTACTTGCAGGTACTTGTATTATACTATAATTTCTTAGTTATGTTATTTTAAGTGTTATTTTAGTTTGTAGTAACTATTGTGTATCTTGCTATTTTTCTTTTCTCTCTCTTTTTTGATTATAAAATACGAGTGTCCTATTTTATAGTTGATTGCGTTTTGCACACGTATATATTTAATCTAATTCGCAAATTGCAAAAACGTACAGAATTTTTAGACAAATTTGGTTATGAAGTAGTTGCTATTAGTGATCCATGGCTTGATAAACAAATAAGCGATCCTTTTATTTGCGTTCCTGGATATACAGTACTTTGGTTTAACCGGTCGAAAAAAGGAGGCAGTTTTTGTATTTTCATCAAAACTGTTATCAAGTACTCCATTGTAAAAACTAATCCTCAGTCATTGAGCAAGTTTGGTTAACAATAAAAATTAAAAATTTATTAGTAGGTATAGGTGTTGTGTATAAACCGCCAAATCAAAATTATAAAGAATTTTGTTATAAATTTGTGTAAGTTTGCACTCAGTTGTCTCTCTCCGTGACTACTTGATCTGTCTTGGAGATATAAATATCAACCTATTACAACGGAAATCAGTAGAAACTAAGTATTATACAGATACGTTAAATTTACTAGGATTTACTCAAGTTATTGATAAGCCAACTTGACTTGGATATTCGCTGATAGATCATATTATAGTTTCGGATATTTATTGTGTTTTTGATGTTGGTGTTGGTGATCAACTTTTTGCTGATCACGAACTAGTTTATCGTCAATTATTATTCGAGTGTGCAAAAACCAATACACTTCAAACAATTCGTTCATTCAAATATTTTAACATTATACGTTCACAAATGATATAAATAAATTGCCGGACAGAAAATATTTTATATTGATGATATTGATTCTAAAATAAACTATTTAAATTATAACATATTAGAAACTATAAACAAACATGCTCCTCTAATAACTATTAAAAAATGTGGTAAAGTATATACTCGGTGGTTGTCTGATAACACAAAAATTTTAATAAAACTTAGAGACAAGGCTTAAGCTAAATTTAAAAAAGTGAAAATCTGGAAGTTGGGATTACTACAAAACCTTAAGAAATTTAACAAACAAAACAGTAAAATTAGAGAAAAGAGTATATTTTGAGCACACACTTACCCAAAACAGAACCAGAGAATTGTGGAAAGAATTAAAAAAAAAATGAAAATTTTAAAATATAGAAACAGACTAGAATTACCATTCGAACTTCAGAATGTAGAAGAAATTTATAATTTCTTTGTTAATAGTATTCCTGATATATCAAGTAACGCAGATACAACTAAGTATTATAATGCAGGGTGTGAACTAAACAAAATTTTCAGTTCTCTACTATACAAGAAGATGTAATTATAAAATTCTTAAATGAAATTACTACTAAAGCTAGTGGTTGTGATGGGCTTAATGTACGTATTATAAAACTTTTTTGTCCTACGTTATTACCTTACTTGACACATGTTATTAATTTTTGTTTGTATTTGAACGTTTTTCCCGATTCATGAAAAATAGCGGTAATATTACCTGCTGCTAAAATATCTCATCCTAAAGATTATGAAGATTTGAGACCGATCAGCATCATACTAATTGTATCAAAATTACTAAAAAAAATAATTCATTTATAGTTAGATGATCACTTAAATATAAACCAAATATTATCTGAATATCAGTCAGGCTTCCGAAGAGGATATAAGTAGATAAACAGGGGGGCTCCTGGGCCACATCGGATACTTTGTGGTGGAAAAACTAGAATACTTTGTAGTAGGAGAACTTGACTACAAGATGGCGGCAATTTTAGGGCGGGGTTCTGGTCTACAAAATGGCGGACTACAAGAAGGCAGTAAGTTCGGGGGCGTGTTCAGAACCACAAAATGGCTGCAATTTCGGGGCGGGATTCTGGTATATAGCTCGGTATACAGAACCCTAAAAAATGTAAGTATAAACCCTATAATATTTCAAATCATCAACTTACCGAGGAAGATAAAATAAAGCATACCGATTTTTGTGAAACAATGTTCAATTCGTTGAATGAAAATGAAGAAATGTTATGTAAAATAATATTTATTGATGAAGCTATCTTTACTACCAATGGGGAGGTCAACTCTCCGAATTTTTGGTTTGTACTAATCCTTTATTTTTCCATCAAAAATCACAAATGTCCCTTTCATTTGATTCAGATACTGTTCCTGTACCAATCTTCATACCCAAATCTTAACTTGGACACAGTACCCTCCAAAAGGTTAATGTTTAGCTAGGAAGCGTAAATAACTGTAAAGTTTTTAAATTTATTGCAAGAGTACATAATTCCAGCAATTGAAAGGCTTAATATTATTCAACCTTAGAGGCAAATAAATAGTGCTCCGGCACATTCTACGAATACAATCAAAAACTTTTTAAATGATTCTTTTAAAAGACGCTGAATTGGAAGATTTGGTCCTATTTCGTGGCCACCCCGATCAGCCAACTTGGCTCCTAATGAATTTTTTATGAGGTAACCTAAAAGGCAAAGTTTATAATAAAGTACCCATTCAAAACTTAAACAAATTAAAACATCGTATACGCACTGCATCTAATGAAATGAATCCACAATTTATACAAAATTCTTAACGTTTGTTTCAAGACCGCTTAGTTTATTGTCTCGAAAAGCAAGGTGGACATTTTGAGTATTTATCAGGTCATTAAAGCAATGAGTACCTATAAAAGATTGTTAAAATTCATTGATAAAATGTTAATTTACTAGCCTTGTTTTCATTAGTTATTTGTGTGCGTTAATAAATTATTGTTTGTTTGCGGTTTGCGACAATAATTTATAAAGAAATTACTTCTGGATAAAAAAAAATAAATAATTCTAACCCAACTTGTGCAGGTTTGTGCAAGTATAACGTGGTATAGTAGTGTCCGTTCGAAATTTGGATCGCCTCGGGTTGTGGTTTTTTAGAACCCTCGTTGAGTACAACTTAAGTAATGAGTCATTCATGGGACGACTTTTCTATTTCTTTTAAATGATTGACGCAATTTTTCCATAAATCTGTGTTTTGAAGTTTTTCTGCAACATGTCTTATAAGCGGAATAACCTATGTATCACAATTTGGATTCTTATTTTCCTTCCTTATTCTGGATTTTAATGTTGCCCACACTAATTGAATCGGATTGAATATACAATAATATGGTGGCAGCTTGAAGACCGTTTGACCATGTTGGCAACACAAATCATCAATAACGTAAGTCTTCTCAACGTTTCTTTTTTTTATTAACTTTAAAAGCACTTCTTTTGTAGGAATTTTTTCGGGAATAGAGATGTTTGTATATTCCATAAACTTCAAAATGTCATCTTTTTTAGTACATGGAATCTTTACTAGCTGGCGGGAATGATAACTCGCATTATCCATCACTATAACGGAGTTTTTTCAAACAAAGATGCGGACATGTTTTCGTGGTAATCTGCTGAAGAATTTGCAATGTTTTTTGCACTGCACATCAAACCATTCTTTATAAATCCATTCTCACTTCCAGCATGCATTATAATAATTTTTTTTCCACGAGACGAAAAGCCATTCAAGGCGCTATTTCAAGTATCATCAGTCCATCCTCTTTTGACAATATCATGCGTATCATACCAAGTTTCGTCTACGTAGATTATAGGTCTTTTTCTTCTCTGAATTACTTTATTTTTTCTTAAATAAGTTGATCACAGTGCTACAATCCTTTGCGATTCTATTATTACTAATCGTTTATTTAACTGTTTAAATCAAAATCCCAACTTGTGCAGTAAAGAAGAAAGCGTTTCCTTTTTATTTTATGGTCTATAGGTTTGCCGATCAAAATTATATTTTTAATTTTAGTTTGTGATATACTCTTTAATGCAGAAATTCTCGACGTAGCATCTCTGTATGTAAGCATTTCACTTCTCAGTACGCCATACGTATTTAATATTATTTGTTGAGAATGTGAAGGTAAATCTTTGTTGGTTATACTAAATTCTTGTACAGTATTCCCTTCTTTTGAGAAGTCCATATTAAGAACTTTCAAACTTTAGTCACTAAATCACTACACTACATATTTCTTCAAACATCAAAGATAAAATGATTCTTGAAATAATATTTTTTACTATTTGTACTTAAGTTAAACTGATAGGTATTCAGTAAGCCAATGACAAAAAGTAAAAAACTTTTCCGCCAAATAGTCATAATTGATTTTAATTATTGCAATTAATTTCTAATTAAGCGACACATTCAAATAACTCAAAAAGTAGTTAAAATTAATGTGTTTTGAGAATATATAATAAGTGTTTCCCAGTGTGTTTCGTGTAGTTAATTAAATAATTAAAAACTCACAAAAACTAAAAATCAATATTTGAAAGAAATGTCTCAAAACAAATTAATATAATATTAAGTTTTTAAGTGCGGCCGTGGAATAGAATTTAACTACTTTAAGAGTTTCTAAAACCATCGGTAATTCAATTCACGGCTTACACATAACACGTAATCTTACATACCTACCCTAAGGCGATCCAAATTTCGAACGGACACTACTATATAACTAGTTGCCTATATCGCATCAATGATTTGATTTTTGTTCATTTAAAAGTACACCTAGGGTAAATGTGTACCTAAGTAAGAAGAACTCGGTATAGCCCCAAATTTGAAAATCTTGCAGTTTTTGTTAAATTTTACATAAATGTAGAAAAATTTTATACTGCTTTTCTGTGCTATCTTTTTTTTTTATTTTGTATGACAGAATAACATGTTTTTGCATGCTCATCAATTTAAATTTTTCCAAAATGCAGAATATTTAATAAAATGATTGACGCTTGTGTTTTTAATAGTGAATTATTATTATTTGCTGTTTACAAAAAGAACGTATAATACTAATATAATAACACCAGTCAACAAATTAAAACAAATGAATACACCTCCAATCACGTTATAAAACATTTTTATGCTATTATTAGTAACGGACAAAGTATTTAAAATAGAAATATTATGTATCCATCACTTTCTTTTAAAATTTGTCAAGTAATACTAAAAAAATTCTCATTTTTGTGACAACTGATTGATTTAGCAAAATATATTTACTCAACTTCTACACAAAGCTTGTAAAATACATTTCCAATTTTCAAAAGATGTTAATTCAACATTTTGCAAGATGTCGGTGGAACAAAATGAACGTTAACTGAATTAACCATGTCTCGACAGGATCCTTGTGAGTTGGAACTTGAAATTCTGTCCTTTTCCATTGTTCAAATCTCTCACACATTGAAGGTGGAGGTGTTCGTTTCTCTGCTTCAAAATAAATTGACGTGTTAGTTTGAATCAAGCCTTCGACAAAGAAACAATTTTAAACGTTCATTGTGTTATTAGTTGTAATGAATGATAACCTAAGTAATGATATAAACAATTTTATTCAGTGTTTTAATTCACGATCCAACCCGTTCGATTTAGATTCTGTGTCTACAATGATAGGATTTTGTGGTGTTACATCTGAAAACAAACCGATGGATACTTCAAACACAGAATCGTCATCATCACCATGGACAATTGCTACAGAGTATGATCTAGTTGACGAGTCCCGTCTTCTAAATTTCAACAACGCTTCGAATGAGAAGCTGGTGAACGCCACATGGTACAAGTTGGACTATGATGATGTAGGAAAATATATAGAAGTTGGATATAGCACATATCTACAGCTTTCACCTGTAATTAGAATTTGGAACAGTCACGAGTGTAATGGTGCTAGCGGTTTGTACAATGCTTACCATCGATGAATGGAAGATGTTAATGGAGCTCCATCAAGATCTGATGAACGACTTTTTTAATAACCCGATTAATGAGGAGTATCAGCAAGAGTTTGAAGATGTCAGTGCGTTTAGTAATGACGGTTTTATAAATACAATCACTTTAACGCGCGATTATAAAAATTGTGTTCTAAACAAATAGGATGTTGATTGCATGTTCAGGTTGAAGAATATAATTAATTATCGTTTGGAGTTAATGCAGTCGCATGACCTAGATGTGTTCTACAATCATATAATCAATCGTGTGGTTATCGATCAGATGAAGAAGAAGGAACAATTTGGCAGCAGGTCTAGTGACTATAATGGTGATTGGGATGTTTATGATGTATACGAAAAACTGTTAAGCAGTGAATATAATGTTAATTTACATTATGTATTATGTTTAATGAAAATTTCATACTAGCGACCAGGTTTTATCATGTCATGTATAGAAGAAAATTTGCGTTAAACAGTAAGTTTAATTAATTCTGTTGCTTTCCATGTATTTTTTTTAAATATATGTAATTGCTATATAATTATTATTTTTTCCAAATCGTTAATGATGTTGATGATGATACTAGAAGAGGTGTGTATAAATATACCAACAACGTGAATTGTTGAACAAAAGTAATTGTGCTAGTAGGTAGTTATAAACAAGAATGCAAATCGGAGGGTCTAGAAAAGGATTCTATGACAATATATACAACAGATCTGTTTACCTAACAGCAAACAACAACAACAACAACAGCAACAACAACAACAACATATCTGTTTACCTGTTAGTTGTTACCTGTTTACCTGTACCTGTTTACTTGTTACCTGTTTACCTGTTACCTGTTTACCGGTTACCTGTTTACCTGTTATCTGTTTACCTGTTACCTGTTTAGCTGTCTACCAATCAACAACAAATACAAAAAATAAACTCACGGAAAATAAATATTGTTTTCTTAACATTATTTTATTGTGTAAAATACATATTATCTTTAATATTATTCAAATAATTGATGATAGATGTAAGGCTAAGATGTCAGTAAAATTTACGTGTCCTAATTGTAAAGGAGAAACTGACTTGAAAAATATACCGCACGTGTTATCAGCAAAATATTATCAAGTCTCAAAGTTGAACACATCTGACGTCATACTTTTTAAAAGACGTTAAAAATGGATCAATGTATAAATTGATTCACAAAGTTTTGATTTGAAAAATGGGGCCGTATGCTGGCATGCTGCATTTAGGCTAAGTTTATTATTAATATTAACATCTGGTTATTATTCAATAATTTTTTGTGTTAGATTACACTTAGATAGAAAACTACATTGTCTTACATATACATCTGGTATTAAATTTCGCTTAGCTGTCAAATTTTACAATCGTGCAAATAACAAAATACATCTGCATAGTATTGATTGTTCATGTACTTAGCACTTTCTTATTCATTTTCTTCCTTCTTTGTTGGTTCTGATTTTATTTCATGTCTTTTATGTATCTCAATGTTTTTCGCTATTTTTGATAATGGCTCAATAAGAAGCTTATACCATATGACGGTCAACATTTCTGAGATTATGAATACTAGTGCAGGTGTCCTTACATTTATTCATGTTGACTGTATAGGTCAATATAATCTTAACTTGTCAAATCAACAATTACAGCTTTACGGTTTTAGTTTCTTAACGTTGATTACACCTCATGACCTTGGAAAGCTTCTTTAAATTTTTGTATGATTTTTTTTGTAATGCAGAAGACAGATTTCTATTCTTTAATTTTATGACTAAAACGATGCTTATCCCGCGCTACAGTATATTATGATCCTTTCTTTGTTTAATCATAAGTAAAAGACCATACTACCATTATGTACACTCTATTTTATGATTCATCTAACGTTACCTTCTTCATCGCCTAATATTTTCACAATTTGCAAATAAGATTTTGTACATTTCGGTTAATTAAAATAAAATACAGATCTTGAATACGATATTTATTTCCTATAAACACAATACATGTCTGATTAAGTAAAACTTAAATTTGTTGTTTTGCCGACACTTCCTAAACTACTTATAAACACATCCCTGCTCTTCAAAGTTTCATTGAATTCCATCATGCAATGTTCTTCCAAAAAGTAGCGGTAAACACGTTCAGGTAAAGCAGTTTTAAAGTTTTCTATTTCAACCACTATACGTTGTCCAAACTTGGTATTTATTACGTCAACGTTCACAATCTTACGTATTTCACCAATAACTAAGTCCTTCAAGTTTTCGAAAGGTTTACAATAAGTATTACTATTTAACGATGTGAGATCCATATTGCTGGTTGAATGCAAGAAAAACTAAAGGAATAAACTGTTGGGTATTCATTTTTATATAGTAAATCAACATTTTCTATCTCTTTTAACATTAGTATATAACTTAAATAAGCAGTTTTAAGGAAATAGAGGAAGAAATGCGAAACCGGTGTCGTCAGACCTTAACGTTTACATACAATTTAGCACCTTCTTAACCTTAAGTTAATATTTGGCAAGTCAGCAATTATATTCTAAAGTTGATGCGCACCGTAACCTTAAACTAAACTAAGCAACCATCCGTCTTACCAGAAAAATGCATACGAAAATTTTAATCTGTTCCAAGAAGTACACTTTATAGAAATAAAGTAAAAAAAAGAATTTATTTTTTTAACTATTTATTGAACGTCTGATGCTTTTGTGTATAAATTTTTAATGTCTGTCAATCAATAAATAAAAAATAATGAAAACATCACAATTAAATTTTTATACATACACCAGAAATAATTGATAGATGATGAGATTAACATTAACATTGAATTCAGCAATTATACTTTAAAGAATTATGAATTTGTTGTTTGCATACGTTTTCAGATTTAGCTTGCTTATAAATCAAAAATACATTTATTGTTAATAAAGGTTAACCAACATTTTGGCCATTTGCATACAATTTAGTTCTTTCTTAACATTAACTTGATCTATTGCAAGTCAGCAATTAGATTCCAAAGCAACGGCTTTGTAACGTATCCAATGCATATCAGAATTTTACTTTAGAAAATTCTGCTTATAAATGCCTTATTGTTAATAAAGATTAAGCAACACCCGGTTTCGAATAACGTTTCAGATTAAGCAACATCTGGTTTCACATTACGTTTAGAGCTGCATCAGCACTTTAAAAAATTCTGCTTATAAATCAAATTACATTTATTGTTGGCCTAAATAAAGGTTAATGATCTCAACATTCGGTTTCCAATTTCGTTTTCAGCCGTATCAGCACTTTAGAAAATTCTGCTTATAAATCTCTTATTGTTAATAAAGATTAAGCAACATCCGGTTTCAAATAACGTTTTCAGCCGCATCAGCACTTTAGTAAATTCTGCTTATAAATCAAACAATTATGCAACATCCGGTGTCACATAACGTTTTCAGCAGCATCAGCACTTTAGAAAAGTCTGCCTATAAATCATATTACATTTATTGTTTACTTAAATAAAAGACAACGATCCCAACATCCGGTTTCGAATAACGTTTTCAAGCAACCTTGAACGATCCCGATCCATTCCGAACGACCCCAAACGTGATTATCCGCCATGTTGTAGTTTGCCATTTTGTGGTCTTAAACCCGCTTCTAAAGTTACCGCCAACTTGTAATCCGCCATTTTGTTGTCCTGAACCTGCCCCTCCCAGCCATTTTGTGGTCTTGAACCCGCCTTCGAAATTACCGCCATCTTGTGATCCGCCATTTTGTGGTTCTGAACCCCGCCCCAAAACTGCTGCCATCTTATTATTTACCATTTTGTAGACCAGAACCCGCCCCCAAAGTTACCACCATCTTGTGGTCCGCCAGTTTGTAGACTAGAACCCCGCCCCAAAATTGTCACCATCTTGTAGCCCGCCATTTTGTTGATCAGAGCCCCGCCCCCAAAGTTACCACCATCTTGTAATCCGCCATTTTGTAGACTAGAACCCCGCCCCAAAATTGCCGCCATCTTGTGATCCGCCATTTTATGGTCTTGAACCCCGTCCCAAAACTGCTGCCATCTTGTTATCTGCCAATTGGTTGTCTAAATCCGCCATCTAAGTTACCGCCATTTTGTAGACCAAAACCCCCGCCCCAAAATTGCAGCCATTTTGTGGTCCTGAATACGCCCCAAAATTACCGTCATCTTGTAGTCCGCTATTTTGTAGACCAGAACACCGCCCCGAAATTGCCGCCATCTTGTAGTCAAGTTTCACCCACTATAAATTATCCTAGTTCCCCACCACAAAGTATATGTCGTGTTCTAAGTATCCGATGTGACCCAGGAGTCCCCCTGTTTATCTACTAGTATGTAATGTTAATTTGATTTATAAGCAGAATTTTTTAAAGTGCTGATGCAGCTCAAAACGTAATGTGAAACCAGATGTTGCTTAATCTGAAACGTTATTCGAAACCGGGTGTTGCTTAATCTTTATTAACAATAAGGCATTTATAAGCAGAATTTTCTAAAGTAAAATGCTGATATGCATTGGAAACGTTACAACGCGGTTGCTTTGGAATATAATTGCTGACTTGCAATAGATCAAGTTAATGTTAAGAAAGTACTAAATTATATGCAAATGGGCAAGATGTTGGTTAACCTTTATTAACAATAAATGTATTTTTGATTTATAAGCAAGCTAAAACTGAAAATGTATGCAAACAACAAATTCATAATTCTTTACAGTGTAATTGCTAAATCCACAAAGTATCCGTCGCGGTCTATGTATCCGATGTGGCTTGTAAAATACCAACCCAAAGCCAAGAGAGTGTTAAATCTAAATTAATTTATGTTAATGTTATCCTCTATCAGTTACTTCTGTTGTATGTATAAAAATTTAATTGTGATGTTTTTATTATTTTTTTATTTATTGATTGACAGACATTGAAAATTTATACCTAAAAGCATCAGAAGTTCAATGAATAGTTAAAAAAATAAATTTTTCTTTTTACTTTATTTCTATAAAGTGTACTTCTTGGAACAGATTAAAATTTTTGTATGCATTTTTCTGGTAAGACGGATGGTTGCTTAGCTTAGTTCAAGGTTACGGTGCGCATCAACTATGGAATATAATTGCTGATTTGCCAAATATCAACTTAAAGTTAAGGAGGTGCTAAATTGTATGTAAACGTTAAGGTCTGACTACACCGGTTTCGCATTTCTCCCTCCATTTCCTTAAAACTGCTTACTTAAGCTATAAAGATATAAAATGTTGATTTACTATATATAAATGAATACCCAACAGTTTATTCCTTCAGTTTTTCTTGCATTCAACCAGCAATATGGATCTCACATCGTTAAATAGTAATACTTATTGTAAACCTTTCGAGCACTTGAAGGACTTAGTTATTGGCGAAAAAAATAAGATTGTGAACGTTGATGTAATAAATACCAAGCTTGGACAACGTATAGTGGTTGAAACAGAAAACTTTAAAACTGTTTTACCTGAACGTTTTTACCGCTACTTTTTGGAAGAACATTGCATGATGGAATTCAATGAAACTTTGAAGAGCAGGGATGTGTTTATAAGTAGTTTAGGAAGTGTCGGCAAAACAACAAATTTAAGTTTTACTTAATCAGACATGTATTGTGCTTATAGGAAATAAATATCTATTCAACATCGGTATTTTTATTTTAATTAACCGAATTGTATGAAATCTTATTTGCAAATTGTGAAAATATTAGGCGATGAAGAAGGTAACGTTCGATGAATCATAAAATAGAGTGTACATAATGGTGTATGGTCTTTTGCTTATGATTAAACAAAGAAAGGATTATAATAAACTGTAGCGCAGGATAAGCATCGTTTTAGTCATAAAATTAAAGAATAGAAATCTGTCTTCTGTATTACAAAAAAATCATCATACAAAAATTTAAAAGCTTTCCAAGGTCATGAGGTGTAATCAACGTTAAGAAACTAAAACCGTAAGGCTGTAATTGTTGATTTGACAAGTTAAGAATATATTGACCTATACATTCAACATGAATAAATGTAAAGAAACCTGCACTAGTATTCATGATCTCAAAAATGTTGACCGTTATATGGTATAAGCATCTTAAGATTATTATCTTCCGGGTTGAGCCGTGTTCGTCCTTTTCTAAAGTCTTTAGAGTAACTTCTGAAGAAGCTAACAGCATGGTTAGCGAAACGTCAAGCAGAGAACGTAGGAAGGAACACGAACACGGCTCAACCCGGAAGATAATAATCTTAGTGACAATAGCCGCGAAAGCTTACATTCATACATATAAGCATCTTATTGAGTCACTATCATAAATAGCAAAAAACATTGAGATACATAAAAACATGAAATAAAACCTAACCAACAATGAAGGAAGAAAATGAATAAGAAAGTGATATGAACATGAACAATCAATACTATGCAGATGTATTTTGTTATTTGCACGATTGTGAAATTTGACAGCTAAGCGAAATTTAATACCAGATGTATATGTAGGACAATGTTCTCGTATTACGTAACACCTGATGTTAAAGTAATGACTCTAACATCAATTTACTAGTTAAGTGTAATCTAACACAAAAAAAAATTATTGAATAATAACCAGATGTTAAAGTTAATAATAAACTGAGCCTAAATGCAGCATGCCAGCATACGGCCCCATTTTTCAAACGAAAACTTTGTGAATCAATTAATACACTGATCTATTTTTCAACGTCTTTTTAAAAAGTATGACGTCAGATGTTTCCACCTTGAGACTTGATAACATTTTGCTGATAACGCGTACGGTATATTTTTCAAGTCAGGTTCTCCTTTACAATTAGGACACGTAAATTTTACTGACATCTTAACCTTACATCTATCATCAATTATTTAAATAATATTAAAGATCATATGTATTTTACACAATAAAATAAGGTTAAGAAAACAATATTTATTTTCCGTGAGTTTATTTTTGTTTTTTGTTGTTGGTTAGTAGACAGTTAAACAGGTAACAGGTAAACAGATATGTTGTTGTTGTTGTTGTTGCTGTTGTTGTTGTTGTTGTTGTTTGTTGTTTGCTGTTAGGTAAACAGATCTGTTGTATATATTGTCATAGAATCCTTTCTAGACCCTCCGATCTGCATTCTTGTTTATAACTACGTACTAGCATAATTATTTAAGCTTACTGTTTAACGCATATTTTCTTCTACACATGACATGATAAAACCTGGTCGATAATATAAAACTTTAATTAAGCATAATATATAATGTGAATTAACATTATATTCACTGTTTAACAGTTTTCTATATACATCATAAAAAATCCCAATCACCATTATCGTCACTAGATCTGCTGCCAAATTGTTCCTTCTTCTTCATCTGCTCGATAACCACACGATTGGTTATATGATTGTAGAACACATCTAGGTCATGCGACTGCATTAACTCCAAACGATAATTAATTATATTTTTCAACCTGAACATGCAATCAACATCCGATTTGTTTAGACCACAATTTTAATAGTCGCGCGTTAAAGTGGTTGTATTTATAAAACCGTTATTACTACACGCACTCCAGCCAACTAAATTGGGGTGATATTCAACATTGTAGACAATTTTTACATCACGAGAGATGTCCGAGGTTTTACTTATACATTCAATAGCACCCTCCTCGTTGACATCTTCAAATTCTTGCTGATACTCCTCATTAATCGGGTTATGGAAAAAGTCGTTCATCAGATCATGATGGAGCTCCATTAACGTCTTCCATTTATCGATGGTAAGCAACACATTGTTTTTCTCAATCATTGTAATACACATTGTACGAACCGCTAGCACCATTACACTCGTGACTGTTCCAAATTCTAATTACAGGTGCAAGCTGTAGATATGTGCTATATCCAACTTCTATATATTTCCCTTCATCATCATATTCCAACTTGTACCATGTGGCGTTTACCAGCTTCTCATTCGAAGCGTTGTTGAAATTTAGAAGACGGGACTCGTCAACTAGATCATACTCTGTAGCAATTGACCATGGTGATGATGATGATTCTGTGTTTGAAGTATCCATCGGTTTGTTTCAAGTGTAACACCACAAAATCCTGTCATTGTAGACACAGAATCCAAATTGAACGGGATGGATCGTGAATTAAAACACTGAATAACATTTTTTATATCATTACTTAGGTTATCTTTCATTACAACTAATAACATAATGAACGTTTGAAATTGTTTCTTTGTTGAAGGCTTGATTCAAACTAACACGTCAATTTATTTTGAAGGAGAGAAACGAATACCTCCACCTTCAACGTGTGAGAGAGATGAACATTGGAAAAGGACAGAATTTCAGGTTCCAACTCACAAGGATCCTGTCGAGACATGGTTAATTCAGTTAACGTTCATCTTGTTCCACCGACATCTTGCAAAATGTTGAATTAACATCTTTTGAAAATTGGAAATGTATTTTACAAGCTTTGTGTTGAAGTTGAGTGAATATATTTTGCTAAATCAATCAGTTGTCACAAAATGAGAACTTTTTAGTATTACTTGACAAATTTTAAAAGAAAGTGATTGATACATAATATTCCTATTTTTAAATACTTTGTCCGATACTAATAATAGCATAAAATTTTTTATAACGTGATTGGAGGTGTATTCATTTGTTTTAATTTGTTGACTGGTGTTATTATATTAGTATTATACGTTCTTTTTGAAAACAGCAAATAATAATAATTCATTATTAGAAACACAAGCGTCAATCATTTTATTAAAAATTCTGCTTTTTGGAAAAATTTAAATTGATGAGCATAGCAAAAACATGTTATTCTGCAATACAAAAAAGAAAAAAAGATAGCACAGAAAAGCAGTATACATTTTTTCTACATTTATGTAAAATTTAACAAAAACTGCAAGATTTTCAAATTTGGGGCTATACCGAGTTCTTCTTACTTAGTTACACATTTACCCTAGGTGTACTTTTAAATGAACAAAAATCAAATCATTGATGCGATATAGGCAACCGGTTATACTACGTTATACTTGCACAAATTTGCACAAGTTAGGTTAGAATTATTAATTTTTTTTATCCAGAAGTAATTTCTTTATAAATTGTTGTCGCAAACCGCAAACAAACAATTATTTATTAACGCGCACAAATAACTAATGAAAACATTAGTAAATTAACATTTTATCAATGAACTCTAACAATCTTTAATAGGTACTCATTGCTTTAATAACCTAATAAATACTCAAAATGTCCACCTTGTTGTTCGAGACAATAAACTAGCCGGTCTTGAGAAAAACGTAAAGAATTCTTTATAAGTTGTAGATTCATTTCATAACATGCGATGTTTTAATTTGTTTAAGTTTTGAATGGGTACATTATTATAAACTTTGCCTTTTAGGTTACCCCATAAAAAAAATCATTAGGAGCCAAGTCGGCTGATCGGGGTGGCCACGAAATAGAACCAAATCTTTGAATCCAGCGTCTTTTAAAAGTGTTATTTGAAAATTTTTTTATTTTATTCATAGAATGTGCCGGAGCACCATCCATTTGTCACTAGGGTTCAATAATATTAAGCCTGTCAATTGCTGTAATTATGTACTCTCGCAATAAATCCAAAAACTTTACAGTTATTTACGTTTCCTAGCTAAACATTAACCTTTGGGGGGGTACTGTGTCTAAGTTAAGTTTTGGATATGAAGATTGGTACAACACCAGTATCTGAATCAAATAAAAGGGACATCTGTGATTTTTTGAATGAAAAATAAAGGATCAGTACAAACCGAAAATTCTGAGAGTTGACCTCCCCATTGATAGTAAAGGTAGCTTTATCAATAAATATTATTTTACATAACATTTCTTCATTTTCATTCAACGAATTGAACATTGTTTTACAAAAATCGGTATGCTTTATTTTATCTTCCTCGGTAAGTTAATGATTTGAAATTTTATAGGGTTTATACTTAAATTTTTTAGGGTTCTGTATACCGAGCTATACACCAAAACCCCGCCCCGAAATTGCAGCCATTTTGTGGTCCTGAACACGCCCCCAAAATTACCGCCATCTTGTAGTCCACCATTTTGTAGACCCGAACCCCGCCCCGAAATTTCCGCCATCTTGTGGTCAAGTTCTCCCACTACAAAGTATCCTAGTTCCCCCACCACAAAGTATCCGTCGTGGTCTAAGTATCCGATGTGGCCCAGGAGCCCCCTTTTTATCTACTACGGCATTATTAAAAGTTACTGACGATTTGATGAGTGCTGTTGATCAAAATAAGCTTTCAATCTTAATTTTATTAAGTTACATACATATTTTGGCATACATTGGACTTTCAAATGATGCTGTTGATATGACACAAAGTTATTTAACAAACAGAATGCAATGTGTACAGTATAATGAAATATCGTCTACATACAAAATATTAGACAAAGGTGTACCCCTAGGTTCTATACTTGGTCCACTATTGTTTACTATCCATGCTGTACTGTTTTCAACTGTTATTAAGTCGTGTGATATGCATATGTATGCCGATGATATGCAACTGTATTTTTTTGTTGATGAACACCAGATATATCAAGCAATTAATAACGTTCAAGGATTTAGGTAAGATCACTCAAATTTCACTAGAGCATTCATTAAGATTTAGTCTCTCAAAATCGTGTATAATACTTTTTGGAAATAAACAAAAGATAGAAACTTTAAAACATCTCGTTAAATTTCGTATAGAAAATCAGTACATTCCTATTGTAGATCAATCTAAAAATCTTGGTATAATCATGGGTAATAGGTTCAAATATAAATCATTAATTAATCGTTACATTCAAAAGCCTATATGAACTTATTATATCCTCATAAACAGTAAATTCCTGACAAATTAAAAACACTCCTATGCGACACTCCAGTCTCAAGTCATTTCAATTACTGTTCACAGGTAAATTTTTGTATAATAACCAGTAAGTAGTTAATACTGCCTTACATATATAAAAAAAACTCATTTATTAAAAAAAGAAGAAAAAACTAGAAATTATTTTATATTTTATCATTATATTTTCTTTAATTAGTTTTATATTCTATATGATTAAAAGAGAAAGAAAAGAAAAAAATTATTAAGAAATTGCAAATTATTTTATAGTAATTATACTTGTCGTAATTAGTTTCATATTATACATATTAATGAAACAAATTATGTTAGATTGTTTATTTTTTTAATGGTTTTGGTGGAAGATCAAGTTGCTAATTAGAAGCATCTGAACCAAATCTATTTGATTTCCAAATTGTATGGAAGTAAATAAATTATTATTATTATTATTTTTTCTATTTCCTTTCTTACATATCCTCCTCTTTATTACTTTTTCCTCTGTTTTTATTTCACTGTACTATAGCGTCAAATGCTCTATATTTTCTCACCCTCTCTACACATTCTACACCTCCTATCTTTGTTCTTCCACCAGTACATATTTTCACTTTTCTCGTTTTTTACTCTGAATCTTGTGGTTAACCTTTTATTCACCAATCCTATTCTTCTGGTTATAATAATAATAATAACTTTAAAATAAGAGGGGAGTTCAAACCCATAACACTCAAAAACACATTAATATATAAATTATATCAATAACATACAAGAAACAGACAAAAGTTTAATGGTTACTGTCCAAAAGGTTTTTAAAATTGTTAATTGACGTAGCACTAACGACGCTATCTGATACACTGTTCCATTGGTTAAATATTCTATTACACAAAAATCTTTTTCTACAGGTAGTATGATAGCACTCTCTCAAGCTGGAACAAGGTGGATACAGTGACCGCGTAAGCGTGAGTGCTTATTTAGAATAAATAATGAACTTAAATCTACCGAATATGAGTTATATAATATAAAATAAGTCGTAATCAGGTCTTCATATGAAGGGCGAACAATTCCAAAAGACAATCTTGTGACTCTTCTTTGTTTCGATTTTGTTAAATATGTAGCTTTCTTAGCTTTATTGCAAACGTGCGATATATGATTTGACCAGCCCAGATCATTACTAATAATCACTCCCAATTTATTACGATTTTGCACTTTATTGATTGTGATCTCATTAATGTAGGATTGTTTTTTCAATATGAAGCACAACATATTTACTAATATTAATAGGTATTAACCATTGAGAACACAAATCACTTATTGTTTGTAGATTTTATTAATGATACTATAATCCGTTATAGAGTTACCATACATTTTTGTATCATCTGCACATTATGATCATTTGCCCTCCATTATCTTTGTTAAGTCTGAGGTGTATATAATAAATAATTAGAAACCCAGAACTGTACCTTGTGGAATACCACTTGTAACTACGTTAGTACTGGATACAGAAGAACCAACTTTCACTGTGAAGAATCTATTTTTTTTAAAATCCGTTGGCCAGTTTAGATGGCTACCACTAATGCCATAATTTTTAACACGTTGTATTTCTTTTGTCTGTTCGGTAGGAATTATTAGTAGTGGGTGCCAAGGACGACGATCGCTTAGTCCCTTTTCTTGGAAGGAGAAACCCTTCACCATATTTAATAAAACAACTTATAATGATATTTAATCACAAATATTTCTAATTACTAACTTACTTAATAATCACTTATTTTTATTTATAACGAAATGAGATCTAGATCCTAATTTTAGTGATGGTTACTGAGTTCTCTACCTTATTTAAAAATCTATCAATTTATGTCACTCATGTTAGGAAATTATCACATACTTTCTTTAATACACCAATTACACTTTATTCAACCTTTCATACACAGAAATTACAACGTCTAGGTTAAAAAATTAATGATTTTAATATAAAATATTTAATATTATGTGTACTCTATAAGAGCCCTTTTAGGTGGAGGTGGGAAGAATACTCAACTTAGTAAGTCAGTAAGTTTTTGGAGCAACTTTACCTATAAAATATTTAATTTTTGCAATGAATTGTTTGATGGCTTACCTATTGTTCCATGTTAGTAGTGTAATTTCTACATACTCGTAATTTTACCACGTAAGTTTTTATTTTATGTTGCATGTCGTCCTTGGCACACATTACTGTTAATTTTTTAGTTTAAACAATAATTTCTTAAAAACCTTTAAAAATTCTAAGTAAATAACATCAGCAGATTTACCTTTATCAATTGATGTAGTCCAGTCCTGTACTTCGGTTTTTATTGTGCCATTAACTCTTCATACATCGTATTGTGTTTTCCTTTTCTAATTCTTATGCCTGTATGTCATTATTTATCTGTACTGTTTCTTCTTCTATACTTCTTTCTATCTCTTTCCAACATTCAAACAATATCTTTTTTCTTTTTGCTGTTCACCTTTTCTTGAAACTTTATTGCTCTTCTTCCTGTCTGTATAGTTATTTTTTCAAGTTTCAGTTCATCTTCTATTGCATAACTGGCGTTTACTTCTCCAGTCCTAGTCTCCACTTTTAATACGTCTCTTGTATATTTTTTAATTTCTCCCATTCTCTTTATCTCCACACCCTTGCTCTGTAAATCTTTTGACTATTTCCTCAAAAATCCTTCTTCCTTTCTCTAAGTTTTTCCAATTATTCTTTCTCCCATGCCTACCGTATATTTTAGGTGTTTATACTTATCCACCATCTCTATCTCTTTCCCTCTTCACTTCCATTCCCCGCCTTTATTGTACCTTTTTTGTTTAAACGCCATCTCTCAAAAGTTAAAAATTATCACCAACCGGTCCTTATATGCTAATAAAAGTTTCCTTAAAATAATTGCCATTAGCAGCATGAAAACATTTTTTGTTTATCAAACTCAATTTTATTACTATCAACTTTGTTGGCAAATCTAGAGATGACTCAAGGAGCCTTTAGCTTGTTCTTGAGATCGGTGTAGGATAGCCAATAATAAACCTCGTTGGACATATTTCAATATCATCACTCTTTCACACTACTGGCATTGGTTCATTGCAAAACCGAGATAAATTGTTTTTCGAAAGAATTGTAAACTATCTTTAATATTTAAAACGAATCGTCAACGCATAAACAATAAAAAAATTCCCGTACATCACATAAATACTGGTCGGGATGTTCCTACAATCTGTATATCAGCGCAATCATCCAAAATACTAATTAATTCAGCAAAATGTACATGCAAATCTGTATTCAGTACATACATAATTCAATTAATCCTTCTCGATTTTCCAGTACGATGTGTAAGCTGTTATCTCTCTAATAATCATGTAAACATTTCTATTTATTTAAAGCTTTACACAAACTTTATAGGTGCACAAAGAAAATTACTCTTTTAAAATAACCTGTAACTTTTCTAACTGATAAATTGGTTTTGTTTCGAAACTTTTAAAAAAATTTTGTTTTTGTTGCATTTATGTTAAGGAAATGCTTGACACCTTAACACATTTACTTTACAGCCTGATAAATGGTTAGATGTTTAAAAGAAAATAAAAGCTGAAAAGATTAAGAGAATTAAAAAAATTTTGAACTAATTCCATTACGAACAATTCCAATGAATACCACCTTTTGTATTTAAATTATGTTTTTCACATCACTATGCCTAGGAATGTAAAGAATGTATGTAAACGACGATTCCTCATAACTTCGTTGAGTTTTGCGTCACGCACAAATTCTTTCTCCATTACGAAATTAAACGCAGATGGAACGAGGACGCAAGGATAATAAGAGAGAAAGAAAACGTATTGTTTTTGAAAAACACAATAAAATGATTTAAAGTTGGTGGTACTGGCGTAACTGAAACTGCGAGTTTGATTTATCGTTATAATTATTAAAGTAAACGGTATTAATCGCAGTGTAGTAAGCATATTTATCTATTTAATTAATGTGTTGTATGTCTTGTTGCAAACTTATAATTTAATTTCAGCAAATCTCATATAAAACAGAAATTTTTCAAAAAAAAGTTGTACAACTTTTTTTTTAAATAACAACATACAAGAATTTAATTTTTGCGGTAAGTGTAAAATTCCTTGAAAAATGTAATTTTCTAAATGCGATTTACTATTGTACGTGGTGGAAAAATTTTCATTTTCTAAGATTGCGTTCTTTGCTCACTGCACCTGAGGGAAACTCTAACTAGAGCACGGATGTTACGTACAATCGTAGCAGCTATTATTTTCAAAATAACTTTTGTTATTGCTACCTTTGCGTGCAAGCTTACATTTCTAAAGAATTATTTATTTGCAAAAATTGCTTAGACTATTCAATGTTTATGTCCTAATAAATTACCGATATTTTTAGCTTAGAGTAACTACCATTAGCGTCAATCAAATTAATTATTGTTAATTGTTCTTTATTTTCCATTTCTTGACGAATGAAGGAGAAATGAAGTTAGTTTAGATGAAAAGTCGTATTAAAGTTTAATATGAAAAATTTAAATTAATTCATACTTTAAAGAAGAGCTTTGACGAGAATTTTGTATCATTTTCGATATGATCTATTTATTGCCAGTGCATTGCACTCGGTTTGACAGTAAACCTTAACTATTTAATTTACAAGACACGTTTAAGCAAAGTTTTTGTTTCAAATTTAGAAACTAAAATTATATACAATAAACAATAAAATGTGTAGTAATTATTTTTATATTACGGAAGTGCGAAACACCAAAGTTATTAGAAATAAAATATTAGACCGTGTCGAAATGGTAGTCGTACTTTCCAACGTTTCAGGAACTACCAATTGATTATTTTAAGTCTCTCGCCCTGATAAACCCCCTTACGATAGTAACAAAACATTGGCAACTACGGTTACCAGTGTTTCAAAAATGACTCCAGCCCTGGACTACAATTGACTATAAACAAGACGAAAAAAAAAGCAAAAGTATGAAAAGGAGCTGATAGATAGAAGGCCAAACGGACGTGATAGATAAAAGTCTCTCCTTTAACCTGGTTTTTGAAATTCGCGACTACAAGTTTATAATTAAAAAAAAATAAATTTAAAGTTCAATTTCGTAAAGTATGTATGTCATTGAAGGGAAACTTTAAGCCGCTGTACAATCGAAAAAAAGCAACAGTATAAAAAACAGTTAAAAAAACCTGATAGAAGAAAGCATCCTCTTCAACGTGGTGTACGCGATTGGCGGCTGCAAGTTCTTAATGAAAAAAAATAAATTCAAAGTTTCATTTGGTAGAGGCGTATATAATAGAATGCAAACTTTAAGCCTCAAGCAATAGTATGACAAACGCCAAAAAGGTCCTAATAGCGAAAAGCCTTTTCTTTAACGTGATATTTAAAATTGGTGGCGACAAGTCCTTAATTAAAAATAATAAATTCAGATTTCAATTTTATAAAGTACGCATGTTAAACAAAGCAAACTTTAAGCCTAATTAAAACCGAAAAAAAGGAAATGCATGAAAAAAAGGCTAAAAAAAACTAATGAAAAAAGCCTTCTCTTCAACGTGGTGTTTGGGATTGGTGGCGGCAAATCCTTAATTTAAAAAAATAATAAATTCAAAGTTCTATTTAGCAAAGTACTAATGCCATAGAATGCAAACTTTAAGCCTAATTACAATAAAAAAACAAAAGTATAAAAAACCGGTAAAAGAGTCCATAGAAGAACGAGCTTTTTAACGTGTTTAACATGGCAACTCTTTAATTTTTCAAAAAGAAAATAAATTCTAACTTCAATGTCGTAAAATACGTATGTCAACCAACGAAAACTTTAAGCCTAATTAAAATAAAAAAAAAGAAATATATGAAAAAAGGCTAACAAGAACTAATAGAAGAAAATCTAAAACTACATATGTGACAGAACGCAAACATTTAGCGTCATTAAAATAAAAAAGCAAAAGTATAAAAAACGGCAAAAATGAAAACGCAAACTTTAAGCCTAATTAAAATCGAAAAAAGGAAATGTATAAAAAAAATAAAAAGAACAAATAGAAGAAAGCCTCCTTTTTAACGTGGTGTTTGAGATTGACAGCGACAAGTCTTTAATTTAAAAAAAAAATAAATTTGAAGTTCAATTAGGTAAAGTACGCATGTGATAGAAAACAATGGTCAAGTCTCATTAAAATTTAAAAAAACCAAAGTATGAAAACAAACGGCTAAAAGGCCTGATAGAGAAAAGCCTTTTCTTTAACGTGGAATTTAAGATTAGTGGCGACAAGTTCTTGCTTTAAAACAAAATTAAGGGTTTAATTTTGTGTCATTAAACGCAACTTTAAGTCTCACTAAACTCAAAAAAAAAGCAAAAATATACAAAACGGTTAAAAAAACGTGATGGAAAAAAACCCCTCTTTAACGTGGTGTTTGAGAATGACGGCGGCAAGTCCTTAATTTAAAAAAAAATTTAAAGTTTAATTTATCAAGATACACTCATAAAATTTAAAACTTGGACACCACAATTTCTGTAAACAAAAGTTTGCACATTGTGAAGCGGAGTTAGGGGTATCATTTACAATTTTAACAGCAGGTAGTCTCAGCAGGGGTTATCTTATAGAATAAGTGTAGAATGAATCATTACACTAAGCACGTTTTAGAAAATAGGTAATTTACGTTGCTTACTTAATTTTTTTCTTTAAAGAATATATTTGAAGGTATCGCTAATTAAACACCATAGCTCGATTAATTATCGAATCAAAATTTTGTTTAGGAAATGTTTACAAAATAAAATTAGAAATAATTTTGATTTAAAAACGTCTACAAGCAATAACTTTTAAATTAAATCAAAAACTAAACATGGTTATTTGGGTTGACTGATTATTACTTATTTTTAAATAAATCTAACCTACTAATTATTGTAAGTTATTAAAAAAATCATTAAACTCTCTATTCATAATATTTAGTCCTTACAAAATGTATATTTTATGACGTTTCATTTTTTCTGTAGTTAATATAAAAAGTGAAAATAAAAACTAAGGCAATTCTTATTGTCAACGTATATATTTAGTTTTTTGACAAGAATTTATTACATAATTATAATTAAGATACCAAGTTATAGTTTAAAATTAAATGAAAACTTTTTTTTAAATAAAGGTATTACTATATAAATAAATATAAGAAATCAATAATGGGTGTGACCTCCATTATTATTGATACATTCTTGGAGGCGTCTGCTCATTGACGCTATCAAGGTATCAATATAATTAATATTAATCGTTTCCCATGCGGTATCAATGGCTGCAATTAGTGCATTACGGTTTACTGGTATAAAATTTGGCCCTTGTTGTCTTCGGATAACAGCAAGTATTCGAGCCCAAACATTTTCGATAATGTTAAAATCTGGGCTTTTGCTGAACTATTTTTTGGAGAAAGTATAGTGAAATAAGAATACTTAGTTGTTGGAAAATATAATCTTCGTCTGGATAAAACACTTCGACTGAAGGTTTCATAATAGTTTCCAAAATATCTAAATACGCAGCAGAATCAAGACGTCCATCGATAGCCCAACAAACTCCTGGACCCGCGCGCTAACCCAACCCCACACATTCACAGAAAAATAACCACTTCGTTTTTAGGACATATGTGATTATTTTCGTAACGAGTTCCTTCCATTCTAAAAACTTTTAGTGGTCCATCGTTGCGGCTATTGAACGTTTTTTCGTCGCTAAAAATCACTCGATTCCAAAATTCCAAAGGTTCGTTCACATATCGCCTTGCAAATTCCAGACGACGTCTCATATTTTCGTCACTGAGAACTTCTTTCGCAGCAGCATTATACTTTTTATTCCCATCTCCTTTAATCTTTTTGTGCAGTTATACGGCATCCGGGAAAATGTGTATCTGCTATAGCCCTGGAGTATGTAGCAAATGGTTGTTCTGTTACGTAATGAAACAACTCGAGATCTTGAGCACGTGTAGATACTTTAGGTCTACCACTTCCGATGGCTCTTTCCAAAGTGTGTTCAAGATTCCATTTTACTCGGTAATGCCCTACGGTGCTTTTTGGTATATCTAACATACGTGAAATTTCACGCACGCTACGGCCCGCCGCTAATTCCGAAACAATCCGCGCTTTCAAATCAGCACCGAGATGAGGTGGCATTTTCACAACACTTGAAATTTTAAACTAAAATGGAATTTACATTTCTTACTTTATTTATTGGTTCACACTACCCCTTCTCAAACAGTAGGTAATTGTTTATTTATTACATACTTCTAATGACCAATGTAACAACCCTTAGAGCAATATGACTCAAAGGAAGTAAATTAAACAAGCAAGGATATTCTATTGTTATTGAAACTTATTCATAAAGTAAAAGCCATTTCCTTATAATGCTAATGGACAGGATTTTCTTTTAAGTATTAAGATTACAATAGAGGACTTATAAACTTTCGAAAATATCTAATTATAAATATTTACACTGCAATTGCGCTTTTCCTTAATAATTTCTTAGCAATAACATACACGTTCTTGGTTTTAAGTTGTCATAAATTTGATATGATATAAATTTGTGTTTCTAATATTACATCACAAACTAATCTTTATTCGCCAAAAATTGTTGCTTAAGTTGTAAAGCTTCGTACACACCTGAACAACAAACCGAGCAACAAACATAACAACGAACCGAAAGTCAAACAGAACGACAAACGATCTTTTATGATTTCCACAATCCGAACAACAAACGGAACGTTTGTGCTGTTCCCATAATTATTTTCAGTAGTTTTCAGTTCATATATATTTATTATTGAGAAGAGAAAATTGCGGAAAACAAGAAGATAGTGCCAACCAAATTTTTACGCACAAAGAAGAGTAAAAATTATAATTTACTTCGCTTTTTTTTTATTTTGAAATTTCCGCCCAAATGATGCTAATAGGGACATCATTTTTTCTTGCATTCTTAAACACTGATTAATTTAAAACATTTTTCTTCTGTCAACTCCATAATATTACCTAAAACACAACAAACCCACAAAAGGGAGGACAAAAATAAATAATTTAATTCTCCCGCATAAGTTTGTTCGCCGTTTTGTTTAGATTCGTCCAAACCTGCAAACGCATTCGCGCGCATTTTCTTTGATGTCGGAGAAAAACCGACAAGTTGCGGGAACGCCGCAAACCGTTCGTGGAACAATCAGGACTTGCGAATCTGTTCTAAAATTCGTACGTAGCACCGTCCAAATTAATGTTCCGATTGCCGTTCGGTTCGTTGTTCTGTTTGTTCCTCGGTTTGTTGTTCAGGTGTGTACGAAGCTTTACAATAAGCATATTAATATGAACTATATCTTATGAAAGGAGAGTTATGTAACTATAATTAACGACTTAACGTTACGTTAGTAGATTCCATTTACTATTTACACATATTTTCTTGGAACATTCGATAATTAACTATCGGGATATGATGACCCTATACTTCGCAGGTTGTGCGCAACTGGATACAAGCAAATAACTTGGAGCTGTTACCCTGGCCAGCAAAAGCCCAGATTTTAACATTATCGAAAATGTTTGGGCTCGAATACTTGCTGTTATCCGAAGACAACAAGGGCCAAATTTTATACCAGTAAACCGTAATGCACTAATTGCAGCCATTGATACCGCATGGGAAACGATTAATATTAATTATATTGATACCTTGATAGCGTCAATGAGCAGACGCCTCCAAGAATGTATCAATAATAATGGAGGTCACACCCATTATTGATTTCTTATATTTATTTATATAGTAATACCTTTATTTAAAAAAAAAGTTTTCATTTAATTTTAAACTATAACTTGGTATCTTAATTATAATTATGTAATAAATTCTTGTCAAAAACTAAATATATACGTTGACAATAAGAATTGCCTTAGTTTTTATTTTCACTTTTATATTAACTACAGAAAAAAATGAAACGTCATAAAATATACATTTTGTAAGGACTAAATATTATGAATAGAGAGTTTAATGATTTTTTTAATAACTTACAATAATTAGTAGGTTAGATTTATTTAAAAATAAGTAATAATCAGTCAACCCAAATAACCATGTTTAGTTTTTTGATTTAATTTAAAAGTTATTGCTTGTAGACGTTTTTTAAATCAAAATTATTTCTAATTTTATTTTGTAAACATTTCCTAAACAAAATTTTGATTCAATAATTAATCGAGCTATGGTGTTTAATTAGCGATACCTTCAAATATATTCTTTAAAGAAAAAATTAAGTAAGCAACGTAAATTACCTATTTTCTAAAACGTGCTTAGTGTAATGATTCATTCTACAGTCCTTCTATAAGATAACCCCTGCTGAGACTACCTGCTGTTTGTTTACAGAAATTGTGGTGTCCAAGTTTTAAATTTCATGAGTGTACCTTCCGTACTTGGTTACTCAGTTACTCAATTTGGTTTTGCTCTTTCGAGGCAACTACTTATTTGACATTTAGTAATAAAAAAAATTTTCTTAACCTTCAGTCCAACCAATGTCCTGATGGTCTCCTTCGTACACCTGTTGCAGCTACGTTTACCATCGCCTTAACCAACAAGGTATTTATAATATCGATTTAATTTATTAACAACATTTGCGAACTTTGATGAAATCAATTAAAAAGGCTAAGTTACTTTGTTGAATAAAAGTGCTTTGGCGTTTAACTATTAAATCTAATATTTTTTTTGTATTTGCGCAAAAATTCAATTATTCAAGACAATTTCGGGCATTGCTATGTTAATTTTTTGTTATAAAGAGCCTGTTTAACACTTAATTAGTAGTGTTTGTGCGTGTTTTGTTAATTTTAAATATTTATTGAAGTACTTTTAAACTGTAGGTCCTAGAAAGTACTCTCCCTACAAGTCGTGCTTCTAGTAGGCAGAGGCTGGATATTCCTCACCACGTTATCTCCGTTTTGTGCCCTTTGAATGTTGGCGAATTTCTTAATGATTGACGACCTAGCAACCTTCCGTTCGTCCCAGGTTTGTTCATGGAAGCAGGTTTTTACGAAGCACACCTTTTTCCATTCTGTGCTAGGCTACCCGCCCAATTTATGTATTTATGCGATTTTATTTATTAATAATGTGAGTTCTTTTAAACGTAACATTGTGTCGTCTTCTTACTTTTACACTATTTCATAAAAACATTGCACTCTTTATTTATTTCTTTTTGATTTTTGGTAATATGATTAAAGTTGCAGCTATCGCAGCTTCTTGAATTTTTCCAAAAGACAAGTTTTTTACTTCATATCTTATAAGATGGGGAGTAATGCGACGGTTTCTAAACCGAAAATTTTAATACCCCTTTTTTTCATTTTTTTCGACAAATTAGAGTTAGTACGTTATAATGACGCAAAGAAAATGTTTATGTCCGACGGCCGGTCGTCCGTCCGTATGTAAACAAGATTTAAAAAAACCACCGGTCCGATTATTATGAAACTTTGTACATGGATCTTATTTATGATTCCGCAGATTTGATTAGATTTTGGGCATATTTTATGTAGCCAAAATAGCCGTTAACCTACACAGATTAACTAATTTAAAAATATTTTGAAAAATATTAATTTTACACATTTTTGTTTTTTAAATGAAGTTGCTTATAATTTAATTATACACAACTTTGTTTAAACTATTTTTAGATCCAATAAGTAATTATTGAAATATAACAATTACGTGATAATAATTGTTGTGACAATTTCTCGACCAATATCAATTTTACAAAAAAAGTAGAAAAAGTTGTTGGAAATTCTATTGTCTATAGCTTTAGTTTTAACCATTTTTTTCTTTAACGCAATTTTATTTTTATTTATCGGGGTCTTTCATGTGCAGTTCTGCGGTAATAGCTTGTTTTTATTTTATGGTAAAATACACTTAAACATAGTCTTCTGCACACATACGCAATTTATTTCACAATGTCTGCTACTTGTTTAAATTCTATAGTTACTAACAATTAATTATTTTTGGTTATTTTTGAGAACTATTATTCTAATACAGTAAAACCTCTAAATAGCGGTCACTAAAAGTTGTTACAAAAACTTGACCGGTATATAGAGGTGGCCGTTATTGGGAGATAAAAAATTTATTTCTATGCGTTGTTTATTTAAACCTTTTAAGTATGTGCCATAATACGGTTTGCTATAGGGTAGTATATATCTGCATTAAAAAATAACTATACATGTGTTGATACAATATTAAATAATTAGACGATATAATAATGGAAGAGTTATACATATTGAATACATAATACATACATTTACATAATATGTACCTATTTTCTAATTGTTCGTTATACCTATTACAATAATTAATTACATACATATAGAAACCATTAAATTACATTTTTGTGAAATATTTTTCTATTGAGGTTTGTTTTACATTTTTAAGTTTAGTTTGTAAAACAGAAGATTCACATTTTGATAAAATTTGAAGTACTTCTACCGCTAGCTCACTCTTATCATTAGAAAATAGAAAACTTTGCACATCTCTTAGTTTTTCACACACTTCACCCATATCTTTAATGTTTGACGTAAAAACTTTGGATTCTTTTGCACTCACAGCCTTCACTATAGTCTAATTCAATGATTAAATCTTGAATACTTACATTGGGGCTTTCGGTCAAAATATCACAGTCAATAGATGCATAATTTTCAAGGCTTACACGTTAATTACCTTCTAGTAATACAGGAAAAAGCTGAGTTAGTGGAATTTGGTGTTTCTCATTGAAATCTTCTTGCAAGACCATTTCCGAGCATCCTGCTTTTGCAAAAAATTTAGGAATTGATATCCAAAGTAAAGCGCTGGTTAAATTGAAATTTTTTTCCGTATCTTCAAAAGGACGTTTGGTATTTGTGAATGTTGGCAGTTTTTTGATAAAAAAAACTTCCTGTAGGCCATCTTAAAGTTTTGGATAATTCCTACAACCAGTGGTTGGCAATAGGAAGTTGTGTTTGGGGGTAGGAAAACAATGTTTACATTTTCAAGAGTTACTTTGGGATGAGACGTGGCATTATCCAGAAATTATAAAACTTTTCTATTTGTTTTTCATTTTTTCATCAAATTTTTGTAGCTAGGAAGTCATTAAAGCTTTTTTATTAGATACCCATTCTAAGGGCAATTTTTTGATATGAGAGCCTTTTAAGCATTTTGGGTATTTACTTTTTCTAATGATTAACTGATTTTTCTTATCACCTTTCATACTTGTACAAAATAAAATTGTCAACCTTTGTTTTGCAGCTTTTTTACCACTACATTTATCGTTTTTTAAAGAGAACGTTTTGTTTGGCATCAGAAGTTAAAAAAGTCCGGTCTCGTCAGCATTGTACACATTTTTGGGTAAATACTCTTTCAATATTACTGACAGCTTTGCTTTCTAAGCTTCAACAGTGTCCAGGTTAATATCAGCTGAATCCCCGCAAATTGTTTTAAAAGTTATGTTATGCCTTTGACAAAATTTCTCAAGCCACCCATTTGAAGCTTTAAAATCCGTCATTTTTAAATTTTTCGCAACTTCCAATGCTTTCTCTTTAATAAAGGTCCAGATATAAGGATATTTTTATTCCTAGCTTTACAAAACCAATTGTAAACTACTCGGGCAATTTCTAAAGCTTCAGTTCTAGAAAAATTTTTCTTCGGCTCTGTATTGGAACCTTCTTCAAATAGCTTTTTTAAATCACATTCGTTTTTTAAAATATCGTTAACTTAAACTTCTTCCAACACTAAATTTTTCAGCCAACTTTCTAGCACTGGTATTAAATTTTTTACTTTCCACAATTATATCAATCTTCTCTTTAAAAGACAAACGTTTTCTTTTTAGCAATATTGTAATTTTTCTCTACGTCTATATGTAACAGCACTGTTAAACATACTAACTCAAACTATGTACGCAAAATACGATTTTTGGGGTGATCTTAATGAGCTTTTTAATTGTACTACAGGAGGTAGAATTACATGTATTTTTCCAAGAAAGTTTACAAATAAGTGGCCGTAGCCGTTATCGAGAGATAGTCGCTATTAGGAGGGTCATTAATATTTCCGTATAATTGGTTTTTGAGTTGGAAAACTTAGCCGGTTTTAGAGATGACCGCTTTTAGGAGGTGGCCTAAAATAGAGGTTTTACTGTGGTTTTATATTTAAAATTTATTTTAATTATAAATTAAAAATTTTACAATGCCATCAAATTTTTAAATTGTCTTACGTTTGAGTACGCAATTGTTAGTGCTTGTTATGATTCTGTAATTATTATTATAACTAAAATTGCAGCTTTTGTGTGAAATGTATTTAAAAAATTTAACTGTGGTCTATTGTTTACTATTATTTTTTGTCTTTGCTATTACCTTCATTTTTTTAATTAATTTGATATCTAGACCATTTTTTTTATAAAACAAGTACAGTGACTATTACTAAGTATTTCAGTGGATAACTTTGGAAAACCTTAAGCATTCTTTTTACGACCACATCAAGTTAAATATTTAATTAGCTAATAAAATTAAGATTAATAATATGCACACCTTTTCAAATACTTAACACAAGTTTGTGACGTTACCAGCTGTTATATATAAATTCAACAAGATTAAAAACAAAAGTTAGTTTTTGTACTTACACCGACATGTATTAATGGCTTTTAGAAATTTAACAAATTATTTTAGGAACATTACATCATTAATTATAACTCCTTTTAACTCGTTACTAAAACTTGTGACATTAGCACGCAAAAGTTACCTGAAGCAATTGTTAAAAACCACCACCTTTATGAATTATGCCAACAAATTATTTTCTTAAACTTTGTTTTATTATGATTATAACCGTACTGTTGTATAGATTGTATACCATATTTAACAAGTTTATGGTGTCGTAATATTTTTAAATTATTATTTGCCAATTGAAATAAAAGATACGGTTGTTTTATGTTGTTTTATTGTCAAATAATAAATTTATTTATTATATTTATAATAAAATAGCGCATATTGTGCGATACAATATGCGCTATATATGACAATATGTAAAAGTGTAGAATACTTAATCAGTAAAGGTTAGGTTTCCTCCAATTAATTGACCTGAGAACAGTTCTAGGTACAGTTGGAAGAATAAAACAACTCAAATTGTTGAAAATGCGGAAGATTTCCTTTATGTGTGCGAGCTTTATCAAGGATTATTCAATAACTAGTTGATGGGTTGATGACATCTTGTACAGAGAGAGACACCTCGGCAATTTTAACAATTTCAGTTGTTTTTTACTTCCACGTCCACCTAGGAAAGAAGGGGTCTCAGACCAAATTTAGAATTAATAAGGAAACTTAATATTAAACCTTAACTTTAACCCAGTTTATCTGGGAGTAATTGAGACTGTGGAAACAATCAAAGCATGGATCGTTACACATATTGTAGAGAATTGTCTATTAACAAAGTTTAAAAGAAGGTTTCCATATTTTATATTTGTATTAAAAATGCCTAAAAACACACACGCAAAAACTCTAACGTGCATGACGTTTTGACGTTTTTTTTATATGTCCTTATTTACCAAAATGTAATGCAAAACCTTCTATAATGTTTACACACTTAGCCTGCACTTTTGTGTACAAGTCATAGCGATGGTAAGATCGTCGGGTACATTTTTTTTTATTTGTTCAAGCGATGGAGAGTACTCAGATCTGGTAACAATCAAGTACGTATATCTGCATTGCTGTCACTGTGATTACTTGTTTTTAATGTCAAAAATGCATGCGTAGCTAAAATTTTGATAAAATCATTTTATTTCAAAAACTAATGGGATAATAATTCCAGATCGATAAATATCGTCAAGAGAGAACAAAAAGTTCAAATAAAGATAGATGTATGTAATTAAATTAAATTAAAAACATAATGAACTCACACTACCTTACAGCTGTAGTTTTATATCAATGGTTACACTGTTATTCGAAATGGTCTTTGCTGACAAATTTAAATTACTTCACCATACACTTCTTTAGTAGTAAAATTAGTTTTTAATTTTGATGTTTCTATAACTTTAATAGTCGCCCTATCTGAAAACTGCGAGTATTATTTCGTTAAAGACGGTTGCTGAAGGTTTATACTTGGCAAAGAAGAATTAAGTAAAAAAACAAAAATTAAAGAATAAGTGATAGTGAAATACGGCGGAGATTTGACGACACTTCAATAAGTGTTAAATAGGAACTATTAGAATCGCAGCAGATAATCTAAGTTAGCTTAATGTTAAGTTAGAATTTAAAAAAAGTTCACAAAGCCAAGATCACCAGTAACGGCAAACGAAAAGTGTACGTAAAAAATTAAAAAGATGAGGGAATCAACGAAGAAAAACTAGAAACTGCTACTCCTGATATTAAAATAAACTTAAGTAATCAATCTACAACATCCATTAGATCGCCAAACTTTCAATTTGTAGCCAAGAACACATTCCAATAGATTTTTCTGATCAACCTACTACGTCGCCATCAATTGTTCACCTGAGGTTATATCATGTCAGTCGGAAGATTTAAATAAAATAGGGAGTGAAGACTATACAGTTACTGGTAGACCAATTGTCAATATTAATAATTTTCTTTAAGATTTAATAAGTATCAAACATATTAAGCTTTTTTCAGGTGGTAATAATTGGTATTGGGTTTTATTGTAATAGTAACTGGACATTCCCGACTAGGCGAATTGCTATCTACTGTTGATGTACCATTTACCACATTTGTTTTCGAAATCCGAAGACTTATTATCTACGCTTATACACGATAGCGCTTGGAAATTGATGAAAAGTGCTAGTGAAGAAGAACCTCGAATAGCGATATGAAGGTAGGGTAGTAGTAATAAATTATAATGCTTCTTCTGGTGTATGCGTAATAGATGGGCAAAGAACTGGAAAATTAATATATCTATTTATTCTAAATAAATATTGTTATGGGTGCTCTAGTGCTAAAAGTAAAAATCGCCAACCTCCACACCATTAGTGCTTTAAGAATTTTTTTACAAACCGTCTACAGGGATGGAGTCCGACATTGTTCTAGAAGGGTTCATGTGCAGTATAGAAATGTATAATTTAAAGTATCTGTATTTAGTCGAAAATGGTGACAGCAGCGTTACTAAGAAGTTAGCAGAAGCGAGGCAGTATGGAAACGAAATTAGTAATAAAATTTAATGTCGTAATCACTTGTTACGCAACTGTTATAATGAAATTAAAGGATCTTACAAAAATACGTGATATCAAAAAACTCCGTCCCTGTTTTAAAAGGAATGTTTTGAACAACAAGAGATTCTGTACCGGTGTTCAATGTGCAGTGGGGTTTGCTAATGACAATAATAGTTTAACCAAACAATGGTTTAACGCATGCTGAGAAAACAAAACAACTTTGATTACATATTTTAAATGGACCAAACTATGTATTCGACCAACATACTCAATGTTTAAAGTATTTCTGCACTGGTTAAAACTCTGAACAAGGAAAAAATTGCGTTCCTGAAATGAAGAACTTAGAATTATATGAGGACATTATGGTGGTAGTAGACCAAGTCGCAAGAAATACCTAAAGTTTATTATTGAACATAAATAATAATGCGGTCCAATATTTTAATTGTGTGCTAGCTAAGTTCGTAGAAGGCAAACGAATCAATTTTTCGCGTAGACGTTCTTATCAAACACTATGTGAAGCGGCTCTCATATCGTACAATTCTAAACCTGGACAATTAACAAGAATAATTCATAAAAAGCACTGGGTACCTGTTACTACTTAAGCAGGGAATGAGTTATTTTTAGATTTATGCTAACCTGTTTTCTACATGCAAGAGAAATAACGGTTTCTTCCTTTGTAATTTTAGTTAGTGTCCTAAGCGACTTGCAGTTAAGTAGTTCTTTAGAAAATAAAGCTTTAATCACCTTCAAGTGAAATTTTATTCCAACTGTAAATTTTGGGTACTCTATCCGTCCGCTAAATAAAAAAAATGGTATAGCAATAATGTATTAAATATACAGTAGGTACCAGACCCGGTAAAGTTACAAAAAGTTAATTGATAGATTAAATAGACGACAAGAATAAATAAAAGTTAAAAATTAATTATTTTTGGATACATTAAAAAAAAAGAAAACATCAATTATTTCAGCAGACGTACATTATAATGACATTGATAGTGCTGAAAGGGTATAAGATGTGAGAGGAACAAGTTCTCTTGATAATGAGTAAAACTCAGAAGAAATTGATGAAATTTGGTTTAAGTATATCTTATAGAGACAAGAAGGAAGTTACAGACTAACAGCTTTGATCTTTGGGTTAGTTTGCAAAATGCGAAAAACTACACATTGTGCAAACTTAGTAAAAAATTTGTTGTATTCAAAATTTTACGGATCAACTTTTACACATTAGGATCAAGACCACGAAATAATAGCGATTAAAGCATCGAATCGTTTTCCAGAGACAGCCATTGATTAAAAAAAATTAGATATTTAAACAGCTTGGAAGAGGAAATAAAATTTAAAGAGAACCACAATTAATATTATCAGGTTTAGGGGCAGCTCAGAATTACAAAAAAAAATTCTGTTTCTTTGTCGTATGGACAGAAAAACACAGAAAGATGATAACTTTTGGAAAAAAAATGGAAGATCAGCTTGTAATTTTTTTTCCAAAATGCTTTCTTCCAGAGCTGGTGTATCCTCAAAATCCAAAAAAAACTACCAATCGAAGATTAAAGAGTATAGACGTAATTGTGAAATATTGATATGTATTTAAAAGTGCAGTACTGTAATAAGTTAGCGTGTTAGAATATTATAAATTTAAAAATTGTTTCTTTTTTCATAAAAAATGTTGTTAAATATGTTTTAATCAATTTATAACAAATATCTGTAATTGCAGTGATTGATTTTTTATTGATATTAAAAAAACAGTTTTTATATCCCTTTATATTATATTACGTTTTCGTCACCACTCTATACAGATTTATACACAGTATTAAAATGTACCATGCGAATAAGTAAATAAAATAAAATTTTAGCCTTTAGGTACATACTGTAATCTTTTATATACATTTTCATTTTACACAATTGATTTTTTTTCCTAAATGACTGAGAAATATTATTGATACAAACTACTTGAAAATTAGATGTGACATTACCCCTTAAGAGTTTCAATTTTGGGAAAGTATCTACTTTATACCTATCTACAATTATACCAAATTAAAAAATTTTTGGTCATATGGAAACCGAATAAATTATTTGTTAATTTGACACTACTATTCTAAGACTTATTCCAAAATAAAAAGAAACATTTTTCTACGACATACTTAGAAAACGGAAGTTTCTTCTCTAAAAATGGTGAAGAAAATTGGTTTTTCCTCACTAACGCGGAAAATAATGTCATGTTACAAAAGTGCCTCTTTAAAAAAATGTAAAAATGTTTTATTAGAACTATATACGCCTAGTACTTAGTTACGTTATTTCGACTCTTAAAAATTGCTACCCTACATTTATTGCTTAGCATTACGCGGCTGCGCTATGACAGTTTGAGACCACACCAATACTACAGAAACTTGTAACGGTTGCTGTTTATAAATAATAAAAAAAAGCGACGCCTCTAGCGGAACCACCTAAAAAACAACTAAAGGAAATTCGGCTCGATGTAGCGCACTAAGTTTGTGGAGGATAAAATATTTATAGTAGTTAGATTAGCAGCGTCCGGTTTTGTTGTAGAGTGGTAAGTCCTTAAAAAATTCTAAAAAATTATACTGTTGTCTAACAAAGCGCCACCTGCTAGGTAAAAGAAATAAATAAAACCGACCAACAGGAGATCAACAGGTTTTACTTAAGGTCTAACACGCTAAATCAAACACAAACCAGAGAGAAAGACAGACAATTCAATACAACAAACAAATCTTAAAATACTAGTAGGATGTACCAGAAATAGAGAAACTGTCGCATATATTTACGTGTGTTAGCAGCAGCCTCGCTTAACAATAAATAAGTCTCGCAATTAATGTGTCGGATTTCAGGTAAGCTTTAGTTACATTCGAGTTAAAGTTATTATTACAATTGAGGATTGGCTACTAAGAAGGCTCTGCGTACACATATCACTTACACACGGCAATTTAAACTAAACTTAAACTAGGATTAAAGAGGTGAGTACCTCCCGCAAACCCAAAAGGTCTCTTGTGTCCGCGTCAACCGCTCTAAGTAAAGCGCCTGAGCCCGTATTGAGCTCATTAAAACAAACTTTCAGTTGTAGAGTGTTCACCAAATAAAAATTTACTTAAATATTAGAGATCAAGCCGTTCTATGTCATATGTAATTGAGCTTTATACGCATTATCACTGAATTAATGGCTTAAATACTAAAACTTAGCTGTAATCGGTAAGGTGTAGTTCCGAGAATGAAGGTGTTCTGCTAGCAACGGTATCGACAGTTCGGGAAGAAAGATTGTCTCAGGATTCCTCTTAGGGAAAGTGTGCGGAGAAGAACAGAATGCGATTGGCTCCCTCTATGAAGTTATAAAGCTCTGTAGACGTAGTATCCACTGTTTGTCTAAAGCTTAATTAATGCGAAACAGTGGTGCTGTTTTTAATTAATAGAGAAGGTTCTTAATCAGCCATTCCAGCACCTACAAGAGTTATCCAACGAGAACATAAAGTCAACGCTACGTGCTAAAAGCATACGTAGGAATTAGAATTAATACAAACAGGAAAGAAAAGAAAGCAAAATGTACTCACGGTAAATTTAGCCGGATTAAACTTAAACACCAATTTGAATTGGAAGTCTTGAATCCCACATTAAATAACTTTTGTAAAAATTTTAATTTTAATAAGTACGCTAAAACACTAATATAAATGAAATGAAAAAGAAGATGTCCGCTGTACGTCTAGAAAATCTAGTCGGATTTTATTTTCCACCAATAGAAAATTAGCAAAATGCGCGCCAAATGCGACTTTTGTCGCAACATACTACTCGCGACATACGTTTTAAGGCGGCTCTCGACATACGTCCTACATTTAAAAAACAAAACCGTAACAACTGTAGCGAAATTATTGGGACCCACCTATTATCAACTTTTGCTTTTACGTACGAAAATGTGACAAAATTCTGTAACAATAAGTTACGTTTACAATAAACGTAATCTTTCATTAGGTTGTATTTTAGGAAAAGTCGTGGAAAAAATGTTGTGTCTAACACATGAACAAAGCCTTTTTCTACTCTCACTTGAGCTCGAGTGGGAAAAAGAATCGCTTTCCTTACTTGTTAGACAAATAACTATTTATCTATAACAGGATGAATTTAATAAAAATAGATTAACCATTACTAATTTAGCCGTTTTTGCGCATTATCTTTTTGAAGTATTAGGTAGTAGTGATCAAGTTGATATCATAACACTAATGTGGAAAAAGCTCTTGATAAAACTGAAAATTTTATATTATTAAGAAATTACATGAATTTGGTTTTGATGATGAATTACTCCAATTGATTGATTGATAAAGTTCCATTCAAGTATTGGACTTCAACTTGCCGCACATCATGTCACTCGAATACAGCTCTGAATAAAAATATCAGGGGTTTCTCAAGAATATATCTTGGATCCTTTATTGTTTTTAATTTTTATTCAATTGGATGCCTGAAACTACTATTTGCAAATGCAAATTAAATTTTACACATTGTTAAATCATTGCAAAAAATGTTAGGATTTCTTATTACGATCTGTAAACATTTTGAAAAACAGTGACTATTTAAAAACTTTCTACACTCAATAAAGAAGAAAATGGGACAGTAAGATTTAGAAAATTAAATGAGCATATCTACTTTAAAGATTAGTCTTACATCTAATCACCGTAGCATTGTTTACGTTGAACAAAGAACATTTGTCAATATCAACGTTTATTTTTTGCTGGTTCATCCACATACACTAAAGATTTTTTAGCGATTTTGATAAAACTGAAAAATAAATTTAGTGGTTACAGTTTTTGGAATTATTTTATTTAAATTGTCGTTGTAAATAAAATTTATAACTGCGTTATTCTCATTAATAAACAATTTCTTAAATGTTTATTAATAATGATTGATTAATTACTACTAAGTTATATCAATATAACGTGTGGTTAGCCTAGTACCAAACGAGAGCGTAATTTCGTCATAACAAAGTATCGTAATGCTATTACTTGAACCATTTCCAAAATAGTATGCTCTAATTTGAATGAATATTGTTGATTTATGGTATTATAAGTCAATACAGAAAAAAATCCTTAATTTAGAAACATTTTAGTGTAGTAACAGCAATTAAATTTTCAGTAATAGTAATATAACAGGATGATAGAAATAGAACCCCCCTATGCTCCATTCTAAGTCCAACTATATACTTTGGCTTTGGCTTAGCACTTATATTGGCCAAGTCTATAGAAGGACAAACAAAGAAAGTAACAAACAAATTTTGAATCTTAGTATACAGGGTTGTCAGCTAAGCGCGCGTCGGTCTATAGCTCCTAAACCAATGAAGTTAGGAATTTCGTTTATATGTCAATCTATACTATTTGTAAGAGTCCATTTTTGGAAAATATTTTTGAGTTTATAGGGTGTCCCAAATAAGTGTGACGATATGAAAGTCATTTTTTTTAATGAGACACCCTGTATTTTTTTGCATATTTCGGTTCACCCAAAATTTTAAGATAATATTTTTGGCTCACGGTTTAATATGGATTGAGTTGCGAAAGATCTAAAGTTACTGTCAACCTATTAATACTTTGTAAATTTTGTACAAAGTTTCCAAAATTATGGCCGAAACATGACAAACTTCAAATCAATTTTTCTCGCATTTTTCAAATGGAACTCCCTGCATATTTTTTCACCATTAGATGTAGAATTAAAAAATGAGTTTTTTTTGTATTTACAACTGTACTCAAATTCTTGACGGTTTTCTAGATATTTACGAAAAACCATTAATTTTACTTTCCACAGTAAATTTTCATCAACAGAATACCTAGGCGGCTATGGAAAAAAGCTACTCGTTGGTATGACAATGTTATTAATTATTCGCGTAATCTTTTGATGTTCAGTGGCATCAAGTGCATATTTTATTTTCTTTTGTAATAAAAATGAAGTATACGATAGCAGAATCAATTGACATGATTTATATCATCGGAGAATGCTTAAAGAATTGCCTTGTAGCATCCACAGTGTACAAAGAGAAGTTTCCTGATAGAAGGCACTCAAATACAAGATTACTTAAAAAATTGAAAAATAGATTTGACACGACTGAGACAGTAAAATATGAAGAGCATGACAGAATAAAGCCCGTACTAAACGAAGAAAACCAATTTAACATTATTGCAAGTGTTGTTGAAGACCCACATAGAAGTTCAGCAGACATTAGTGATTTGCTGCACATAGGTCAAACTTCCGTAAAAAACATTTTGTAGAAACATAAGCTCCATCCGTATCATGTACAACTGAATCAAGCACTTCAAGGACAAGATTTTGAAAATAGGGTAAATTTCTGTAATTGGGGTCTAGCTCGAATTGGAGAAGATGAACGGTTTTTTAATACTGTATTGTTTACCGATGAGGCAACCTTCCACAATAATGGTCATGTAAACAGACATAATTTACATTACTACAACAATGTGAGTCCAAATTTTACGAGGGCAGTTGACAGGCAACACAGGTGGAGTGTAAACGTCTGGGGAGGCATAATTGTAGACCGCGTAATAAGACCCCATTCTTTTATGGTCATTTAAATGGGGAAATTTTTCAAAGATTTTTAGACGAAGACCTTGATAATCTTCTAGAAAATATACCATTAGGGCTAATAGGAAAAATGTGGTTCGAGTTAGACGGAGCACCTGCTCATTTTAGTATTGGAGTTTGACATACTTTGAATGAAAAGTTTCCAGGCAGCTGAATTGGCAGACAAGGACCTGTTCCGTAGCCCGCAAGGTCACCAGATCTGACCAAACTTGATTATTTCTTATGGGAATACGTTAAAGATCTGGTCTACCGCATACCTCTAACCACACTAGAAAAAATGCGGGAAAATATAAGAGAAGCCTTTAATACAGTTACTCCTTTAATGTTAGAAAATGTAAATAGGTCTTTAACAAACAGGTTATATCTGTGTTTACAACAAAATGGTCAAGTGTTTGAATACTTAATCTAATCATGTTTAAAAAAATTCTCTAATGTTATTCATAGCCGCCTAGGTATTCTGTTAATTAAAATTTACTGTGGAAAGTAAAATAAATGGTTTTTGTAAATATCTAGAAAACCGTCGAGAATTTGAGTACAGTTGTGAATACAAAAAGACTCATTTTTCAATTCTACATCTAGTGGTCAAAAAATATACAGGAAGTTTTATTTGAAAAACGCGAGAAAAATTGGTTTGAAGTTTGTCATGGTTTGGCCATAATTTTGGAAACTTTGTACAAAATTTACAAAATTTTAATAGGTTGACAGTAACTTTAGACCTTTTGCATCTCAATCCATATCAAACCGTGAGCCAAAAAAATTATCTTGAAATTTTTTTAATTTTTTATTTCCAGTCCGCAATTTGTTTTCCATTTTTTATTTATTTCTCCTAAAGTGCCAAAACTAGTATATTTTTGGCAATTGATAGAGTGCATGGGTGAACCGAAATATGCAAAAAAAATACAGGCTGTCTCATTAAAAAAAAATGACTTTCATATCGTCACACTCATTTGGGACAAACTCTGTATTTTCCAAAAATAGACTCTTACAAATAGTATAGATTGACATATGAACGAAATTCTTAACGTCATTGGTTTAGGAGCTATAGACCGACGCGCGCTTAGCTAACAACCCTGTATAGATATTTGGAAAAATAATTTTTTGCCAAACTTCTTCATCTCCACATGAAGTTTAGCAGGTAGTATACAACAATTGAGCCTTGCAGAAGTGTTGTGGACTGAGTTGAAAAAATAAACACAAGTTCTTACAATTAGGAGGGCTACTCTGTAAACTGCAACTTTTTTGGTATCTTACCTACATAAGTGCTAACAAATGCTTTTAAGCAATTGAGTGTATAAATTTGAATTTTTTCTAACAATCATTAGACACCTTAAAGTCCGTTGCTAGATTAGCTGGTAACAAGTTTAAAGAACTTTCGATTTATCATAATTAACACAACTAAATTATCAGTATTTTTTTTGGATTTATGAAAAATAAAGAAACAGTTGTTGAAAATCTTGTAATTAAAATTAACAATAATAAGATAAGAGTTGAAGAAGTTTCTCGCGACCTTGGTCTAATGATAGATAGCAAATTGTGATTAGAGATCATATAAACAATGATTTAAAAAAAATCTTATGCTTCTTTAAAGTTCCTTTATTACAATAGAGATCTATTTAATATGAAAGCAAAGGAAACCTTATGTGAAACACTTGTGCTTTCTTTTTTTAATTTTTTAAATGTTGTATACGATACATGCATTGACACTACGGATGTCCGGATTCAACTAATACAGAACAGTTATTTAAGTTTATATTTGGTGTTTGCTAATTTCAGAGAATTTTCATAAACTTTATGATATTGGTTGGTTAAACATGTCAAATCTAAGGCTCTTACATTCAGCATGCATGTATCATCAAATCATTTGTAATAAAACTCCAACCTACTTGTATAACAAAATCCGCTTTAGAACCGACATTCACAATATCAGCCTAAGGTTTAGAAATGTAATCACCATTCGAGCACACAAAACAACATTTTTAAACGATCCTTCTCATACAATATTGCTAAGTGGTATAATTTATTGTCTGGTAAGCACTTGTCTCTTCCTTCTTTTAAAAAACCACTCAAACGTACTCTGTTGTCAAGTAAATTCTCAACGTTTGTAATAATATTTGAGCACTAAATTATGCAGTCCTTATGTTTTGTAAGTTACTCAAGTCTTTTGATTTTTTTTAGGGTTTAGGTGAAAGAACAGCTGATGGTCTTTCATTAAAACTGAACCTCACCCTAGGATTAGCGTATAAAACCATTGTTATACTAAATGTGTTCAAAAACTAGTCGGAATTGTTTTATAAATCAAAAAATCTTTATTGATTCTTTAATTCAATTTTGTCCCCTTCAAAATAGTCCTTTTGCCTCACTTTTGGCACGATATTCACTCGATTGGTCGGTTGTTTCGGGGTCGTAAGCGTAGATCCAAGTCTCATCTTCTGTAATAATGCGTTTATAAACCGCCTGACAGTATTGTTTCACACACATCAACATGACGGCGTTTTTTAAGAAAATTCAGCATTTTTGGTACCAATCGAGACTTGACACGTTTGAGGCCCAAAACATGTTTCAAAGTAGTATTAATTTATCCTTTTGATACGCCAATTTCATCAGCAATGTCTCTTATAGTTAATCGACGATTTCCAAGCACTAATTCTTTTACTTTTTGGATGTGAGCATCGTCAGTTGAGGTCGATGGTCGACCAAAGCGCTCTTCGTCTTTAACGCGGTCTCTACCTTCTTTGAACAAGTTATACCAATCATATGTAGTTGATTTTGGTAGAGCTCGGTTCCCGTAAGCCTTCTGCAACATTTCCAACGTTTCTGCAGCATTTATTCCATTTCATTCAGGAAACAAAATTTGATCGCTCTTTTTTGTTGAATAATTTCAGACATTGTGAAAATCGCCATATTCACTTTTTGTGTCACACAAAAACAAGCGTCACTCAAAAACTAATGAATATTTTGACATATAATGTGGCATGGAAGTCAGTAACAGTTGTACCAACTTAAAAATAAAATATTGAACAAAAATATTTATCCGCATCATTTACATTGAAAAATTCCGACAAGTTTTTAGACACAGTAGTATATGAGTAATAAAGATTTTTATTATTATTATTATTATCATATATTTTATACAAAATCAGTACTGAGATGAGTCAAAGATTTGAGTGATATTACGTTGAAAGCAAAATCACTTTCAACACCTCACATAAGGTGTGAAATTGAAACCGGCGGACTTTTTTATAAAGTGTGCCATTTTAACATATTAAATTCCATTACTACATAATGTTAAAATTAAAAATAAACCGACCCTTCCATCTATTTCTAAATTTTTTAAGCTACAAATTAGCTAATCTCTATTTTTTTTTTAACCCCGTAGAGTTTGCGAGATATTTACAAAACACTGACTTTCCTACTATTTGGCACCAATTAAAAATATTTAGCAAGGATTGAATCGTTGGGGACTTTTGACACAATATATATAATGGCAATATCTTGTCGTACACAAAATTCCAGCCGTATCGGAATTTTTCTAGTTTCCTTATATTTTTGTATAATTTGACTAGGCTAATAATAAACTGCCATGTTCGAAAGCGCATAAATATGAATTAATAAGACTTTAAGAAATAGTTAATTATTAAGAGTTATAAATGTTATTTACGAAGGAAATTTAAATAAATTTAGTTTCAAAAATCGCATTGGTTAAATGTATTTTTCACAGTTTTATTAAAATCGCTAAACATCCTTTAGGTATATGTGAATGAATCAGTAAAGAATAAATGTTTTTTGTTCAATTGTAAACAATATTACGTTGGTCATGTAAGACTAATATCTAAAGTAGACATGCTCTTTTAATATGTCAAACCCTACTGTCTCATTTTTCTACATTGAGTGTACTTTACTGAATATAGCGCATTTTTATGGTATCTGGTTGTAAAACTTATATTGAAAGCATAGAATCCATTAAAAAAATTGTTAAACTTTTAACCTCTAAAATTTGTGAAGTATAGGATATATTTCAACAAGAGATGCTAATTTGTCACGGTTAATGTCCAAGCTCGTTGTTTTTGAGACGTCTACAGTTAAAAAGATATCAAGTAATACAGTCACGGTTGCTCAAAGAGAACAAACACAGTTAAACAGATACAAACAATTTTCAAATAAATCAACAATTTTCGTCATCGAAAAGTCGAGTTGGTTTGAGTGTAGCATCAGCGATGATTTTGAAAAAAATTATCAACTCTGTAAAGTCCAATAGAAATTGAAACAAGAAGTTTAAAGAATTCATAATAATATGACAAAAGATTCATTGAACAATAGATCAGTACTTTCAAAAAGAAGTTGAATAATTCATGTGTTGTGGAATCAAACAAGAAAAATCTTAAAAACAATGAAACGAAGCAAGTAGGTTACTCACAAGCAGTTTATAATGAAGCTGATCAATAGGTACATAAAAAATGTTTGCACAATGTTCAATGTCAAACAACGGAAGTGTTGAAGAAAAAGGTTCTAGTCAAATCTTATCAAACACACGGGGTATTCATGAAATCGTATATTTATTAAATCAATCCACCGTAGAATTGAAAAAGGAAAAATCAATCGCAAATTACCAGTGGCTGATAAAAAACATGAAGAAGCAATAAGAGGAGGTAAAAATTTTTAAAAAAATTTTTAAAAATTTAAATCTATGTTGGAATGTTGTCATCATTTGAAAATTTTCATAATTAAATGAAATGTCAAACAAAATATCCAAACCAAAAATTTGTTCTCAATTGATTTTAAGATTGAGATATCACTTTTTTGACATTTTTAAAGTTTCTAATTTGTTGTTTCGACAGATATTTATCAATAAATTGAAATTTGCACAATATATTTTAATATTCTATAAAGAAGCACACGTATTTGCAGACAACCCGTAATACATATAACTTTACATTATTATAAAAGAGAGGACAACAATTTTATCTAAAAATTACGAAGTTTTACCCTAGAATCATTTTAAAGAGTAAGAAAACAAATAATCAATAGTTGTTTTACGTAGACTGAACTGCAAACAGTATTAAGTTTAATAAACATAAAATTATTGAAATATAGAAATTTTTAACAGGTTAATTAGGCCAAGCAACAGAGCATTTTAGCTTGACAAAATTAATAGCAGCATAGGACCACACTCATTATGTCTGGAAACGGTAGCTGATAGTGGGTGTATAGTTTGATACTCCACTTTTTATTTCATATTTTTATAATTAACGATTCTTTGGGAAAAAATGCCATTTTTTGCTGTATGCTCGTGTAAATTTAAAATCGCTAAACTCCGAAAGTATTTATCGAACATCGTCCAGGTTTTGCACCATCAAAGAACATGTTAATACCCACTTAAATCCAGAAGAACAGCGTCATTTTTTTTGTTTTGTTTTTTTGATTTTTTCGGAATCTATTTATCCGGTCGAGACGTTCGAGTTCGCATTTTATTCGTCTTTTAGTTCTCTACGTCTTTTGACAGTTTTGCGAACGGATGGATAGATTAAAACTTATACGCAAAAAACGCGAAAAATGGCATTTTTTTCCAAAGAATTGTTAATTATAAAAATATGAAATAAAAAGTGAAGTATCAAACTATGCACCCACTGTCAGCTACTGTTTCCAGACATAATGACAGTAGTGCTATGCTGCTATTAATTTTGTCATGAAATACGTACTTTTTGATCTCTGTTGCTTGGCCTAAATAATAATAATAATGCCTTAAATAGGTACTACACGTTTAAAAAACGAATGGAACTATTCTTCTGCGTCTTGACAAACTAATGTTATGGAGTTAAAGTAATTCAATGAACAATAGAATATCAATGATTAATCCACCAACTGCATGTTCAAACTAGTATATTTACGTATTTAATTACTACACAGTCATCATTAATTTTATATACAACAGTAAGAAATTTGAATTAATTTGACAAAATAAAAAAATTGAAACCAACACCTTACAAAACCAACTCTTCCCTAAATTACAAAAGAAACTATACACGTGAACAATTGATCATAATTAAATAAAATAATCCTACCTTATCACAGGGATAAACGTCAGGAATAGCATTATTTCCTCTTCCTCAACCACTAAACACTATTTTGCGAAACGAATAAATGTATTTTTGTAACCGTAACACTAAAATATTTGCGCTCATTTAACAAAAAATCATCCGATGTGTCTTTATCGCTATTAGCGTGACACATTTTAAAAACACCTGCAACGATTTTTGATAATCACTTCCTTGCATGTAAATGAAAATTCCGCTTAAAGTTAATTATGGTTTGTTTCTAAGAGTACAATTGTGACAACAATTATCGCATTGGAACTTAAACCAAAGGTAACTTTAAACGGAGATTGTACAACTTGGTCTTAATGGTATACAATACAAATATAATTTATGCAATATAAGTAATCTTTGGGAATTATGTTTGGAGTTCAAACACAATTTTCAATTAAAATTTTTGAAATTTTAAGTATAAATGCAAGTATGTCGTATATTAACCATATGAGTAGAACAAAACTAGAAAGTAACAAGAGTAGATACGCGAATTAAAGAAAAAAAAGTGATAAAAGAAATGAATGAAGATAGAATAGAAGATTTGGAAAAGCTACAGAAGAAAAATAATACAAGCTGTTCATTCACGATTTTTATCTAGTGATAAGTTTCCATGTTAGACTTCAGCTCCATAAAAATAACCATATGCTTTAAATGCATATTGACAACTGATTTAAGAAGTGTCGTCTAGATTTGAGTTGAAAATCCGTTGTTGTCTGGAATTTCTCTGTAACATTTTGCTGACGGGATTGAAGAGATCCGGCTAGGGACATGGTTCCTACGTAAATGGTACCTTAATTGTATGGAAACATGGTATAGATAAGCTTAACAATAGTTATTAATAAAATAATAGGCAACACCCTAATATGCAGTTCAGCATGGAGGTAGAAGATAAACAACTGGCTTTATTAGATATTACAATCATAGAGTTGTACTAGAATTGTTTTTTTTTAAATTCACGCCAACGGCACTTTAACTATCTCCACGAAGTGACAAGTAGTAGTTGGAAAATAACCCACATGCAGCGTTAAAAGTTGTGTACACTTTTGTCAATGAACCCTTTCTTCTTTATTTACGTTCTTTGGTATTGTTTGTTTTATAGAGATTGCAAGTGAAGATTATTTTATTGCCATGTGTAGTGGCAATACTGAGTCGTTAAGGTTTTAGTATTAGCCACGAATTTATTCATTGCAACTGGCAATCTAAAATGGAAGGCCTCAAAACACTTGGCAATATTTTATACTGGCCTAGGATAAATATATTAAGTTCCATTGCACACGGCAGTAGACACTGGTCTCGGACACCTGGGGTACCATGCATATATGCATATATAGAGCATGCAAATGACCAAGCCGACTGACCCATGGCCAACTTGATGCTACATTCATATTATTTAATTAAATAAAACTAACAGTAGCCATTTCAGGTTTAATAAAATTAATTTCACAAAAGAAACTACCCCCACCCCCCCAACATAGTACTTGCCTATAGGGAAAGGTATTTGCATATACTTACTACCACCCACGCAAAGCGTTCATACATATCAAAAGTCACAGACATGGATTCTAAAAAGACATGACACCAAAGCATTGGATCCATTAAGAGATCGATGGAAACGAGGTTTAATGAACATTGAGAAAACTGTCGTGTGTTACATACCGAAAAGTCAGCCGTAGCAAAACATGCATTTAGCAAAGAGGTTTACAAGATATTCTTCAACAGCTCTAAGTTGCCATTAAGGTACATAACCATTCCAAAAATTCTAACAAAGAGGAAAAAACCCTAAAGCTCAACCAATTTTGGAATCCCATCCGCTAAAATTTTCGAGCAGCAGTTTACAAAGATCCGCATTTGACCAGAGCGATGCAAGATCCGCCCTCTCAGAACAAATAGAAATACAGAGCTTCTATTAATGATTGAGCGTTGGAAAATTTAAAATTGCCTAAATTAATAGCGAATTAATCTATGCTAATGTCTGTTATTTCACCCTTCTGTTGTAATTATTATACCTGGATGTAATTGTGTGTTGTTCGTCGTTTATAATTAAGTTTGTTTATTTAATTACCAACTTGATGAGACAATCCTGTACAAGCTACGAAGCAGAAATCATCAGTTTTAATCCAACATGGTAATTGAACTACTCGTCTTATCGAAATGTTACGAAACATTTTCAAGCAATGACGGCATTTAGACCCAAATCTAGACAACTCTAGCCGCGAAGACTTAAATCAATTTGACCACTGATTGACAATTTGCACTGTCATTTACACAAAATTAATAGAACGCATAGAAAAGATTACATGTAAATAAATTGACTATATGCATAAAGTTTTTGAACTTAAGGTTTAGATTTGTTGGTGTGGTTAACCTGTAAACTTTTAAGTTCCCACTAAAAACTAGTAGTTCTATTGGATGAATTAAAAAGTATATAAAAACCGCCAACAACTATTTAAAAATTTATTTTTGGGTAGAGTTAGAGATCGAAAATCCGCAGAGAATAAAAAGAAAAATGGAATTTTAACAACTGTAATTTTGCAATTAGATAAGTGATTGGGAAAAAGAATATAAAAGAGGCAAATAATCGGATGAGAGAAACCAAACATTTTATAGACCACGATTTAACAATAAAAGTAATACGGTAAATCGGGGAGAGATAACCTACTTTTTTTAATTTAGGATAGCTTGAATTTTAAAAGTCAAAACATTTAGAAATAAAATGTAACAGTAAAATACAAAAATGAAAAGTTTTTTTACAAAAATAATAAATTGTGACTAAAGCATACGGCTATCTATCCCGGATGGTCAGGGTATTATGACCCTAGTGGTAAACTAATATTGAAACAAAAATGGAAACTGTAATTTATCTTTTTTTTAAACTAAAACTTTTTCACAAGAATGGTAAAGAATCACAAATTTTGAATATCCTTCAGAAACCAATTTTCACAATTCACACATTTAAACCAATCGTCTTTTTTTAATCTGGTGGAGTACTGCACGCTACATCCCACCCATTCAGTATTGTCGTCATCCTCACGGCTGTCATCGGACTCTTGGAAAACAAAGTCAGAATTTTCTTCCGACGATAATTTTTTTAATTTGGACTTCTTGCATGAATTACTAGCATGTGCAGAATTTTCTTGCTTCAACACTTTTTCTATTTCCAATGTTGTCAAATAAAATCAAAATTGTTGCTACTTTTTTGCTACTCTTTCTGACTTGCTGAACAGCACATAACGTATTAGGAAAAAAATGTATTTTATTAAGCATTGTGCTTGGTGTATCTTCCACAGCAGACATCTTGTTATTATTAAGAATTGGTTGCAAAGAAGTAAGAGGAGGATGTTCTTGTTCAATATTTTAGTCCATGTTTTCTTCCACAACATCGGGCAAATGTCGTTCAAGTTCTTAACTCAAAAAGGCGTAGTCTGAAAGGCGTTGGAGTTATATAGTGGATTCCAGTTGCTTTAAAAGCTGTGACTCTATTCTCTAGAGTAGCCGATTTGGACCAAGCATCTGACAACAGTTTTCCAAATATCATCTTGTTTATTATTCTAGTTGGACTGGATACAAGTTGCAAGCTTTAGACTAGTTCGACTTTAAACTTTTAAAAAATTCTCGGTCTCATAGTTGCAAAAATTATTTAGTGTGACTTGGTAGACATAGTATTATTCTACATTTATCGGATTTCAATTGAGTTGCCGTGTGTTGTGTGCCCATCCAAAACCAAAAGAACTTTTCCATCTGGTTTTCTACGTACGAAGTGAGTTTCATAACAAATAAGTACTAAAGTAAGCAGACTTTTGATGTATATACACAACAGAATTGGCAGGCATTCTATCTTCAAATTCGTATTTCTTGTTTGAACCTTTGAAAATACATGAATGTGGTAAGAATGAGCCTTCTGAGTTGCAACAAAAAATAAAAGTGACAGTTTTGTTTCTCTGATGAAGTAACTGCTGCTATATTTTTAGAACCCTTTTGACCAATAACGAATCTAGTTTTATTGTTCAACTGCAATTCAGTTACATCCATATTAAAAATATTTGATGGCTTATTCATGATGTCATTATCAAGTAAAGTTCTTTCTAAGAGCTAGAAATATGACTGAACTTACACTTTGTTCGTGCCTTGGCAGTGAGCTTGGGAAACTCTTTATGTCTTATACCCAAATTTTCAACCAAATGAAATGCCATTGATTGTAGATGCTTGCGGGTTGGTGCAAAGCCAAACTTTTGGAGTTGATATGAGGTTTAAGTTTTTCCTCGCCTTAGTTCCCAACACTGAAGCCAAAAATTAATTTTTAGACGTTACAAATTTTTCTCTATTTTCTGAAAAAATTAAGAAATCAATTGTAATACATTTTAAAATTATTGTGTTTATTTTCAAAACATGATAACCCGTAAACAGTTAAATATAGGTTTAAAATTTGGTTAAAATTAATAGAAATTAAAAATACCAAAGAATATACAAGGTGTTCCATTTAAGAAATTCGCTTTGATGTGTATGTTGTTTATGACCGACCATGTATGAATTAAAACTGTTATTGTCAAGTAGACTCTAAAATACCCTAAACTTGTTCCATACCTTTACCTGATAATTGACTGTTTCAACACTACTCGGTATCTTAGCGGTAACCAAAAGTGTAAGGGTACGTTGATTGAGTCACGAAAAAAGGTTAGGACAAAAAAAACACCAAGTGAAGGAAAGAGGAAAACCTAAAAGAAGATGATGGAGGCAATGGTAACCCATAGAAAAGAAATTGCTGTTCACAATTAGGAAGAGAATTGCCATTGACAAGAGGAAGGGAAAAGAAGTACACAAACAATACAATTAAATCAGTTTTACCGCAATTTCGAATTCCATAAAATAATTAATGTTAATTAATTTTAGCTCTCACTAACCAAATAAGTCATCTTGAACCCTTAACCGAAAAAAGGAAAACACGTGAGTAACTTTCTTTAAAACAGAACACGCCTATCAAATTTTTATTTATTGGCCGATTTTGACTGACTTTTTTAAATTTAGAGCGTTTAAAACTTTACTTTAGGAAACCTTATCATATTATTATAAAAATCAAAACTAATACGTATTTTTTGCAAATAAAAATTTAAAAAATTGTATTGGTAATTTTTTCAAAATATTAGAGTATGCTACTCCATTAGGTTTTACCTTATACAGACATTTACTGAATTGCATTAATAATTATATTATATTAACAATTGTGTGTCAAAATTATGAGTCACATTATTATTATTGTAAATTTACGTTTTTGATCAAGTAACTATGGAGTAGAACATCAATAATAACAGAAACACAAGAAAGGTTTTAAGTTATAATTTTTATAAAATTTAACATAAAGGTAATAATTACAACTCGAATTAACTTTTAAGCTTGGTGTGATTTTTATCAATGGAACCTTACTTTAACTTTTCGAGCTGAATACGAAACCGTCGGGAAAATTTTGGTTGGCGAAAATCCCATGTACGGCTAGTTTGGCTTATAGTTCCACTCAGAGAGGCCAGGAATAGATGGGACCTAGCCTATATTAGTTCTCGTTAAATTTTGGTCATATAAGTAAATTTTCAGAAGTAGAAAATGCTCCGTTTGGGCGACAATAAGTAACAAATGAACAGACAGACACACAATTACCTATATTGATATACAGAGCAAATATTGAAATATTTTCATAATAATAGTCATTTGAGCTTGAAAATGGTTAGTATAGATCTATACATACCAAGAGAAAATATTATAAGGTGTTTTATGAAAAACACAAGTAAAGCGTTTAAGCTTGTACCGTGAGATGAGAGAAGAAAATTAGAATAATGTTTGTGGGCCCAGGAAAAATATTTTTAAAGAAATTTTGTTTAGTGACGAGACCACGTTTACAATAAATGTAGTAGTGTCATCTCATAACTCATCGTACTGGTCAGCTAAAAATTTTAATTGGGTTTTAAACGCAAACATACAATAAATATACAGTGCGAAATTGTTATTTCATAATAGAATTAGTTACTGGTCATTTTTGTATTGAATGCATTTGTTTTTGAATTCTCTAAAAAATAATTTTAGGACGCATTACATGACTTGTCAGTTTTGACTACTCAGAATTAAAAATTCCAGTTAGATGGGTTTCCTGTGCATAACGCAGTAATTGTGAGGCAATGCCTGAATAAAAATTATGAAAATCGGAGGATACGACAAATTAGCAATTATTGAATAGACGCCAATATTACCGTACTTGGCGCCACTGGACTTTTTTCTTTGGAGTGTCCTTAAGCAGTAAGTTTATAAGTCAAGACTACAATTAGTAGTGGAACTGTGAGTTAGATATACTACCTGTCCGTGTATTACGCGGACCTTTGATATTGCTTTTAATAAGTAGATTTTTGAAAATCGGTTTGACGATTTTAGATTCCCTAGTGGCTATAATTTAAAAATATTTTTAGTTATACAAAGTGTCTATATTTTCTATTTTTATTCTAAATCTACTTATAAAACTATGGTGACTTTATGTATACGACTCTTACTCAAAAAATTATACTTTTGAGATATCTATTTTTAAATATTTAATTAGGTCAATATCGACTTTCAGATATTCCACGTTTTTATGTTATTATTTGTAATGTCAAATTTAAATTTTATTCACATTTAGAGCAGTAACGTCTCTACCTATCCATGATTTACAAGTTGACATCTACACTTTTGAACAAAATTAAGGGACCACTAGTAAAACTACAAATAAATTTAGAACAAAAAAAACAAATTTATTTAAACGAATAAATATATAAATTTAAGTGTTTTCTAACAAATTAATTAACAAGCGTGAACATGAAGAAAAAATTCTAAACATGTAACCAAAACACAAGTATATGTTCTTATGCACTTATACCTTATTTTGTAAAAGTCAACGAAAGTGGCATTACAATAGCGTGTATGCCCTTCTCTTGTAGGAATGTAAGTTTCTAATCTTCTTGGCATGCTTGCAATTAAGTTTCTTATTTGCTTTTGAGGGATCTGCTCCCATTCTTGAACAAGCATGCTGCACAGCTCATCAAGTGTTACTGTCAGTCTTGGGGCGTTTTCAATTTTCTTGCTTTTGTTCCCAGAGATGTTCGATAGGATTGAGATCAAAGCTCTTGGCAGACCAGTCCAAACATTGGATATTTGCATCTTTCAACGCAGCTGTGGCAATGTTGGCGGAGTTCCACTGCCTCTCGTCTCATCCCTGATAATTTTGACAAAAGATTAAGCTATTTCTCTTGTGCGTAGCTGTGAGAATTGGACCGGTTGAAGGCTTTTTAACAGACAGATTCGTTTCTTTCAGTCTTTTTCTTATTGTTTTGGTTGCAATTTTTGTTCGCGTGGCTAATCGGCAAACAATTTTTAAACTCACGAGAATGTTACAAACCGTTTTTTTAAACTCTGAAGTTTAATAAAACACTCTTCTCTGCGTGCTTTTTCTTTTAGCACCTTGTCCCCGTTTTTTTCTAAAACTGCCAGTGTTTTTGACTCGTACTGCTGGTCTCTGTACCACAGATTTGTCGGTATAGAGAATTCTAACCACTTCTCTTTGTGAATAACCTTCACTAAGAAGAATAATTACTTAAGACACTTCTTCTGGTATACAATGACGTCTAGGCATAGTTAATTAACTGAGGGTAAACACGATCTCTAGTTTTGGTAATAAAAACGCGCTTTGTAAATTAAACAACCAAGAAAAATTGTCAACAATTTGGGCTTTTTGTTGACATTTTGTTTTCTAGCAGAGAACGTCTTGTTAATGTCAATTGTTTTATAGCACACTATTTGAATCTTGTTTAATAAACTTTTAATGTATTACATGTTAAAAATCTATTAAAATATGTTAAACAATGGGTTCTTATCATAAAATAAAGTAGAAATATAGAATCAAGTATAGAAAAAAAAAGATAGAAAACTATTAAAATTACACGACTTTTAGCAAGGTGGGGTCCTTTTCTCTTTCATCTGATTTGATCATAAAGGAAGCAACATAATTGATTTCATTTTCAATTCTTGTATTAAGAAAGTCGTTATCAATTAAAACTAGTAACTGACACAAAAGGTCAATTATTTTAGAAAATGTTATCAAAATATTAATCATTACAAAGGTATTCTCGCGAGTACAAATTTGTTGATTATTTGTAATTTAAATTTAAAAATCTTCATCTATAGGATACTCCATCCGTAGACACAGTGTACATTCTAAAAAAAATCAGGAATTACTTATAGAAAATTACATACTTGGTACAATACAAATATTTCAAGTGTATATTTTTCTAAAGTGAAATGCACCACTGAAAAATTTGTAGTGTGTTAAACGGTCTAAAAATATTATTTAAAAAATTAATGTTTTACCAAAACATCAAAAAAAAAAAAATGTAAAAATTCTGAATTATCTTCCATCCGTGAAAAAACTAGAGATTTTTTAATATTAGGAACTGAATAACTATTATTGTAGATTTTCCAGGTAGTGGGCCTTCGTGAGGAGTTGGGAACCGTTGCAGAATTTCTTTGAGCAACTCCTTACAAAAGCCCGCTTTGTAGACAATCTTTAATGATTAACCGATTAGGAGGTCATCAAATGAATAATTATGTCGCAAAGTTTTACATTGTATAAGTAGGCATTAATACTTTATACAGTTCAGTACAAAAAGCAGCATTTAACTTATATACTAATATTTAGTAGAATTACTTCCTTTTAAAACAAATAATATATTAAGCTTTGTTATTATTGCTGAACTAAACAAATAATAATATTAAATAAATTAGCATTTATCTAAGTTAATAACTTTTTTTTTCATTAAAATGATATTAAATTTATAGATATTACGTGTACTTCTAACATATAAAACAAATAATTTGGTAATTACTAAGCATTTTTGTATACTATTGCTGTTAACTATAGTACGATTATATACAAATATAATTCGAACATTGCCTGGCATAATCAAGATAAATCGCTAAAACCATTTTTTGTCCTCCGTGACATAGTTATTTATGTAACATAATTGCTTATAACTACAAATGACTGTTTAGTTATAAACTAATTTCGACATTTCTCATAACTTGAGTAGGGTTGACAGTATAAAATCATAATGTGAAATATTATTTTGTTACCGTGAATGATGGATTTATAGCTTCTATCTAACAATATCAAATGTAATGCTACACGGTATATAATTTTAAGGATAAATAGATAGAAGCAAATATGTGTGATTGAAGAATGTATTCTGCTGAAGTAATTCAAATATTAATATCCGTATAGAGATGAAATCACCAAACACCTTCATATTATTGATATTAGGTATGTACACGTAGTTAATAAAGCTTTTGTTCTTGTCACGTTTTTTATTAGTTAAAAATTACTAGATATTCTAATAAGATGAAAATTTTATACACAGAGTTTCACTTGGTCACCGATCGTTAGAAGTTTTTTGTGTAAAAAAAATTAGAGTTCTGAAGTTTTGAGTTTCTAAGCTGATTTCTTTTATTTTAAATTAAACGCCCAGTATACTTTTTTAATTAATACTGACAAAGGAAGAAAAAATCTTAAGAGAGAGGTAATAGTAAATAAATGCCGGGAGACTGTTACAATAGAAATTGCGTACCCGAATGCGATATTGAACTACAAAATAAGTCTGAAAAGATTTGGCAAACACTTAGAAACGGGCAAACAAAAACGCGTAATAATTACAACAAATATATAATGTGCAATAGTCGTCGATGATGTAACCCACTCATGATCACTCTTGCGGCACACTTCTGTGTATATGACTGAGCAGTATGCAATTTTAGCAAGCCCTGTTGTTTTGAATCAGTGATTCACATGCTAAAAGCTGATTGATTGTTTCCGATTTCCTCTCAGTGATGCAAGTACTCGAAAACAGCCAATGTAAGTATCCACTAATACAGAGATGCCGTACATGTATCTGCATGCTGCTAGAACAAGATGAAACAATTAACCTAATTTGGGTACCTTGCCACACAGGTATTCCAGAAAACGAGCTAGCTGACTAAGCTGCCCGTGCAGCAGCAGACTGTTTACCAATCGATGTAAAGGGATTGACATTCACTGAAACAAAAAAGTGGATGAAAGCAGCTATTGATGCAAAATGGCAGGTAATGTGCGATCAAAGTGATACTAAATTGAAAAGAATTAAACCCACCGTGGTACCGTGGTTCCCCACTCCGGAACTTACCAGAAGGGAAATGACCAAACTTCACCCGTATACTGAGGCACACCAGAGTGACACACTTATATTTACTTCTAGGCGAAGATCAATCGTTGTATACTATTTGTGGTTCAGTATTTCAGAAATTACCGAAACCGATACAATATTAAGGATGATTGGCGAGAGCTACTTGCGGATAGTTTTTGACATTATTTTTTGCATAACACAAGCATTCCAATATAAAAATGCATGGCATTGTTAAAATTTTTTTGAGGTTTTGGAAAGTATGTCGGCAATCACTTTTATAATGTAAGTTAACAAAAATTCTTACAGCATGATATTGAAGTTTAAATATCCGTTTCCACGAAGGACTGTGATCCCAAGCAATTATATAGTATGAAATTTTACCATGAAATAAATATATATAATCTACGTAGTATAAAAGTGTTTGAGCTTAGTTTTGTGACAACATATTCCATGTGACTGTTAAATGATAATTTGAAATCAAGATGGATTCTTTAGAATTTTACCTGATCTGGATTGTCATAATAAAACCGCCTCATTGATAAAACTAATTTTGTGATTTCCGTAGAGTTAATAATTAGACCATTAACCGTGAACCATTGTTGCAGTTTTAACTTAAACAAGAATTAGATTTTGTAATTACGTCATCTAGAGTGATATCTTTTAATAACAAGGTAGTGTCGTCGGCATTCAACAAACATAAACATTCATCAGGAATGAAGTGAGGCAAGTCATAATAAATATAAGAAAAAGTAATGATTTCAGTATACTTCCTTGTGGTACACCCTTTTTCCAAGAGAGCGTTGAACTGCAGTTGTTATTTATTCGAACAGATTGAAAACGATTAGACAAGTACGATTTGATTAAATATAAGCTAGTAGCATCAAAGTTGTAGATGAGTTTGAGCTTCATAATAAGAATGTCTTGAGGAATAGAGTGAAAAGCTTTTGAAAGATCTACAAACATAGCAATGCAATACTGTCCGTCTTTAAATCAATTTAGGGTGTTCTTGACAAAAGTTAGAATTGCATCAGATGGCGTTTATTAGATTGAAAACTAAACTGATTGGAGTATAGAAGATTATTATTTTCAAAATACTTAGAAATTAGTACATATACAGAGTCATTGATGGACGATGGTAGGTTATACGTTTATGGAAAACAGAGCATAGGAGTAATCCTATGGTTTGGCTATTGCCATAAATAAACACGATCTGTATTTCTAAAATATTTTCATTTTGGCGGTGTTGCCGCTTCTACTCAAAAGTAGTAACAACTTGATAATTTTAAATAAAACACCCTATATATTATTTAATTTTTTAGAATAACATTTTTTACTGATAATTTTTTCTAAATTGCCCTATACCTATCTACACCGGTTTTCGAGCTAATAATAATTTTTAGGTTATCTTATTTTCAAAATATAATCCCACCGAAATTTAGAACCAGTTTGCTAAAGCCTTTTTATTTTATACAGGGCGGTTTAAAATTCATGGATTTTGACGTGACATACAAAAAAGGTCAAAACTTTATTTTCTTAATGGGAACACCCTATATATTATTCTGATAGACAATTAAAATGCCTTCCGTTGTTTATTCTGTAACAAGCGAGCTCTGTAGAAAGAAGTTCTAACCGATAAACCTAAAAGTGGTTGTAAAAGACCGCCACCGATGATTAAAATAACTTACCTGTTTCAGTGATCCAATAGCACAAGACGCAGAATCACCACAAACCCATAACTCGAGGTTTCAACTAAAATTTCCACCATTTAAAGAACGTGGAAATTTAGCTGACGACCGACCGTACTAACCCAGCGCCGTATCAACACTGACCGTGTCTCCATCGCCGCTGTCCCGTTCGCGACTTGCAGAGTATACAAGGCAACCAAAATACGTTGTAAATAAATACCGTGTGTAAGTAATAACCCTCACAAACTGTAAATAATTGTTAATAGAAGCCTTAAAATCGAACCCGGTAGTTTAGAGCATAAAAGGTGTGCGTCTCACAGTAATAGTACAGGAAACTTTAATTACTTGACCTAGATGATCTAAAAAATTTGGATTGATAATGTCTGATACAAAGTTGTCTAAATAAAAGTTGATAAATACGTTATCTAAACAATTATTTTCTCTAGTGGATTTGAAAAAAAAAACTGAGTAACACAAATATCCCCTAATTTACCGAAAATTAGACCTCCCCCCCACCATGTAAAAAGTTGCATCTACAGTATGCCAAAGACAATTTCCAATTACTAAATGTAAGGCCATCTGCTAGTTGTGATTCTAACATCTAGTGCTCACTAACACAAATTAGAGTATAATCTTTATCACATAGAAACGCTTTAATAGGTTTAACTTATTTCTGATGCATTGAATATTTAATGTAGTAATTTAAATTTCATTTGTTTTCCATGGTTGTTTTTCTTAACCTCCATAAGAAACGGTTGACACGGTAGACCAAGTACTAGGTGATAAGGACGTTTCCTTGAATTGCGGTGGAATAGATACTCTGAAAGATGTATACAGTTTATGGTGCTTAGATGATAATTGCTCAATAAGAGTATCTAATATGTCCTTGGTAATTAGATAACCAGAAATGTCTTTAATTGACGTATTCGAATGTAATCTTGACACGTAAAAGGTAATTTTTAAAAATTACACCTTTCAAGGTAACATTGGCATTGTTTGTAGTACACTCATGAAATTTAAAACTAGGACACCACAATTTCTGTAAACAAAAGTTTGCACATTGTGAAGCGGGCTTAAGGGTATCATTTACAATTCTAACAGCAGCTAGTCTCAGCAGGGGTTATCTTATAGAAGGACTGTAGAATGAATCATTACACTAAGCACGTTTTAGAAAATAGGTAATTTACGTTGCTTACTTAATTTTTTCTTTAAAGAATATATTTGAAGGTATCGCTAATTAAACACCATAGCTCTGATTAATTATCGAATCAAAATTTTGTTTAGGAAATGTTTACAAAATAAAATTAGAAATAATTTTGATTAAAAAAACGTCTACAAGCAATAACTTTTAAATTAAATCAAAAAACTAAACATGGTTATTTGGGTTGAATGATTATTATTTATTTTTAAATAAATCTAACCTACTAATTATTGTCAGTCAGAAATCAATAATTGGTGTGACCTCCATTATTATTGATACATTCTTGGAGGCGTCTGCTCATTGACGCTATCAAGGTATCAATATAATTAATATTAATCGTTTCCCATGCGGTATCAATGGCTGCAATTAGTGCATTACGGTTTACTGGTATAAAATTTGGCCCTTGTTGTCTTCGGATAACAGCAAGTATTCGAGCCCAAACATTTTCGATAATGTTAAAATCTGGGCTTTTTGCTGGCCAGAGTAACAGCTCCAAGTTATTTTCGTATCCAATTGCGCACAACCCGCGAAGTATGAATAGGGGCGTTGTCCTTTAACAACAAAAATACATTATGAAAATGTTAATTCAACAGATCCCGAACTATTATAGGAATACTTACTTGTTGGAAAATATAATCTTCGTCTGGATAAAACACTTCGACTAAAGGTTTCATAATAGTTTCCAAAATATCTAAATACGCAGCAGAATCAAGACGTCCATCGATAGCCCAACAAACTCCTGGACGCCGCGCGCTAACCCAACCCCACACATTCACAGAAAAATAACCACTTCGTTTTTTAGGACATATGTGATTATTTTCGTAACGAGTTCCTTCCATTCTAAAAACTTTTAGTGGTCCATCGTTGCGGCTATTGAACGTTTTTTCGTCGCTAAAAATCACTGATTCCAAAATTCCAAAGGTTCGTTCACATATCGCCTTGCAAATTCCAGACGACGTCTCATATTTTCGTCACTGAGAACTTCTTTCGCAGCAGCATTATACTTTTATTCCCATCTCCTTTAATCTTTTTGTGCAGTTATACGGCATCCGGAAAAATGTGTATCTGCTATAGCCCTGAGTATGTAGCAAATGGTTGTTCTGTTACGTAATGAAACAACTCGAGATCTTGAGCACGTGTAGATACTTTAGGTCTACCACGATGGCTCTTTCCAAAGTGTGTTCAAGATTCCATTTTACTCGGTAATGCCCTACGGTGCTTTTTGGTATATCTAACATACGTGAAATTTCACGCACGCTACGGCCCGCCGCTAATTCCGAAACAATCCGCGCTTTCAAATCAGCACCGAGATGAGGTGGCATTTTCACAACACTTGAAATTTTAAACTAAAATGGAATTTACATTTCTTACTTTATTTATTGGTTCACACTACCCCTTCTCAAACAGTAGGTAATTGTTTATTTATTACATACTTCTAATGACCAATGTAACAACCCTTAGAGCAATATGACTTAAAGGAAGTAAATTAAACAAACAAGGATATTCTATTGTTATTGAAACTTATTCATAAAGTAAAAGCCATTTCCTTATAATGCTAATGGACAGGATTTTCTTTAAGTATTAAGATTACAATAGAGAACTTATAAACTTTTGAAAATATCTAAATATAAATATTTACACTGCAATTGCGCTTTCTCCTTAATAATTTCTTAGCAATAACATACACGTTATTGGTTCTAAGTTGTCATAAATTTGACATGATATAAATTTGTGTTTCTAATATTACATCACAAACTAATCTTTATTCGCCAAAAATTGTTGCTTAAGTTGTAAAGCTTCGTACACACCTGAACAACAAACCGAGCAACAAACATAACAACGAACCGAAAGTCAAACAGAACGACAAACGATCTTTTATGATTTCACAATCCGAACAACAAACGGAACGTTTGTGCTGTTCCCATAATTATTTTCAGTAGTTTTCAGTTCATATATATTTATTATTGAGAAGAGAAAAATTGCGGAAAACAAGAAGATAGTGCCAACCAAATTTTTACGCACAAAGAAGAGTAAAAATTATAATTTACTTCGCTTTTTTTTTTTTGGAAATTTCCGCCCAAAGATGCTAATAGGGACATCATTTTTTCTTGCATTCTTAAACACTGATTAATTTAAAACATTTTTCTTCTGTCAACTCCATAATATTACCTAAAACACAACAAACCCACAAAAGGGAGGACAAAAATAAATAATTCAATTCTCCCGCATAAGTTTGTTCGCCGTTTTGTTTAGATTCGTCCAAACCTGCAAACGCATTCGCGCGCATTTTCTTTGATGTCGGAGAAAAACCGACAAGTTGCGGAACGCCGCAAACCGTTCGTGGAACAATCAGGACTTGCGAATCTGTTCTAAAATTCGTACGTAGCACCGTCCAAATTAATGTTCCGATTGCCGTTCGGTTCGTTGTTCTGTTTGTTCCTCGGTTTGTTGTTCAGGTGTGTACGAAGCTTTACAATAAGCATATTATATATGAACTATATCTTATGAAAGGAGAGTTATGTAACTATAATTAACGACTTAACGTTACGTTAGTAGATTCCATTTACTATTTACACATATTTTCTTGGAACATTCGATAATTAACTATCGGGATATGATGACCCTATACTTCGCAGGTTGTGCGCAACTGGATACAAACAAATAACTTGGAGCTGTTACCCTGGCCAGCAAAAAGCCCAGATTTTAACATTATCGAAAATGTTTGGGCTCGAATACTTGCTGTTATCCGAAGACAACAAGGGCCAAATTTTATACCAGTAAACCGTAATGCACTAATTGCAGCCATTGATACCGCATGGGAAACGATTAATATTAATTATATTGATACCTTGATAGCGTCAATGAGCAGACGCCTCCAAGAATGTATCAATAATAATGGAGGTCACACCCATTATTGATTTCTTATATTTATTTATATAGTAATACCTTTATTTAAAAAAAAAGTTTTCATTTAATTTTAAACTATAACTTGGTATCTTAATTATAATTATGTAATAAATTCTTGTCAAAAAACTAAATATATACGTTGACAATAAGAATTGCCTTAGTTTTTATTTTCACTTTTATATTAACTACAGAAAAAATGAAACGTCATAAAATATACATTTTGTAAGGACTAAATATTATGAATAGAGAGTTTAATGATTTTTTTAATAACTTACAATAATTAGTAGGTTAGATTTATTTAAAAATAAGTAATAATCAGTCAACCCAAATAACCATGTTTAGTTTTTGATTTAATTTAAAAGTTATTGCTTGTAGACGTTTTTAAATCAAAATTATTTCTAATTTTATTTTGTAAACATTTCCTAAACAAAATTTTGATTCGATAATTAATCGAGCTATGGTGTTTAATTAGCGATACCTTCAAATATATTCTTTAAAGAAAAAAATTAAGTAAGCAACGTAAATTACCTATTTTGTAAAACGTGCATAGTGTAATGATTCATTCTACAGTCCTTCTATAAGATAACCCCTGCTGAGACTAGCCGCTGTTAGAATTGTAAATGATACCCTTAAGCCTGCTTCACAATATGCAAACTTTTGTTTACAGAAATTGTGGTGTCCAAGTTTTAAATTTCATGAGTGTACCTGTAATTAAAGTTGGGGCTCTACTACGTTTGGATTTAACTTTTTGCTACTCGGAATCATTAATGAGAGGTTGATGCGGTATTTCATTAAAAGAACCTTGGTTACTATTTATTGTTATATTTAGCACTTCATTTTCGTTTAATGTACTTTTGGAATTTTCGAGACTGCTTTGAAAATTTTACTTTTATTGCTTGACCCGGTTTGTTTATTTATTGTTTTTTTTTGTTACAGCAACTGCATAAGTTTTAGGTATTTCTACATTTCTTGGTGAAATCGGAAAGCTACCATGTGTTTTAATTTATTGTAGTAGTTGTTCGTTTTGATTATTTAAATGTTTTAATTTAGCCATTAATGGCTTAACTATTTCGCAGTTGAATTTATCAATTGCTATGTTAACAGCATATTGAATTAACTAGGTTAACTGATCATAATTTAATAAAACATTTTTGGTATTATATGCGGGTTTAAAGACATTGCGACCATTTATATTACCTTATTTTACGTTTGAGATTAAATTTCTGTTACTGCATTTGTTGCAAACTTATTTATTTATTTCTCCAGCTTCATTTAAAGCGGTGTATTCTTCTTGGGTAATATAACACATTCTAAATAGAACAACGATCCACATTTACCCTTGCAAGCGATAGAATCATCGTTTCTACTCATACTTTCACTCCATTCACATATAAGCATGTTGTACACACGCACACACGAAACAATATCTTTGGTTTGGAGGAAAAAATTTTTATACTAACTTGTCTTTGTCTCAAAGGTAGCTAAAATTACTTGCATTTTAAATTGTCAATTTCTCGTAGCTGTTTACAGAAAAACATACGCGACAAAATGTTTTTTATAGGAAATTTTGGAAGCGTTCAATTAGTTTATATAAAATTTTGTCGTAAAACCAATGAAACGAAGATATTTAAGAAAAACAGTGTGTCCGAATCTGAGTAATATTGTATGGGTATTTTTGTTACTAATAAAAATAAAGATTTGGTTGAATGGGCAACGCTGTACAGATTTTCATGCTGTTTTTCATTTCCGATTTGTTCCAAAAATATCTGGAAAAAAAAAAAAATTGGCATTTTCGAAAATATCAATTATTTCGCTTATTAGTACAGCTACTAAAAAAATGTTATTTATGATACAATCCAATATGGGTCCCATTTAAAATAAGTAAGTTGGTATCAATATTTCCGAAACCATGATTGCGTTAATCTTTTTGAAAATCGATTTCAATTTGCCTTCGTTAAAGAAAAAGGCACATGAGAAAAAGACATACTTTGCTCACTTATACTAAAAATAACTATGCTTTCAAGTAAACGCACTTTTGTTGTTAATGATTTTTAATTGCGTTTTCTGGTATAATTAAATTATAAGATGATAGTAACCTTTACTTATAATTATGCTCGCAAACGCTATTATGATGCTAATGTGACTATTGATGAAATGTATTGCTTCATCGGAATAATGATCCTAAGTGGTATGTACGAATGCCTACGCGCAGATTATATTGAGAAAATGCTGCAGACGTGAATAATCAGTTGGTTGCATCAGCGATGTCTATGGATAGGTTTTCCATAATACTGAACTGTTTACGTTGCTTTGACAATGACAACCTAAACGTTTTGGATAAATATTGCAAAGTTTGATATGTTGAATGAAAACTCCCTGAATTTTACTACCGTTGAAGAAAATCACAGTGTGAACGAAGCCATGGTGCTCTATTTTAGGCGTCATGGCTGCAAACTGTTCATCAGAGGTGAGCCCATCAGGGCTACAAATTTTGTACAAGGACTACTACAATAGGGTAACGTAATCTGGATTGAACCATGTACCAAAGGGAAAAATAAGAATGTGTGGTACATTCTTATTTTTTTCCTTGGTACGGTTATTAGTAAAATGAATAATAAACATTTTTTTCCTTATTGTGTACCCCAATCCGCGGACCCAGTGTATATACACAATTTTCCCGTTTTTAAGAAAAATGATATATTTTTCTGTCGGACAGCTAATTCATTGTATTAAATACGTCATTTGAAAATTAAAAAAAAAATGTTACTCATAAATTTTTTTCTCTTTGTTAAATAATCAATTTTCACGTGTCGGGACTGAAAAATGGGAAAATATTTTTTGTCGGACAATTCGATATTTAAATTGTGCATGCTTTAATTAACCAATCCTAAAAAAATCAAGTGTTTATCAATGAATTTTTTAAACTCTAACTTTTGACATGTTTGAGTTGGTGGACACCCTCATCAGCTCAAAACTTTTGTCGGACAAATTTTTTATCGCGCTATCCATTAATTTTTCTTGCGATTACTTACTTTAAACGTAAGTTATCTATAAATTTTAAAAATTATACGGAAAGGCAACTTTCGGACGAGATTATGAAGAATCACCCAAGATTCGAGACAAACGATAGAAACATCTTGTCGGACTACACGTAATTAAGCAACTCAAAAACTTTACAGCTGGTTATTTACAAATGATACTTTATGTCAGTGGGCGCAGCCAGACTATTACTTACTTTCTAAAATTTAATCAAACATATTAAAAATATTTCAACAAATATTTAATAATATTTCAAAACGTACGAGTATTCAAATCTTTTTTAGTTGTATTATTATTTTAAAAGAACAGCGGTTAATTTCTATCGGTAAAGAGGCATAAGTTTTAATTTGTTTTACTTGAACTGGCAATGAATTTATTAGAATCTTCTCATTGTGAAACATTTAATGTGGAAAATTTTGAGAAAAAATGATAAAGGAAGAAAAGGAAAAAAGAAATTAAAAAAAGGAAGAGAATTCAATGGATAATAATAGTAACAAGTAATGATGGTATGTTGTTAAAAGACCAAAATGTAATTATAAGAAGGTAGAAAGAACACCACACTAATTTATTAAATTTGACAGAAGAAATAGTCAAGGGTAGTAAGAGAAAATTCAAACGGCTTAATTGAGATAGAAAATAAAAGCTTACTTTGGATTAAATTATATTATTATTATTATTATTATTATTGTGAGTATTTGACAGTTTTATATGCAAATAAGTAAGTAATTATTGTTTTTAGTTATGAAATTAGTCACCGTGGTTTACTAATTTTGGAGTTTACTAATTGATATAATTGTTTTGTGTTAAATGGTAATAACACATTTACTTAATCAATAATAATTTTTAATTTTTTCAATTTGGTGGAGGTATAATAACACAACAGTGTTTTATTGCAAGTTTTTTTTAAACGTGAAACGTCGGCAAAACCCTACAAAAAAAAGCAGTTGTTACCTACACCAAACTGAGAGATTGTATAAAAAAGAAAAACCATTTATCAATTAAAGATAATTGAGGGATTTTAATCCATTTTAAATTACATTTAAAGTTTTTTGAGAAAATTTACATTTACATTATCGAGATGACGTTTAGGAAAATTTATTTTATTTTATCAAATTATTTCTAGAAAAATTCTTTTCTGAATAATGTCTAAAGATGTATTTGAGAAAATCCCTAACCACCTGATGTAATTATCAAAAAAATTATTGTTCCGTAAATTTCTTTAAATTTATGTTTTAATTAGAATAATTAGCAACAACTTGTTGTTATTGCACAAATTTTATGAAAGAAATAACTACGTAAGAAAAAAAAGTTTTTGATGTTAATTAAGTACAAAATAAAAAAACTATTGATATTTTATACAATTCCTCGCCAGTTTATTTTTGTGGTTCCGTAAATATTTTTAATATTTTACTTAATTATTTATACGTTAGAAGTTGTAGTGCATTTTTAGTTTAGGAATTGAAAAATTTAGAGGATGTCTAAAGAAGCAATAGTTAAATTACAGAGTATTTTTTATAGCAAATCTTTCAGAATAAATACATTGTCTGACATAGTTAACATAATGCTGATTTCTTTTGATCTATTAATAACAAGCTTCAGGCCCTTAAAAATTAAACAAATAGAAAGCAGGTTTCATGAAGATTACTTACAAATGTTTAGCAGTCCAATAGATTCTGAGTCCTCCAATAAAGTTATCCATTCCTTTGGCGAGTAGTTTTATTCTATTAATCTTTACTTATTTGTTTATTTATTTTTATTATATTATATAATAATAACAGAAAATGCTTTTGTTTGAATAAAAATTAAAAAAAATTATGTCAATAGTCAATACTTTTGGTCCCCTGTGTTATGTTAGTGTTTACTGAGTTGTGTGTCGCTTTTTAATATAAATTTAAAAATGTTTAGAAGACAAAATCAGCCGGATTCTTTGTTTATTATTCGATCTAGAATAGTTGCTTTAGGTGATGCTGGTTACATTTGTATATATCCGTAAATTTTGGACAGTATATTCAAAGAACCATTGGTCTTATTTTCGCGAAAGTTGGTATTTATTAATTTTTTTATACCAGCGAAGGCTTGTTTAGCTTTTGGTCATAATCAGAATGATCTAAAGGCACAAAAAGGGCGTTATTATATTTTTAGAACAAATTCAAAAATAATTTTCTATTGATATTTTAAATATACATATTATTTTGTCTAAAAACTTTTTTGATCCGTTAATTAATAACTGAGTCACCCTAATCACATAACATTTTTAACTTCAAATCGAATTAAATAGATACAGTAGTCACGTAATATTTTTTTTAATTTAGCAATTTTACGATAAATATTATTGATGCAAAAAATTGTTTAGTAAATTAGGTTATCTACAACTTTTAATTAACACGGCAGTTTACGGTGGTTTATGCCGACACGGCAGCAGACTCGGCAATCGACTCGGCACATTATATTGGTGTACCAAACACACCTTAGACAACCGTTAGAGCGATCACAGACACAGGGGTTTATAGTTTATACCGACACGCTAGCAGACTCCCATGATCGACTTTCAAATGGTACAAAACACACACTCCGTCAACCGTTGCCTGTCGAGCAAAGTAACGACTCGGCAAGTCATCTACTTAAAAAACCCGAGCGGTTTTATTGCTGAAACGACACTTATTTATATTATCTTTTATGCGAGATGACAGACACAGCGACTTATGCCGACTCGGTAAAAGAAATTGTGGCCGAGTCGGCAGGAACGGTTGTGTTATAAAATGACACACACACGTAAGCTTGTTGACTGTTTGAAATACGCTTAAATTAAAATGGCCTATGGTTAGACGATCATTTCTAATTGGCTGTACCCACACTCTTCTTTTCTTCTTGTTTCTTGTGCAACGCAAATATTGCAAACCCAACAGTATTATGTATTAGAAATATTTATCAATTTTTTACACTTTTGAATACTGTTCTGAAAACAAATTTATTCTGACTTGCTGAATGTATATCATTATTGAGCGGCTGCTGACGCTGCTGTCGGGGCGGCCAAAGGTTGTCGTTTTCTGTCCTCTGATGTCGAGTTGGTATAAACCGCTGTATGTGTCATCGCTCTTATCTGACGACCAAAGGTAGGGTTTGGCAAGTCATTTACTTCAAGAAACACGAGCGGTTTTATTGGTGAAACGACCTTATACACATTATATTTTATTCGGGATGACAGACACAGCGAGTTATGATCGACATTACGACCGAGTCAACAGACACGGTTGTGTTACCAAATGATTCAAAACACGCACGTCGGCTTGTCGGCTGTTTGACATACGGATTAAATTAAAGAACTTTTCTTTATCTTCTCAAATTTTAGCAAATACAGCAAGTACTCCAAATTCTTCCTTTTAAAAACATACTTATCCTGAAGTGCAGCCGCAGACTCATAAATCGCTAAATGTGTCTCATCATTGAGCGGCCGCCGACTCTGCTGTCGAGGTGGCCAAACCGGTGTGTATAACGTCGTTGAACGTCCGCTAATACCAACTCTAATGCCGAGTCGGTATAAGCCGCTGTATCTGTTATCGGCTTTAGGGTAACACTTAGGTTGACTCACTCTGTACAGGAATATAGTATGTATTTATTTCTTACTCATAACATTACCCATTTTGAAATTGATTATATTTAAAAAAATTGTTAAAACTAGTAATTTGAATGTCGCGAGTAAAAAAAATAGTAAGTAGATGCTGGTTGATGAAGCTTCAAACTTATTTACATGTTCTCCTTATTTATTAGTATATTATACTTATAGAGACATACTGTTAGGCGATGAATTGCGAGAAGTGAACTAGGAGAGTTACGTACTGTTTGTCCTGGAAGGACTCGTGTAACTACTGAGGCTGAAGGTGCTGATAACTGGGGTATAACTTAAGAACCATCCGACGTAGGCTTAATGACAGTGGCATGCATAATCGGCAACCACCCAGAAAAATGTTTCTAACTCCTGACCATGCCGCTGTAAGATTACTATTTTACCAACAAAATATTAACAGAGACTGGTCAAATGTTATATTTACTAACGAAAAATCATTTTCAACATCTCAAGAACCCCCCTTCCAATTATGGAAAATGAAACGCGTTATGACGTTGAAAACGTTCTTCCAACTGAAACCAGTGGGCGAATTAACGCAGGATTGTGGGGTTAGATGTGTAAATATTGCAAGACAACTGCTGTATACACCGCTCAAATTGTGAACGAATGTTTTGATAAACACCTTGAAATTCAATTGCTACCATGGCCAGCTAAATGTCCCGATTTGAATTCAATTGAAAATTTGTGGACTCCTATGGTAAAAAGTTGAAATGACGTTGGACTAATAAGAGACAGAAGTTTACAAGAACTAACTGAGCACCACCGTGGGAATCATTCAAAAATTCTCAAATTAGCAAAAATCTTGTAAACAGTATGATTACGGTTACCCAATAATAACTTCAGCAAATTCGTTATTTCATACGGAGAAAAGGCTAGATATTAGAAGTATATAGACACGACATCAACAAAGACGTCTGGCTCAGGATCGCTCGATCAACTCCAAATGATACGCAGAAGGTCGGTGGGTTATCTTCGGGGAACCTCTTTTTTGACAGATATAGCAATCAAAACAGGGATCAATTTTAATGCCCTTTAGAGAATGGGTAGCTTTATTGATAAACAACCATATTCCAGGCGCTCATAGACTAGATAGTCATTTATTAGCCATAAACCAGTATCCCCGTCGGAGGTATACACATGGTGAATAAAATGGTGGTCAAAGAAAGAATTCATACAGATAAGAATATAAAAAAATACTACTCACGATTAACGAGAGCTGTTTATTGAGTTAATCCACTAGCAATTAGTTTACTATTTTAATGTGGATCCCCAAATTGGATGTTTCAAAATTTCGACACCCGCACACGTCAGCTTTCGATTAGGGAAAAGGGAAATTTACGGGAACATTAGCGAAGACACGAACCCCAAAAAAACAATGATGCCACGACAAATTTTTAAATTCAAAATCGGTATTCGAACAATATTTCTACCGATATGTGTGTTTGTAACCTTAGTTGCATACCCACAAGGAAATTTTAAGCTGGCGAAATTATTTTTATAATACAAGCAGAGTATTTTGGTTCGGAATAAATAAAAAACCGTCAGATGTGATTATAATTCATGTGACATAGGGAAACCTATTCTATTAGTTAGTTAGGATTAATTTTACATATTCTTTGTTAAAAATTTAAGTGTGATTGAAGAAAATATATTTTTTTAATGAATCCACCCTTGAAATATTAAATAATTTATAAACTCAACAATTTATACGTGAATTGTGCACTCATATAAGTAATTAATTAATTACAATTTTTGTAAATATAAATGTATGTAGAAAATTTAAATTTTGAAACAACATTAGTTGTAGTAAGTTGCATATAATATAAAGAATAGCATTTTGAAATGATACAATGCCTTTTAACTTCATTGTTAATTTTGCATCTACAAGACATGTACTCAATGCTAAAATTAATTTTTGCTAAAACTTAATATAATAATAATAACCAAGAAATGAACGGTTTGAACAATAAACACAAAATGAGTTTTGAAATAAAAAGCAAAAACATTTTCAAAATGGCGTACCAGAAAGTAATGTTTAACAAAACAACAAGTATAATTTGTATGTAGAATCACATATATAAAATAAGATCAGGATGACTGCAACAAACTTTTCTAAAGTTGAAAACTTGAGAAACATTTTGTCTTAAATTTTAGTTTTGTTACCTAATAGAAAGTTTAGTATTGCATCGTTCGGGCATAAATTCGCACATAAGTATTACTTGTGATGTGAATATATAATGTTAAATTAATTCAAGTTAAGCTCATTAATGTATGGCGTTTTGTGAACAGGAAGAATGGGCTATTTTCTAAGTTTTATGATAAATTTAAAGTTAAGAGTTTCATTTTGTTACCTATATACCCAATTTCTGAATCTATGTGTATGATAGCATTGCGGTATAAAACTACCCGATATTCCTATACGAGCATGGCATAAAATATTTATAAATCATCTCTCGTAAAAATATATGCAAACTCAGAATGAAAAACTAAAATATCTAGAATACTGTAATAACAGCAAATATTTAAACTGTTTCCGCGGTACAATTATTTTATGAATGCATTTCGAATTTTTATGGTTATTTGTTATTCAAAAATAAAGTATTTATGTCTGAAAAATGTTTAAAGTTATAGGTGCTATTAAGATTCGTTGGTTTTATTTACTAATATTTCATTTATTTTATTTTGACAGTAAACAAACTGGAATATTTGTAAATTGAAATATGTAAGTTAATGTTGTTGTATAAGTTTTATTATCACTTTAATTAGATGCAATTAAATAGAAGTACTACATACTATAAAAAAAAATTTTTCAACGTCATTGGGCTTTTATAGAAATGATGTGATAGGGATGTAACACACCTCGCTGAATTAACAATTATAAGGAGTCCATAATTACTAATTTTGCGTCACTCTAAAGCGGCCAGCACACCCCTTTTCTTGGCCTCGGCCTGCAAAAAAGTTAGTAAATGTTGGCAATATAACATTATACTCATGAGACTGAAATCAGTACAATCCTCATGCTGGAATATGTAATAGTTATTTACATCACTAGTCCAGAAAATGTCCAGTCGCAAAAACATTTTCTGGACGTGTAATCTACAAATTTTGTTATGCCGACAATTCTCAATATACTCGTACTTACAAAATTATTATTTAGTTCAACAATTTATTTCTAAGGATTTATTTTTTTTTGTTGGTACCCACTTGTCACTGCACTTGATTTTCAAATTTAAATTTAAATAAAGTGACACTTTGAGGTGAAGAATTTAATGGAAAACGAAGTATGGAAACACCAGCTCACATAAAAAATACAGCGGAAGCAGTGATAAATGATTTATTACCAGCAAAATCTGTAACTCGGTACTGAAAAGCGTATGAAGAATTTAAGAAATTGTGCGATAGTAATAGTATCACTAACATTTACAACCAGTATGTTCTTCTTGCATATAATAAAAAAACAATTCTGCAACTCTTTGGTCCATATTTTCAATGTTAAAATTAACTTTGAATATTAAAGACATCAACATTTAAAAATATTCAAAATTAATTGCTTCACAACCCACCACACATAACCTAAAAAGTAATCACATTAGTTGAGGTTTATGTAAAAGTATTAGGCCAGTTCCACCGATCTTGGTTAAATTTAATTATTGATTAAAGACAATTGTTGCTATGTTAATTCGTTGGATACGATTGTATTTAATCAATGATTAAATTTAACTAAGCCTGGTGGAACTTACCCTTAAATGGTACTTACATTAACGTTACGGTTACATCTGCGTGAGGATTCCATAGAAATCAACGTTGGTTTGTTTATTAAGCATTGGATGCTTTTCTCTTTTGTGTCCGTTTTGTTGACATTTACAAAATTAAGTAACAATGGTGCCACCCCGCTATCTGGGGAATTTTACCAAATGTCACTTTGGAAGATCTAGGCCGGGAATTTTATGTTCCCGGCCGATTTTGAATTCTACAGAACTGTCAATAATGGCCGGAGGCATGAAAATAATACGTTCCAGTACTCTTTTACGTCTTATTTTAAAGGATTTTATATACCTTTTTGCTTTTAAACGCAAACATTAAAAAAAACAGGTATTTTAATATATGCCAAACTGACGCCGTGTTATATGAGGCCAAATGGCGTTGCCAACCGAAAATATTTCAACATACAGTAATATTTAAATATTTAAATTTTAACAAATTTAACCATTTGTCAGCTTAAAAAATAGTGTTTATCGCTTAGCCAGAAACTAAAAGGCCAGTTTCTGTCCTAGTGATATAAATAACCATTGGGCTTGGGATTGCTTCAGCCAGAGAAAACTAAGCGTCATAGTTAAGTATAATATTTGGATATTTACTCAAGTGTTGTATTGTATGTACAGGGTGTCCTGTTTTCGACACTTTTGCAGGGATCTCCGTTATTATTGCAGTTCGAGTAATATATATACATACATTTCTGAAAAGCTCTTAATGAGTGGAATGTAAATACAAATTGACATACAGGGTGTCCGGAAATTATGCGCAAAAACTTTAGGTGCTAATTCTAGAGTAAAAATAAAGGCCACAAGTTTCTATAACATTTTTTCGAAAACTCAAAGGTAAAGGTTCTACAGCACTTTAAAGTTAGGATTTTTAAAACATTTTATTTTAATTTTTTTTGTTTCTTAACCGATTAATTTGAAATTTGGCACGCTGGTTACTCAAGCTCATGCGCATAATCGTACAAACATTGACGTTCATCCATCAAGCTTAAAGGGCTGGAACCGCCCCTGTCATGCATTTAATTGCTCGAAACGTTTTTGCTTTTGACTTTTTGCTAATTTCATTGGATGAAAGATCATTTAAAAACACGCAAAAAAAGTTTACTTGTTTCACCTTCGTAAATCGAGCCGTTTTCGAGAAAAACAACTTTAAAGTTTGTATTGCACCAGCATACATGATACTGATTTATTTCATTTTTGACATTTCAACAAGTGTGCCTTGAGAACAAAATAATGCTATGCGTTCCTATGGGAACAAAAGTCATAATAATATTGAAACATTTTTGACAGATTATTAGTTACTTGTTTTAAATAAATTCAGTTGGTGAATTTAAATTTAGTAAAATGGATAACACATATTCCAACAATGAATTAAGGGATATGCACTATTATTACGGTGTAGCTGGTGGGAATGCGTCGATTCCCAAATAGAAGGATTCCGCAATCAAGACTATTTAGTACTATCCACACCAGGCTAGGAGAATTCGGATCTTTTAAACGGAGACATTCAGACGCAGGTCGACAGAGACGAACCCGAACGCCTCAAGTTGAACGAGGCATATTAGAATACATCGAACATGATCCTAAACTTAGTGTAAGAAGAATTGGTGCTCAATTGGGCAATATTTCAAAAAGTTCAGTGCACGAGGTATTACAAGAACAACTCCTTCATCCCTACCATTGCCGAAAAGTTCAAGCCTTAAGCCCTCAAGATTTTATTGCTCGAGTGCGCATGTGCAATAGGATCCTTGATTTTTACAACGGCGATGAACACTTTTTAGGGAATTTGCTCTTTACTGATGAAGCTGGATTTGGACACAATGGCGTAATAAATCTACACAATGAACATTATTGGGCTGATGAAAATCCTTATGCGACAGTGGAACGCAATTTTCAAAACAAATTTTCCGTTAATTTGTGGGCTGGCATAGTAGGAGATCATTTAATCGGGCCATATTTTTTGCAACCTAGGCTGAATAGTGCATACTTAGATTTCTTAAGAAACCAGTTGCCTGTTCTGTTGGAAAATGTGCCCCTTCACCTTAGAAATTCAATGTGGTTGTTACAAGATGGAGCTCCTCCACATTATGGCGTAGCTGTAAGAATATTTTTAAACGAAACGTTTCCTGACAGGTGGATAGGACGCGGTGGGTATGTAGAGTGGGCTCACAGATCGCAAGACTTAAACCCAATGGACTTTTTCTTTTGGAGCCATTAAAAATCCTTAGTGTATCAGACGCCAGTAAACAGCGTAGAAGAGTTGAGGGAGCGAATTATCGTTAATTCTGAAGCAATTAGACAAAAGGAAGGAATTTTTTTTCAAGTTCGTCGTAATTTTTTGAGAAGACTTATTTGGGCATTGAGGAAGACGGGAGGCAATTCAAAAATCTATTATAAAAAGTGAAAGCTGTCATTAATATTAAACTGCGAGGTATTGAGGTGCCCAAAAATTATTAAAAATTATTCTTCGTTTTTGATTAAAAAATAAATAAATAATTTGTTATTTCAAAATGCCTGTCTTTTATCTCATAGGAGTTTAAAACGCTGTATAGCACTTGTTCTCAAGGCACACTTCGTTGAAATGTCAAAAATGAAATAAATCAGTATTATGTATGCTGGTGCAAGACAAACTTTAAAGTAGTTTTTCTCGAAAACGGCTCGATTTACGAAGGTGAAACAAGTAAATCTTTTTTGCGTGTTTTTAAATGATCTTTCATCCGATGTGGATGAAATTAGCAAAAAGTCAAAAGCAAAAAAGTTTCGAGCAATTAAATGCATGACAAAGGCGGTTCCAGCCCTTTAAGCTTGATGGATGAACGTCGAAGTTTGCACGTTTATGCGCATGAGCATGAGTAATGAGCGTGCCAAATTTCAAATTAATCGGTTAAGAAACAAAAAAAATTTTTAAAAAATGTTTTAAAAATCCTAACTTTAAAGTGCTGTAGATCCTTTACCTTTGAGTTTTCGAAAAAATGTTATAGAAACTTGTGGCCTTTATTTTTACTCTAGAATTAGCACCCGAAGTTTTTGTGCATAATTTCCGGACACCCTGTATAAGCAAATAAATAAATATTACAATTTGTAGTAATGAAAATTATTACGACAAATTCTAATGGCTTCGGATGGGATTATTGCCGCGCTCTGTATGTATCGGCGATAATATAGCCACTTCCACGGTTTGACCGCTTACGCTTACAAAATTCCAATGTTTCTTAAATAATTTCGCGCAAAACTACCTTGATACTTGTTATCTTTTTTCGTTATGGCTATTACTATCCTTGCTTGTTACACAAAACTCTAATTATTAGATGACAAATTTATGTATATTTTTTTGTCTCATTTTGTTCATCTTTTAAGATGAATTAATTACTTGAATTATATGTGTTTTTGTTGTGTTGTAACTTGAAAATGATGCCATATGGCATCGAAACCATGGTCTAAATTAATATAATTGGTAAGGAAAGAGACGCATTACTTATTCAACGTAAAGTTAAAAAAAATTTTCTTATGCACTAACCCATTTAATGTATTATTATATTTCTCTGTGTAGGAAAATTTATTAACATTTTCCTGTTTTCATTACTTTCAATATGTTTGCTGTATTGTCCTATGACGGGTTACATACCGTTACTCTCCCTAAAGGATTTTTATGTATGTACTTTGGTATGCCTTGATATTAATTTTCTACCTCTTCATAATAAGCGCTTATTTACTCTTGATTTTTTTTTTCAGAGGGGGCGTGCACGTTAATTATGCTTTTATTTCTGAATCTTCCCTTCAACCTTATACTACATAGTCGGTCTGACACCGACTGGAACTCCATAACCAATTGTTTTCAACTATTTTTACCATAAAACCAACTCCAAACATCCGTTGCTGAATGCCCTCTTAAAATACACAAAACTCTCCCGTTTCTTCTATTCCTATTCTACTTTGTTTTGTCACCTGTAATGCTATTATATCAATTTTGTATCTCTGCAGATCTTTCATTACAGTTTCAGTGCTCCCTTGACATGAGTCCCCCGTACATTCCATGTTCCCATCATACTTGCTTTGTTTTCTTATTATTTTCCTTTTTTGTAGTTCTTTTCAATGATTTTGTTGTCACCTTTATCTTCCCGTCCGGGTTGTGTTTTCCCTATCCGTTTTTTGAAGTGCGATCAGTCTCTTTCTAACATTTCTGATGTTGAGTGTTATCAATCGTTATTTGTTCGTATGCCACTCTGACAGTGTGTCTTTTCCTTATCTCCTTTTTTGCCATATCTCGTAAATCTTTCTGTACTTTTGCTTCCTTCTTGGTTAAATCACGGTCAATATAATAATGGGTCACTCTTAACCGAGTTTTTGCTTTCATTATCTTTTCTTTTTTTACCCAGCTATCTACTTGAATAAATGTCGTTGGTCACATCCCTCTTTCGTTTTTATTTTCTGTACATCCTTAACCTCCACGTCTACCTTTAATGTGTCAAAAATAAATTTCTTCTCTTTCTTTATTTTCTTTTAGATCATATTCTTTAATTATTACACTGATGTTTTTGTAATCTCTCTATCCCTTCCATTTTATCCTCAATCCTTCATTTTGTTACTTTTTCTTTTAATTGGCGTATTTCCTGTTGCTAGTCTTTTGGTCTACCCGTATGGCGCTTACATTGTTCATTAATGCTTTCATCATTTCCATTATTTCCTCAAGACTTTTAGTTTTACCTACGATTTTCTTTTCCCTTTTTACTTCTTTCTCGGCTCACCTTCTTCGTCCGATTCTTCCCACATTCTCCTGTTACTTTCTTCAGCTGATGACTCATCCGTTCTATCTGTTTTATGTATCAGCATTTTGGCATTTAATATAATCCGGTTACTTTGTTTTTATCTATTTAATTACAACATTTTTAACTCTATATGTTAACAGACCTTCTTATATGCGTTTTTTCTTCTAGTTTGTATAACTTCTCAATTTTTTGTTCAATTACGTATTAAATTCATACTCTTTCACTAGATGTAACGGAGTCGCGTTATGCAGGTTTTAGGTTGTTGCAATTAAAGTAAGAGACGTTATGAGTGAAATTTTAGCGAATAAAAATCGAACTGCAGACTTTGGGGTTAGAATCAAATCTACCACATCGGATTTTTTTGTGCGAGGAAAAGCTTATAGAAATTAAAAGCTGCACTATGGAAGTTGCGTAAAAAATCAAATCTGAAAATAAGATCGATTTAGTACAGAAAGAATATTTATGAAAATTTAAGCAGTTACTATTAGATAGTTCGAGAGAATCTCAGAGGATAACTCAGGAAAGAATTAAATTTTAGCTATGAAACTCGTTGTTTTATACTATGATTGTATCTATGAAAGGGAAGGGATTTCACACATGATTGATTTATACCAGGAAAAACGGCTGCTAAATAACTTATTTATTTTAAAACGTTATATAATAATTTTCGTTACAAGGATTAGGCAAACACCTTGCTTGTTATTTAGTCAACGTAAAATTACTATAAAAATTTATTACTAATTAAAACTTATAATAAGGCGGTAAATAATAAACTTTATTTAAGACGAATAAACAATGGCAAGTAAACAGCAGCTAGTTCGATTCATATATTGAATTGTAAACCTAATTGTCATAAATATTATTTAATTTTGAAGTGAAGATCAATAGTATCCGAATTTTGCTTTAAGTGCTAGTAACTAACTTTGGTCTAAACTTCGTGATCTTGCAGCGCCCGTAGGGCCCACGTGGTACGGTTTTCACTATCAAACAAAAACAACAAAACCACAAAACCAAACCTTGTCGATAGAGGAGGTCGTAGTACTACCTACCTCGTCTCCTCTACTTCACAGGCAGGAAAGCGTTCTGCATTGGTGACCCTATAAAGGTATGTGATGATATCTTGACACGCTTGCAATTCATAGTTGGGACAATGTTAGGATCAAACCTATAAGTTGCCCGCCTTTTAGTGATTTTATTCTATTTGTCTCGTCACTCAGCAAAAAACTTATCTTAAAGTATCATTTTTAGAACCTTTTTTTGATGCGTGCCTCTGGGCGTTGGTCATCAAATTGATTGATTGGTCCGCTTCCCAGTTGTGTACAACTCTCTCACAGAAAAACCCTCATGATCACTAGCATTGCTTCTGTCGAGTGGGTTTTGTAAAGCCCCATGATCGTATACATTGGTATCCGCTGAAGTCTATTAACATCGATATCCATGTAATTCAGCTTCAACGAGCGATACCAAACGCTACAGCCAAACGTAGGCGCAGCATTCGGATAAAGAAATACGTTTTTTTCTCAAAAAATCTGTTTGTCGACACTTAATGTAAACTAGTAAATCAATTGATCATTGCTAAGGATTAACAAGCCAAAGCAGAAAAAGAGAAAAACGTGTGTTATTTTAAGAAAATTAAGACGTTTTTCCTTTCTAGAAGGATGTATAAAAATAAAAGTAACGGCGAAACTGACAACTAAAATTCCTACTTGCGCTGGTGTATGGTGGTCGAAGGTCATACAGAGTACCACCATCGTGTGATTAGGCAACATCAAAAAACTTGCCTGTCTAATTATAACAGAGGCCCTTAAGACCATGCCTACTGCAGCGTAGGGAGCGATGCTAGACCTGCTTTCATTTGCACATCCCAGTCAGAGAGGAAGCTAGACGGGCCGTTTACAGGCTGTAGATATTATCAATCACAATCAAGGTTGATTTTCCACAAATAAAACGCTTGGTAGACATTAAAAGACCACTACTTTAAATGGGGTTTCATCATCATTATCCTGTGCAGTTGCAAAGCCCTAAATGAAAAAAGCAGCGCATTGTACATAACACACAATTAATTAATTAATTATTTGAGAACTACAGTACTGACAGTTTAGCAACAAACTTAAATATCAAAAATCTTTATGAAATTCAGTAATGGCTAACACTTATTTAAATGTACCTAACTGTTTTAACAAAAATATAATATATATATAATATAAAGAAAACTCCACGCGCGTTTTTTACTTGAATACCAAACATCTATACTCAGTATACTATTGGCGCGGAGTAATAAATCTGTCAGAATTATCGAATCTACAGTATTGCAGTGGCGTAGGTACCTAATACGTTTGGAAAATCATATTTTTAGTAGGTAAATATATTATAATAGTAAAATCTACCTTGATATGAATTATTATGTGGTTATATGTTATTTATTTTATTTGTATAGTAGATCACATTACAAATTTTACTTCTTACGTATTATATACCATTATTTTTGTATCTTGGTATAATACCCACATCTACGGCTATGATTCTCGTTTCGTCAGTACCTGGGCTGATGGCAACGTGTTTACACAAATTAAGCTATTGTTCTCAAACCCTAGATGGGTCGATATGCTGCAAGAGCGGCACAATGATCGTATTTTGGTTAGAATTTATTGGTTTTTACTTAACCGTAGAAGTACCGCTTTCACAAGAAAATAAAGAATTATTTCAAGCAATTATGATTTATTACTCCGCGCCAATAGTATACAGACTTTAATCCAATCTCCTCTTTATAAATAACATAACGTACCGAATTTAATTAAAATCGAAACAGACATTTTTGATGTCGAATTTACATACGAATTCACGGATAGCTTCATTTTAATTCATCAGAAAACATGAAAAACAAATTATTGGAATTTTTTCTTTGGAAACCGTCGCATATCTCCTCCTCTTATGTATAAGATGGGGGTAAAACTAATCATATACAAAACATATAAAAGTTGAGGGGCCTAATATTTCAATGAGATGCTTGTTTATTAGAAGCTTAATTCAACTTTTTTAGAATACTTTTAATGTTTGTGACGTTGACATTAATTTTATTACTTACATTTGTAAAAATCCGTAAAATGGAAAATAAGCTTTCCTTGAGAATAGGATATGAAGTTGAAAAGTATTTGGTTATTTCCGATTTGGTGACGTCTTATAATAGCTTCAAAAGTTTTAAGTTTTCAAAGATTTAAAATTGTAAACATTAGCAAAATATTTTGCTGTCAATATTCTTAATTTATATAGAACATGTAGTGTGTCGATCTACCCCACTTTTTAGGTTGGTCTGCAAACTTAAGAGCACACGATAGGTAGTGATTTTAAAGATTACTAATAATTTCCTTCATTTTTTGTTAATTCAAAAACGGCTTTCGACATTGGTCGTAGAAAAAATACCCAAATGTGTGTAACTATAAAAATCTTTTATACGGGTTGATTGTAAATTTAGGGCTACTTGATTTACTCTTTTATTATCTATTATAGACAAAACGTTTATTAAAAAGTTTTACAAGTATAAAAGATGAGTATTTTCCAAATTTTGCACAAAATGGGTGACTTCCGGTTTAAGTGAAAATGATATCAACTTAATTTTTTTAAATAAATTATGTAGTATTTTTGAAGCTAAAGTGATTTTTTGATCAATTCTGTTTAAAAAGCTATAACACAAGTATCGCGCTAAAGTTACAAATAAATTACTTAGTTAGTTATTATTCAAAATCCAAAGAAATGTTTTCGATTGGTACAACTAATCTTAGGAAACTGTAAAAACTAATGTGCACAACGGTCAGAATACGATGAAATAACATCCGAAATGCTGCAAGATGTACAAGGAAGTATTGTGAATAGAAGCCGCTTATGTATACAACAAAATGGGGGACACTTTGAACACTTGTTAAACTAGTTATTTTTACTTTTGTTTTTGGTTAGAGATATTTATAAGCTGTTTTTTATATTAGCTGTTTTCTGTTTTCATAAGTTGCAAAATATTAATTTGATGATCGACTGCTGTTAAATTTTGATTTTGATTGCGTGATTTGTGACTTTAAACGCTATACCTGTTTTATAGTTTTTTAAAGACTACTAACAATCGTATTCTGACCGTTAGTTTTTACAGCCTCTTAAGATTAATTGTACCAATCAAAAACATTTCTTTAGCTCTATACTTGTGTTATAGTTTTTTAAAGAGAATTTATTAATGAATCACTTTAGCATAAAATACTACATAATTCATTTAAAAAAATAAAGTTGATTTCCACTTAAACCGGAAGTCGGCCATTTTGTGCAAATTTTGGAATATACTCATCTTGTATACTTGTAAAACTTTTATTAATAAACATTTTGTTTATCATGGATAATAAAAGAGTAAATCAAGTGGCCCTGAATTTACAATCAACCTGTATATATATATTTAGAAAAAAATTATTATAAAGTTTCTAAAAAATTGAGTGTCACACATATTAATCACACATTTTAAGAGTTTTACAGTTCAGAAAATTTTGCAAATTTTAAACAAACTCAAATGAGAAGTAATCTGCATCTTTCTTTGAATTTCTAATATTTTGCAGAAATGAAAAAAATTATTGTTGTTTGCTTTGGGCGTTCAGCCATAGCAGTAACAGAACCCGCTGCTCGAAAACTTTTTGCGATTAAAGAAGGTGCAACAGTATCCGAACAAGTTACGTCCCAAATTAATGTACGACCATTCTTCCATGGCCATCTAGGCGTTTTCCATCATCTGTTGAAAGATCGGGAAGCTCAAGAATGTATGGAATATCGACAAAACCAAATGCTCGCTTTAAGATGTAATTAATAGCATTACGGCGTACAAATCTTCAAGCGCTTCGTTGGCAGGGCAAACCATGGTAACATAAGGAATCCACTTGATAGCTGGAAATACAATAATTCTAGAGCTTATTCTTAATGAAACCACAATTTGGAGTTTTCTGTTTGCTTAAGAGTGTACCAATCTTTAAAGAAAGTAAAGCTTGTAACTATGCTCCGGATTATTTTCCCGCAGAAGCTTGAAGAATTGCTAGATTGGGTGATGGTAAACTTGAAATAAGAGTTTCGAATCTTTTTTTCATTAATGAAAATTTCCAACTACGTTAACAATGTAACTTCTCACGAAGAGCAATGCTAGAGTATTCAATCTTCCACATATTTAAAACATCAGCTATATATTTTCACTTAACGTTAAAAAGAGATAGCCCAGAAAATTAACAAAATGGTTTAAAGTACTAAAAACTGATGAAAGAAAAGCGTGAATAGAAATATTCTTAATAGTCTAATTCCTAGAACACCTATGGATATAGGTAACGAAGCATGTATCTAAGAAGAATCTGAAAAATTTATATTCATAAGTTCAGTAAGTGTCTTCTTAATTTTTTGACCGAAAAGCTCGCATGTATCTTTAAATTTTCAAAACGGACAACATTGTAGAAAATAAATCAATTTTGGTATCCAAAAGCAGTGTTGAAGAAGTAAAAAATCATAATGAGAATTGATGTTTTTGAGATTATTAAACAAAATTGTAAATTTTTCAAGAAGATTAGAATAGAGTGTAGGAAAGGCTTTTTCAGTTAAAAGCCAACTCAGAAAAAATAGATTCTCGAATACCAGGAGCTACAGATTTGATATCATTGACAAAGTTTGCAATTTTAAAGTCAGAAAATTCCTTGCAAAAGTACAACTCACACTTGGAAAAATTTAGAAATAAAGGGATTTCACTAAATTCTACTAAGTTTTTTAAAATCCTCAAAAACTTCTTTTAGAAATCCACTTAAAGTACAGGCGTCTAAATAACAAACATTAAGTTTAGGATTTAGTTGCTTAATAATAGGATGCATTGATAGGCTAAAATTGAGGGCTCAAGAGGATCTCCCTGTTGGCAACCCACAGATGATTTAATTAATTATTCTTAAAGAATAATTTACTAGGAAAAAAATAGCATTGCCATAAGAAACTATTTAGTTCTGGAGAAAAAGATTTAACATTTTGTAAAAGAATGTCTCATTCAATTAATTTTAAAGCATTTTTTATCTCAATTTTGAGTATAATTAAATAAAACATAAAATCAGACAGTATGAACAGCGGCTTCTCAGCCATGTTTTCTTCTACGCTCATTTGAATTGGTTTAAAAAAATAGAGAGTTCAGCGCAAGTTTTCAGGCATCTAAGTTTAGAAACAAGTTTTTGAAAGGTACAGTCAATAGCTATTGGACCGATACTACCATCTTTTTTTTACAAAAGACACGGATACTAGCTCTATAAAGAAGCGCAGTAATTTCAGGGGGGGACCTTGCCTGAGAGCATGGCGTTGCATAAATTGGTGATCTCCTTTAACAATTGTTGCCTTGCTTCACCAACTGGTTTTTCGATCAAATCTTTAATATGTTGTAATCTAATACCATCCATTTTTTGTGGCTAGTTATTGTATGGTTTACTTCTAATAGAGAGACTAGGTGTTGATAAAAACCTTAAATTTCATTTTAATTTTAAAGTCAGAGATTTTCATTTGAAAAAGATTTAAGGCTAACATGTAAAGCACTAGGCAAGAAACAGCAGATTTTGCCATTCAACATAGTTATTATTAGCAAGACCTACTGTATTAGTTAATATATGTACAACAGATGTTTTTGTTTTCGTGGAATACTTTTTAACACTGTAACATTATGTTTCAAAGAAAAAATCAATTTGTCAAATTGAGAACAGCTTGGGAATGTGGTTCAGTTTTACTATTAGAAGTAGGATAGCAACGTGCAGTGTGGATCTTCAATCCATGTTTATTCTTCAAAATGTTTGAATATGGACAGACTGGGCACTTAACTGTTCACTTATTAGTAGAATTACTATTATTTTAAAATAGATAGACTGGCCCTTTAACTGTTCTGTCATCAGATGAACTAGACTCGTCAATATCAGATTGGGCTGAACTGTCATATTTATAACAAAGACGAAAGTATCGTCCTTATCCAAAAGTAAATCTTCTACCATATGATGTTGATTGAAATGCTTGTTGGTAGACTCTTCCAATAAGAATATTAAAACTAGAACGAGTCCCAAAATATTTTTCGCATTTGGAATATTTAAAACCTTCTGATTTATCACTTAAAGTACTATTCAACACATCAGAAGATGACGGATGTGTTTGACATTTTTTTTAAATAACAAAAAAATTATATTATTGTTATTGTCTTAAAAAATTAAAAAGTGTTTTTTGTTGCAGATATACAAAAAATACAGTAATTGATAATAATACTGATGAAGTAATGTACTATTGGTGAAACGTTTTAAATGTGAAAAAACATATAGAAAATATGCAACCACATAAATCATTTTGCTAAAAAAAATAAAATAAACGACTACGACCGTATAGAAAGTGCGCCGCAACTTAAAAATTTTTAACGAAGCATAATTAACCGTTAAGATAGGGTTTAGCGGTCCCATCCTATTCATAAATGATTGTTAATTGGACTTCTTGAAGGAAGAGCACCATAATCCATTCTAGTGTTTATTCTGCCAACTTTTCGTGTGCTTAAGGTGGACACTTTATCAGGCCTCTATTTATTGATGAAAAATATACAATGTCAGTAATCTAGTTATTACAATTTCCTTGAATTCTTTGTCTGTGTGTCTGTTTATCATCTCCTCACGGCTGTTTAAAAAAATTGAATACATCATTCGATAGAGGATTTTAAGGCAGTCTGGATGCAAGAGTTTTTGAAACTTTAACTTAACCCCCTGGGGGGCTGGCCACACCACTCTCCTCAAACTTCAAAATTAATTTTTGTTTTTATTACCAAATATGTTTGTCTTGGCAAGGCAAACATCTTTTGTATACATCATTTTGACCTATGAGTCAATGCAGGGTTTTGCACACACTAAGTACGTATCATTACCTCCTATTTCCAGAAAGATTTATGCTACATATCAAAAGATGACGGATCTACAGAATTTAAAAAGGAAAACACTAATATTTCACTTTTTCCGATTTTTCTCAGAAACTTATTACCTGATCTAGTCGAATTGGTACTCATTTTATTCGTATTTTTATTCTCTACAACTTTTTTTTACACCATTGATATTGGTTCATTACTTTTCACTCAGGAAAAATTTAAATGTTAATTAAGAATATAATGACAATTTATTTTCGGTATAAAACATGAATATAAGGTACTTTGTATAATTTACAATTACAAGGCACATGCGGTATCCTACTATTATTTTGTCAAAAATTTACTTATTATTTGCTCTATTGACTGGGGTATATGATAAAATATAGAGTTTCAGATTGACTTTTACTACTAATTGACACTTACTTTAAACATAAAAGATACGGACACCACAACAATGAGTTGATGACGTCTCAAAATAAATAAATTAACATCTAAGATAAATAATAAATATATATGTATATAAAACACAAAATCTGTCCAGACGAATGTACATAGAATGACTAGATTGACAAACACAATGTTGTGTACAAAATAAATTGTCTAGATTGCGACACTTGCTATGTGGACCAAACGAGACAAAAACATGTAACAGAATTAAAAACCACACATACGACTGCAAAAACAAACGACCTGACTCTGCGTTAGCTGTACATTATATTGAGACGGGGCATAATTTTGATTTCAATAATCCTGTAATTTTAAATGTAGAACATAACTATAAAAAACGTCTTATTGCTGAAATGATATGCATAGTTAAACATAATAATAACATCAATTATAATACCGATATGCAAAATTTTAGTGGTATTTATAGATACCTTATCTCAAAAATAAAATAGGTTGAAGGTTTCCCAACTCTTTAATTGTTATCTAGTCATTCTATGTATGTTTGTCTAAACAGATTTTGTATATTATATACATACTAGATTAAAACCCCGGGCAAATTTTAATCCATGAATTTAATAATGCTAGACTTACAGCGGAGACGCCCCTGGCCCCGCCCCTAAATGGAAATATTTGGTTTATTTATTTTTTCCATTGGTTTGAAAGCAAGACCTATCGGCATGCCAAATCTCAAGTCTTTACGACGTCTGGAAGTTCCCGTTTAATTTCGGAGACAGACATGAAAAGAATAGGCGCGTTATTATATAGGATGTATTTATTATTTATCTTACATGTTAATCTATTTGTTTTGTGACGTATTCAACTCATTGGTGTAGTGTCCGCATCTATTACGTGACGAACCATCTTTTGTTTAGAGTAAGTGTCAATTTGTAGTAAAAGTCAATCTGAAACTCTATATTTTATTATAATCTGTGATATTTTTATAATTGTATTACTCACATTGTGTATTTGTTGTCAATAAATAGAGGCCTGATGGGGTGTGCACGTTTAGCACACGAAACGTTTCCGGAATAAACACTTGAATGGTTTATAGTGCTCCTCCTTTAAGAAGTCCAATTACCAATCATTAGTTATATTAAGAAGAAAATAATTACTTAACGCCTATTCATAAACTGAGGAATAAAAAATGTAAATACGAAATTGTCGAAAAAAAAGTTTGAATTTGTTCACAAATTAAATTAGGTATAATTTATTATGTCGTTCGGATTTAAATTCAATTTTTAATCTTATATTTGCTTTACAATAAAATTTTTATATCTGAATTTGCGACTAAATTTATTATGACGTAAATATAAAACTTTACGATATTGTTCAACGAAAATTGCTTGAAATAGTAAAAATTCATTTTGCATTAGATTGAGTATTAGGCGAATGTAGATGAAAATTTGTATTCATAAATTGAAAATGAAAAGCTACACTACGTATTTTATTATCTACAAGAAACATTTTATTATTTAAAAAGTATTACGTTAATAATCCCATAATTTTAAAAGGTCATGGCACATTGATATCAAAAAAGATTTAGAATTACCTGTATTGGATGCATTAAAGTTTGAAATATTGAACAGAACTTTTATAATGCATGATTTGTTTTCTTTTGTTTTTTTTTCGAATAACTTTATAATGCAATAATAAATTTGTTTACGCTTTCAGAAACCAAATTGATTTTTAAGGAAACGTCATAAACAGTTTCTAAAGTTTTCTTACCGTAAACCTTTGTTTATGCAAAACGCATTAAAAACATTAATAAATCTTGTAGGTAACTTTATGTTATACAAGAGTTATTATGCTTTGAATAAAGATATAAAAATGAGGTGATATTTCACTACGACGACGGTTTAAAATTATTAAATATTGTACCTGCATGTAAAGTTTTCCTGTCACCAAACTGCTAATTGAAACAGAAACGGCATCGCTAATTAAGTAAATTTATCAATTAATAGAAGTAGAGATCATTACGTCATGTTTGTATAAGCGGTTTGTCGGATTTGTAACGTGCTGCGGTGAAAATGGTTAATTAAATTAGATATAACATTATCGAGAACTGAAATCGACACGAATGAATGTTTACATTAATATCGCATTTCAAACTGAAGCTACAATTATATTTAATTTTCTAGTTACATTGAAATTAGCGTAACATTTAGATAACCAAGTTACATACATAAAAGAAAACCGAATTAACTTAGAGAAATGTTAAAACATGGAAATGTAACCAAGCTTATTGTAGTTTTCTGCGTTCTATTTTCAAAACTAATTTGTACTTGTTAGTTTATATTTTTTTTTTTAATTTTTTAGCGCTATATTATTTTTTTCTACTGAAATTGCTGTTTATGTAACCACAACGTTCATGTTTCACTACATGTTAGATATATTTTTTTATTAAACTTATCGTAGCAGTTATAAACGATCAACTTTTCGTAACTAATAGCAAAAGTTTTACTTTGATTAAGAATTATATATAACTTTATACGTCAGAATTAGAAACATCTGTTTCACAATTTTTATTTGAACCCAAAGAAATTAATTCAAAATTCAAGAGAACCAGTTCAAAAGTGAATTACTTTTAATTTTTTAATTTTTAATACATACGAAGATACCATCACGATGATGCATGCTGATACTTAAGAAACATAATGACCCAAGGAAGTCTTACATAAGAGCACATGCTTAAGTGCATTAATTGCTGAAGATACATTCTGCTAAATGTAATGTTGAATAGTTTAGATCTGCAAAACAGAAGAAGTATTGCTAAAGCTAAGTTGGCATACGGAAATCAAAGATAATTCATAACATTAATAAATTTCAGATACATGTTAAGTGGTATTGGTGATAGTTTAGCCAATACTTAATTATTTTATTAAATTTAACATCGTCAAAAACCAGTTAATTTTAATAAAATAAAAAGTAATTGGCCAATTTAATTGAATTTCAAGTTTTTTATTAATTTATTTACAAATACAACCAGAACTGAAAAGTCTAAAATGAATGTACTAAACCAACTTAAAGTCATGACAAACTAAAATCCTGAACAAATGGTTGTACACCGGTGACGAAATAAGTTGCAAATCGAAAATGTCACGACAAAGACATCCTAGCAAACCCAATCCAATGACAAAATTCATATAAGTTATTGACATAAATAAAGTTCAGTATTAGGACTTTGTAGGCTACCATGAATGGTAAGACAAGCAAATCACCCACCGGCCGACGTTCGGCCAACAGATAATTTACCTTCAATGCCCAATGCCGGCTTGTCTGCATGGAACCATTGAATTTTCTATAAATGTGAAATAGTGACTTGCCTGAATCGAGCCATTACATTTATTATAAAGACAAAATGATTACTTGCCTGTATTGAACCATTGGTACTAAAGAGTAAAATTTGCCTTCAACGGGCCAACATTAATACAACACAACATTTCTCTAAGTTCTATACAAAACGAGATAAATTTGAATTCAAATGCGCAGGACTCAAAGAATCGTTTGTTCAAAATCTACTGTAAAGATAAACTGAAAATGTTGGTTCTAAAACACGAAGTTGTTCCAGACACATAGAGCTGTGGTACCATTTTCTCGGCTTTCTTGATTGGTTTCTTTCACAATTTTGAGAAATGAATTCACATTTTTCTCAAAGCCCGATTTTTTTGTAGATTTGCTAATTTGATTAATTTTTCTATATAATTTTAGTTTAAATAATTGTGATTTAATCATTGTTTGTGTAAAGATTGTTATTAACTTTGGTAATTATTGATAAAAACTTTCAATCAAGATAAAAATGCTAAGTATACTTAACCTAAACGTATCTCAAAAATACTTACAAACTTGTATCATGGGATATTTTAAACGGTTCACAAATAGAAACCTGAAAACATCGCTGCAAACAACCCAAAATGTTAAAATGCAAACGATTATAAAATAGAAATAAAACGTATTAAAAAAAAACCGTTCATTTATCACTACTTCGTGAAGTCAGAAAAACGGCCGGTAGCGGGTTAATATCGGCTTTCTGATTTTTCAAGTTTTTCAGGTTACTATTTAAAATATCAAACTCAAATTTTATTTACACTTTTATGGTCTAGGTTTGACATTGGTTAACATTGGTTTTAAAGGGTATGAGAAAGAAATGTCAAATTTTGTAATCGAAAATGATGAATAACTTGATAAAATAAAATAGAACACCCTGTATATATTTTTTGTTGAATGTATAATTAAATTCTCTGCAGCTTTATTTGTCTACTAAAACTTAACCGTTAACCGTGAAACTCATTATAATCAAAATTATAAAATAGATTATCAAAATTTTTAACCAAATTGCTGAACAGATTATTTTAAATAACCGTAAGGAATATCTGAATAAACTAAAAATGTCAAATACGAGAAGAATTTTAGTAAACGAATCAGCATTCAAAATCTGTTTTGTCAAATATTGATATGATGTTGTACGCGATAAGGATGGAATTTGTTTTTTCGTAACACTTTACTTATAGGGGTCATCAAAGTTCTAAGCTATTTGCTCTTTGACGTATTCTAATGATAGGATTTTTAACTGCTGATAACGATACCGATGTCAAATTACATATCCTTCTTCAGTAAAAACATATTTTCTCATATTTTTGTCATGGTTGGCAATTGTAGTTTTTTTAATTCTCAACTCGGGGATATAGTTGTATTTCCGGATTATATGCTTTATAATTATGAGCTGCCAATAAACATTCAATTTTACGATGGAATAAATCATAGTAACTACTTCCTCAGTCGAAAATTCAGTAATTATTACTAACAATACAAAAATACAATAAAATTGTGATAGATTGGTCAATTACTAACACAACCGTAACTACAATAAACCTTTGACGTTCGCATTTTATCGCGTACCTAATTTTTCAATAATAATTCACGGTCTACATCGATTTGGCAAAAAAAGAATTATAAACAATGTTATTATTTGTCCGAGTTTACTTAGTTTAATTGATTTTAATGTTCCTGGTAGTTCAGTAGTACTTCGTATTCAAAACCTATTTAGAATTCCAATTCATAAGACAAATTTCGGATATAACAAATTAATGTCAAGAATACTAAGATTGGGTAATAATATCAACAATAAGAATAAAGACAAAGATGTTTTAGTAAACCACTTAATACATTTAAGAAAATTTGCAATGACCATATTTTAGAATTCATATAATAATTTTTGTAATATATTAATCAGAATGTAACCGTCATAAGTACAAAATAAGTATTGTAAAAGTGTTATACCGTAAATTAATAAATAAATAAATAAATAAATATACAAAGTGCTTGTTTGATTTGATTAAGTTATTCGTCATTTTTGTTTACAAACTTTGACATTTATTTTCTCATACTCTGTACAGTCGATCTCAACTTTCAAATCATGGACAGTTAAGGTCATTACCGCCCTAAGTGGGAATAAAATTTAAACATTATAGTTCAAGTAATAACCTAAAAAACGTGAAATATCTGAAGGCCGATATGACCCAATTAAACGTTTAAAAATTGATATCTCGAGAAGGATCATTTTTTGAGTAAGACTTGTTTACATAAAGTCACCATAGTTTTTCACGTTCATTTAGTATGTTTTTATTTAAAATGTCAAATTTGAGAGGTGGTCTATAAAAACCTGTAAAAATGAAAATATTTTTCAATTGTACCCACTGAGAAACTTAAAAGAATGGTCAGAACTGATTTTTAAAACCTATAACCGTATTATTACAGAGCTTATGAAATTCTACGTTCAACGGCACATACAAAAATTACGTAGTGCTATTTGAAAAAATCAAGTTATCCATAAATTTAAGGAGTTCAATTTAAATAATTGATTACTTAAAACTGAGCAAGGTTAGAAAGCTTTAGTTAGCACATGTAGTAATTAAAGCTGTAGAATTGCAGTTTAATAAATTCCAGGATAACTAAGTTTTCAGTTTTTTCGAAACGTCAGTTTTTCTGGAAAAAGTGAAATAACGCGAAAACGGTTCATGTTAGACATTATGTATGATGCATAAAGTCACGTTAGAATTCCTCAAAAAATACAAATTTGTAATAAAAAATGAATAGTTTTATTTAAAAAAAAACATAACTTTGATATGTTGCGCTTTTATGGAACAACCTGTACAAACGAAAATAGTTTTAAAATATGGAACTCATTGATCTGAACAAACTTTTATTAAAAAAGTTTTTTTTCTAAACCCAATATTTTTCGAGATAGAGCTCGTGCTCGCACTGACGACCCACTCTGTATGACGGTCGTTTCATAACCCAATGACTTTTTGAATTTTTCGTCCTGTCACGTTAACGACAACAACGCTTCTGTCAACTGCATTTATCAGTAGACTTTTGTAACATTTTGAGCATTTATTTATTCCTATGGTACATTTGTAATGTTGTGTTGTGATGTAAGTGTTATGTGTGGTCCTCCAGAAGATCAGTATAAACCTGTATAGTGTGGTGAAGAAATCGTGTGCAATTGTGGATTAGTTCGTCTTGGCAAGGCATTGCATGACGACATATAATGGAGCATGTTGTGTCAAATGGAAAACAATAATTTCATGTGCTGATTGACCATGACTTAAAAAAAAGAAACTATTACTAATACTAAGGATTAATAATACTATAAGAAATCTTTTAACTTGAATGGTAGAAAAGTGGTTTAAACCAGTAAACTATGTTCAGGTTCTCCAAAACAATGGCGTTACGTTTCAATCGTCGATAAAATCTATGAAATGATATTAGACGTTCAGATATGCAAATAAGACAGATGGTTGAAACTGTAGGCATCTCAACTAAACGATTGAATCACATTTTGCTTAAATATTTGGAAATGAAAACACTCTTCGTGATATGAGAGCTGCAATGGCTCATTATTGACCATAAACACAACAAGTACCGTAATTTGAGGTAAAATTAACTTTGCGGTGTGACATTGATCACCAGATCATTCATCTGAAATTTCAAGTTTAGCGCTACAATAAATGAGATGTCAAAGTTTGCTCGCACATGAAACTATTTGTGAAGCTTCTGTTGTATCATGTGCATAGGGCTTGTAAGATTGTACTAGTATAATGATAGGATTTAGATAGTCTGGAACTGGAATGTTTTGGCCCGGGATATCTTAGGATAGAACGTTCCTGCTTCTTCTGGGAGAGCGGGGAAATTAATTTCTCGGGGTCAAATTGATCATATATCTGGGGCTAAATGGATCGCTGAAATATAAAAATATAAAAACTATTGTTTGGATACTGTAGAGCAAACCTTGAAAAGAATCACAGAAAATGGGTGGAGTCTGAGAAAAGCTTCTTCATCGTTTAATGTAGCTTACGGAACATTGTACAATAAGATGAAAGGAATTCAACATTTTCTAAAACAGAGGAAAAAATGTTTCTATCTGCTGCTAGTATTTGCGGGGAGTGGGGATTTTCTCTCAAAGTCAAAGACCTGAGACATTTAGCCAAAAACTATTTAGAGAGAGTAGAGGCCGTACTGTAAGCTCTTTAACTAACAATTTACTAGGTAACAACTGGGTGTATTTGCTGCTTAAGCGTCATAAGAATGCAGTTGTTAAGAAAGTTGCTGCCAATATAAAACAATCTCGGGCATCTGTTTTAAAGAAGACGTTAACAGATTACTATGAAATTTTGAGAGAAACTTCATTCCACCATCTAACGTTTTTAACTACGATGAGACAAATTTACAAGATAATCCAGGTAATAAAAAGATGTTATTCCGACGTGGCACAAAGTATCCGTAAAAAGTAAGCAAATTCACAAAAGTGCTACTACCATAATGATGTGCGGCTCGGCTTTAGGAATTATGTTGCTTCTTTACATAAGCTACAAATCCGAAAAGATGTGGGTAGAGTGGACAGAAAATGGGCCTAAAGGCTTACCATGCTGCATTCAGAGATGCTGTTCACCAGGCTCCAGATATAATAGAACTCACCACGGTTGAATGGATGCTCAAACATTCACTGATTGGTTTACAACTTGCTTTTCACCACATCCCCAAAATCTAGAAGGCGATAAGGTGTTGTTGGATGACAACTTATCTTCTCATCTTACCGACAAAGTTCTAAATTTATGCCAACAAAACAATATGACCTTTGTATGTTTGCCCAAAAACTCGACTCACCTTACACAACCATTAGATGTGGGTTTTTTCAGGGCATTTAAGAGCTTTTGGCAATCAACTTTATCTCTGTGGAAACAAGCACACTCATCATCGTTATCTATCGACAAGAAAGACTTTCCCTATCTCTTGGCTACCACTCTTAATGAAATGGACGGGAAATTAAAAGACGGTGCCATTAAACAAGACCTCATTTCTTCTTTTAGAGCCACTAGTATTCTACCATTAGATACAGAAAAGGTTGTACTGAAAATATCAGGTGAAGAGTCAGTCGAGGACAATCATGTACATAGTGTGTTGGTAAATTATCTTCAGCAACAACGGTACACAGCTAGACCTAGTAGGCAAAACATCAAAAGACAAAGACTAGAAGTGGAACCAGGTAGAAGTGTAGCAGTACCCAATAAAGCATCGAGTTCAAAGAGTAAACCAGAACCTGTTTTGGAGGACAATTCTGATGACGATCAGACTGATAAAACTGCAGAGAAAACTAATTACTTTTCAACTGAAAACATGAGGATGGAAATAAGAACCTTTCTATTGGTTAAAGTGTTAGGCGGTAATAAGAAGAAGACAACATATAGATATGTTACACTCATTCAAAATATAAGTGATAATAAAATTGAGGTAGTTGGTTAGTTAGTTTTTCTTGTTTATAATGATTATAATAAATCATTATGAGTTTTTTTAGAATAACAAAAACCTACTTGGTGATCAATTCCACCTCGTGTGATCAATAGCCCCATATTCAGTATGAAATTGATCAGTAAAATTTTATTTTTTCTTCGAAATATCAGTGAATTTATTTTGGTTTTATCTGTGCACTATAAATCGGTGCAATATGATGAACCAATGTGAAATTATTGAGAGATTAAAAACGAAAAAAATTTTTGTAACAAAAACCAGAAATAGAATGATCAATTTAGCCCCAAATTACGGTATGATCACTTCAAAGGAGTATTTTATTAGGAATAACAAAACTAGAAACATGATAGAATAAATGTATTGATCTACAACAAGATTATTTAGAAAAATAAATCTTATCTTAAAAGTCACTCACTTATCAAACAACCCTCGTACTACTTACATCAAAGTGGAATAACTTTAAACTCCGTTTTGATTTAATTAGTAAATAAAGTAATAAAATACAGAATATCAGAATTTTGTTTGTAATTAGTTTGAGAATCTGGTCTCATTTAATTAATCGTTAAAAACGTCGTTCCCAATTTTTTGATTTGATACAAACATACGTAGTAGTTACATATACGAAACTAGATTGGAAGTACTCAAATCCCACAGTAATTTAAATTTTTAATCAACTTGAAGCTTATATTTGAATAAAAATCTAGGAAATCGAATCTGCACGTTTGCCTATATTGTAAGAGGATTTCGGAAGGACAAGAATGGATAGAGAGAAAAGGCCCACTAAGAGCATTATGGAACTTCTTAATGAGTGATTATTCGTAGAGATTAGTGTAAGATTGCAGCCTAAGGCTGTGTAGGTTAAACTGGAATTTATATTGTGTAGACGTAGAAAAAGATGAAACGGATAGAAAGCTGTTTATCACAGTAAGAACATAATACAACAGTAAAAGCATCTTTAAAATAAAATAAGTCTTATAATAATTTCAGAGTGTCGTGAATCAATGAGAATAGATTATATGAAATGGTTTCTTCTCTTCTCATAATTCCTCCATTTATTTCATGAGGTTTCGAGCGGATACACCAGCATAATTCGGTAATTTTGCTGCTACTGAAACAGGTGTTATTTATTACGTATAATGTGATCATAAATTTGAAATGTGCGAGAAGTAAAACTATTTTATCTTTTTTGCAACAGTGGATGCGATGAAACATTGTACTATTTTTTATTCTTTATAACGTTCAATATTTCATTTTCAGTTTAGGAAAACGAACGTATAAATTAGGAACTCGTTGCAATCAAAGTAATGGAGTCCGTACTAAAAAAACTATGTTTCTTAGACAACAACCCGTAGCAATTATTTGGTAGATTCGACGTGACGAATTGGTTTAAATTGCGAAACAGTCCAAAATATTTAACACGGGTTAGAATATATAAGCGTTTATAAACCATTACAAATTCGACAAAAGGCCAATTTCTCTTTTAAATGACTATTTTAAATTTTGTGACACCTGCACATTAAAATATTTTTTGAAAGGCACTTAAGCGCTTACCTTGTTTAATTACCAAAAAACCTAAGCGGTCATAATTGTTAAATTACTTAGAAAAATCCTGTTAGTTGAAATAGTCAGTAAAAGCTATTAGTAACCATAAGGTTCAATTTAAGTGCATTTTTATAGATACAGTACCAGAAAATTTAACGTAGTAATATAATTTTAATAATTAACTTAGTGACATTCTATTCAACAGAGAATATTTCAAATTAATTACACGTTTAATGTGATTATTTTTAGAGGTAGATATACACTTCCAGATAATATCTCAAGTCGTATATTACACTGTTCACTGACAATTTAAACCCATTTAATGTCCTTATATATGTAACATCATAAAATGGTACATACATTTTTTTACAAGTATTGCGTTACTTTCTTTCAAATTATGATCGTTCTTGAAAAAGGGACGATGTAATTTACTGTTCACATATAATTTAAATTATGGGTTAAATGATTTCCTAAAAGTGTGTAATTACACACTGCTTTGTAATATCTTCAAATGGAATTGAACACTAAACCTCGTTCTTATCGTTGTCATCATGACATATTTCAGCTGTCTCCTTATTGATTATGCGTATTTTTTAGCGTGTTTTATTCCCTCATTATGTATATATTACATTATTACCATTAATTCAGTTCCGTATTTTCACTTCAAATACGTTTCAAAAACGATTCACAATTTGTTAATGAATGATAACTTAAAGTAATTGGTTTAATTTCTTAAATAGTTTATTAATTAAATTAATTAAACTTATTATCAATTGTTCTGCAAACAAAACTATGCTAAGAGATGTACTGCAGAACCGGGCAAATTAGGGCTCAGTCGTACGGATTCCGATTAAATGGATTTTTTAAATGTGAGTTAAAATACATAAAAATTAAACACTTTGTAACAATAAGACTAACTTTAATGTTCATTAATATTGCAAATGTACAGCTAAGAAAACAAAATATGGGACACCTTTGTTCTATAAGTTAAATAAGCATATCTACTTTAAAGATGATTATCATTATTTACAATTTAACAATGAATAGGATGAACACTTTAGGTAAACTTTTATGTATAGATATAATCGTTTCCTGTATTCAATCCTGGCCAGAGGTTACTACTTCAGGTCACATTTTATTTTTAATATTCAATTAATTTAACATTTTTTGCTTTTATTTTTAGGTTTTTTAACAATTTTTTTACATTGAGTCTCAGTCTCGTCCTCGCCATGTTGCGTAATAAATATCTACTTAATTAACCAGATTAATTGCGATACGAGGGTAAGTTTTGTTTTTAACATTTTTTAGAGTTATTGTATAAACCAAACACACATCCGACTTGCTAAATACGTAATAAGTATCAAAAGTAAAATGGCAGTATATAAAAAAATTATTTGAACGTATAACCCTATGAATTGAAAGATGAAATAGGTAATAAGTCTAATTAAAGCTAAAATGGGTATGTGCGTTAAACCAATTAATTTCAATGATTTTGATTCCGTCTGTATACTTCTAGGGTTTCTACAATCTTCATTTAAATTTATCTGTCCCAATTTATATGTTTTGTTTGAAAGAATAACGCCCTATTTACACTTCGCGAGTGGTGTTAAACTTGATCGAAGAAAATAACTTGCAAGTATTGTAGAAAACGTTTGGGCTCGAATGCTTGCTACCATTAGGGGGCAACAAGAGCAAAATTTTATACCTGTTAACCGGAAACAACTGATTACAGCTATTACAAATGCAAGAAAGACTATTTATCCTAATTATTTCAATTCCTTAATAGCGTCAATGGGTATACGTCTTTAAGAATGTACTAATAATCAGGGAGGTCATACCCATTTTAAATACTTATATGTTTTGTGTTCGTGTAACGGTTGCAGTTTACAAATAATAATAAATAAAACAAAGTGACGGCTCTAGCGATGCAACCTAGAAAAAAAAGAACACAATAATATTGGGCTCGAAGTAGTGCACTAAATGCGTGGAAGATCCCGTATTTATAAGCGTTAACACAGCAGTGTCCGGCTGAGTCAGTGAGATGGGAAGATCCTTGAGAGAACTGAAAGCAGGAACGCCGAATGCGCAACCCACAACTGCTAGAGTATAATCGGCAGTGCAGTTCCGAGGTCGGCGACAACGTAATAGCAGGCACGTTTTGTGTAACGAAGGATTCTCAATTTCTCGTTCCAGTGCCTCCAGGACTTATCCAGACAGTAAGATATGAGTAGAGTAGACGTCGAGAGACGTGCTAAAGCATACGTCGTAATTAGCAATTAATACAACCACTAAACTAACCAAAGAAATAGCAAAAAAACCACTTACGGCGTAATTGGTCGGATTAATATTTTCACACTAATTTATCGTGCAATTATTAAAACCACATTAAAATTTTACGTGTAATTTTTTGCATCGTGAAGCACCGCCAATCGCCTAAAAGAAAGAGGCAGCCCCAAGATGTCTGTCCGTCGTTTCGATTAAAAACTTCGAAAGTACCGATACACCAATAGGAAAATTCGTTGCATGCGCGGTAAATTCAATTTTCGTCGCAACGCGCGACTCGTGTATTTTAAACCGTAACATTCGTTATAAAGGTTGTATTTAAAAAACAGTTTACCTTTTATTTTAATTTTTTTATTTTATAAATATAATTTGTATTTTTAATTCTAAAAATAAACTTCTAAACTTGCATTTCCTGATTGATATTTTGACAATAAAATATATAGGTAATTCAACAATAAAACTAAACGCTTGTATAATAAACGTATATTAGACGTTTAAAAAAACGCATTTAAATAAAATTGTTGAAAATGTTCAAGTAATTTATAAAATTCTTAATAATAAGTATAATGAGGCCAAAACCCATAAAATGGAAAACTATACATTTGCCCTTAAAAATTTATTGTTCATAATTGTTGTGTAATTTGTCGTTGATGGAATAGTCCTGTCATATTAAATAAGATAAAACTATTAAAGTAAATTCGGTAATTATAAACTTAATTGGTAAATTAGTAGGAAAAAATAAAACGGAAGTGTAGTTTAATAGTATTTCAACGTTTTTTTTTTAACAAAGAAGTATAAGTATATGTGACGCACAACTTATTCACAAAGGTACTCCCTGCTAGAAGGTATTTACCAACCACCTGCTGTCAAATACTAGCAATACTCGTAAGCCCACTTTACAATATAAGAACTTTATTTTAAAGAAACCGTCTTGTCCCATTTTTTTTTGTTTCTTGAGTGTACGTTGTGACACAATTATTTCATAAATAATTGATTTATTGAGCAGTTTTCTCCCTACAGTATAGGCCGCCATGTTTACACTAATGCACTTAAATATGCATTTTTATATTGTTTGGAGTTGTCGGTTCTAATAATTTGTTCGCATTTGCAAAAGGTAATCTCGTTTTCTCGCAAAAATTATACATTTTTTTCCGTATGAATCTCCGTACTAAAAAGGTGTACATGAAAAGTGCTGTCTAAAGGTTAAACAATTAGACATGTGCTTTGTAATAGCGATTGAAGTAAAATCGTCTCATTCTAATTAGGGAATAAATCTTTGATTACGGTTCCGGTGTAAGTATCTTTCTTTTTTTTATTTTCCCTTGTTTTAATAAAATACTTGTTCTTACGGGTTCTATTAATTGTAGGCACCTTTTCTTTTTGTTTTGGCGTTTTGGTATTTCGTTTGACGTACTCCGTTTTAATTAGCCAATGGATATTTAATTATTGTTATAGTCCAAAAATATAACCGATAGAACGGGATACTTGAAAATTCAGAACTTAATAAACTATAATTAAATGGTTTCATAAAATTACACTAAAACGGTAAAATTCATGTTTCAGTTGGCAATAGTGACTTAAGAGTACTTCATTTCAATCGCATATTTAGTATAACCTCAATGAATTTGAAGATTAATGTTTTAATAAAAATTCATCCGTTAAAGTTTGTAATAAATTTTTCTTAACCAGAAATTAAAACTTTAAGCAACTTTATAAACATTGTTTAATTGTAATTACATTTACACTTGGTAATATAGTATATAGACGGTAAGTACCTTTATTTATTATTTTTAGATTTGGTTTTGATAAAATTGGTGAATAATAACAAATAATTTGTTTATATGTTACTGACAAATAAAATCAAGACACTATAAATTGTAATTTCGTTTTATTTTAGAATACATAAAATGAGAGCACTACACTTAGAAGTGGATGTTACCTTCGTCACGAACACAAAGATTCTCCGTAACCTTACAAAGATTGTCATCTGTTATAGGCCAATTTCGATGTGAATGTTGTTTTCCAAGTCTTCAGTTGTTGTTGGTCTATTAGCATTCAAAGAGCTCTCGAAATATTTTAATGTTTATATATCACTTTAATTGAGAATAAAGGTACTACAAGTTTGTGAGTAGTATTCAAAGGTCTTAGAGCAGTTACGCATTAATGCAATCCACTTATTTTTCAGTGATAATAAATTCCCTGGCCAAGTTATTTTTTGTTTTTGGGATGCAAACTGTAATTTGACGTCATCAGTGGACATGTTTGTAAGCTCATCAAGCCTACAGGCCCCGCTGTATCCCATTATCAAGACGACCTAAAATTTATGAAACACATATGTTTTATTTAGGGGAAGTTGCACCAAACTTGGTTAAATTTAACCGTAGGTTAAAAACAATTCTTACTGTGTTTAATTCTTGGATATAGTTGCACCAAACTCAATTAAAAACAATAGTATCCAAGGATTAAACATAGTAATGACTGTTTTTAACCTACGGTTAAATTTAACCGAGTTTGGTGCAAGTGGCCCTTACTATTTATTTAGATAGTTACTAGGGGTAATTATTTATGTAATTATTAAATTAGTTATTAATTTAGTTATTTATTTTAAGCTATTTGAAATCTTCATAAAAAATCCTTCTAAAAATTCAATTAAATATATTTATACTTAATTTCATCGATAAATAAATTTTGTTTCCCGATTCAGAAATAAATTTACTAATTTCATATTACTCTAATTTTTTTTGGAATGTATCCTTCTGAACACCGTTTTAGCAAAGCTTTTAATTTATATTTTGAAATATCTTGATTTAAGTGGACGACTTTAATTGAGAATAAAGACGCCACAAGCTGGATGATTTGTATTTTGGCGTCTTAACTCAAAATATGCTAGCATAACGTTTTCAGTATTCGTTGAAATGTTATTCTCCTTACGCCATTTTCAAATTCAGAAAAATGTTTCTCATCAGTTGAACGCGACTTTACTGGAAGCAAATTTTCCATACTATTTTCTGCGATCTTCCGTATTTCAGGAGGTGTACTTCGTAAACTATCTTCCATATTTTGCAAATTTATTACACCTATTAAATGCGAAATTAACTAAAAAAAAAATGATACTGACGCTCCAAATGTACCATAGCCGCCTTTAATTTAAAAAAAGTGATGCCAACTGTGACAACCTTAGTAATAAAATTTTTGATTTAAATTATTTATAGTCCAAAAACGCAAAGTAGAAAAAATACTATATGATATCTCGTTTATAAGGCATTTTGTCGCACTTACTTCTTTATGGCACTCCTCGCTAAAACCGCGCGTGCGACAAAATGGTTCTTATAAAACTCGCATCATAATAAACTATTATGCACGTACGGTTTATTTCAGTATCTATGGGTTCCTAGTGGCTCTAGATATTTCTTTTACATAATCTAGGTGGCGCCTTATACATTTTTCGAGCATTGTAGAGGCCTTCTTTGTGAACGATTTTCAATTCATCCACAACCACTTCCGACTAAGAAGAGCTGCCGGGGGTCATCTAGCACTGCTATATATTTATTTTAATTTGTTTACAAATAAATCGTTACAACGTGCTAAGGTTTTCTCATCTGAATGTATGTAAGTATCAACCAATAACAGTTATACCGTCGGACAAGCATTTTTTTCTAGAAGGGAGTAAACAGCAAATATTAAAACTTAACCCATTCTTAAACTGTAATTGTTCCTAGAAATCACTAATAGATACTTTCTATTCAAGGTAAATATTGACAAATTAGTGGTATCACAGTTTTGCACAAGCTGATAAGAATTTAAACCAAAAAATAACTTTTTTTCTTCACATTATTTTCAGTAATAAAATAAACAAATAATTAGTTTCAATTTAGGTACTCGTATGCGCTAGAATATTAATACATAATTATTCAGGCAAGATTGTTTAAGTAAACATCGTTCAGAATAAGCAAACATACGACTGCATAATCCACTAATAATAAATGTAAATATTGATATTAATATTTACCAATTACTATTAGATAGAATAAGTTAGGTCAACAATAACAATTAGAATTGGATAATACTTTAATCAGTAATTTAAATATACATAAGTATAATCCTCTACTATTCAATTTTTACTACGTAATGTTGAATTAGTTTAATATATCAACTAAAAACACCAAAGAAAAAATACTTTTATACACATACATAAAGTAGATAGTATGACGCATAGCAGGGAAGTAAATAGAACAATGAAATAAAAAAACAACCATAATAGAAAATATATCTAAATCTTGAAAATGTTACTGCAATTCCGGATTCTGTCTGTCTCGAGGTAAATTCGTGCATTTTTCATATTGACATTTTAAAGTACAATTTGAAAACAACTTCTAACTATACTAGCTTAGTGCAGTAACATAATATTGGTAGTTTAAATAAGCCAATTTTTAATTACTTTACTATATTAACATAATTTTTTTAATTCTGTTTTGTAATTTATTCTAATAATGTTTAAACATTGTATTTCTAAAAAATGTTTTTAGTTATATAATTTAATTTAATGACAATTATATAAAATATGAAAAAAAACAGAATAATAATTTATTTCTGTCAGGTTATTCAGTGTTCTTATTCGTGGAGTAACGTAATTTGAATTTAGTTCTCATAACCCTGAAGGGTTAATTATGTTGATAACTGACAAATTAAAAAAAAAGTACCAAGCAAAAAAACGAACTGTTTATGATAATTATCTAACTCACTTCCAACTCATAGAGAGAAGGCCCTTCCTGCCTGGGGGAACAACTAAAAAGAAAAATATAAGGAGTTGCAACAACAACTAACTCTTAAAATAAAAAAGCTGTAGGCAATAATTCAGATTGTATAGCTTCTGTGTATAAGCCATATACAACGTATCCATGATAAGGACGTCCCACTACAGGAATGTCGGAAAAGAGAAGGAGAAAAAGAGTATGAAGGTCGGTTGAAGCTAGTAGCGATAGGCAAAGCAAACGAATTGATAAGTTTAAGTGAAAATAGAAAACCTGGATTTTACTTTGTATTACCTTAACTCATTACTAATGTGCAAACAGGAAAAATATCAATTTTATCAAAAAGCACTAAAATACATTCAATACGATACCGTATGGTATTCAGTACTTTTTAGTCTGAGAGTTCTATCAAACATACTAACAATCGAAAGTAGTATTATGAAAAATAAACAAAAAGAGATTTATCTAGATTTCCAGATTGTACGTATTTGTTACTAATCTTCAAATTTAGAAGGTATCGTAAAGATAATTCAACGACTAACTTAAACCATTGTAAGAAAATTAACGTGTAAGAAAAACTGCACCCAGAAATAATTTCTAAAATCTATCTATAAAATTCAGTAACTTATTTAAATATATCTAGCTGTTTAACAAAACATTATTCTTAAGCTGGTTTTAATTGTCAACTTTGTTATCTTAAGTTTTGTACAGAAATAAAATCGATAAAATATTTCCAAAAATACTACATACGTATAAAGGAAAATAGAAATTATTTTTGAAAAACTTCTTTAACACTGATCAAGCAAGAGAGAGGTCATGAGCAGTTGCCATGTACTCAGATTCATCAAAATGTAATATTTCTAGAAGTCTATACATACCGTGTGTCCCAGGAAATCTGAAGCATTGGGTTTAACATGGGGAATTTGAAAAGTTCGATTTATATGTCCCCAAAGTGTTTTAGGATATTTCCAGTATCAGAACACATTACAATGTGTACCAGAAAACGTTTTTTGTAAAAATTTTAAAATGTAACAAAACATCAAAAATATTTCAAAAAATGTATCGCGTGGTAAAAAGCTTTATTTAAATGAACAAGTAAGAGATGCGTCGTTCATGTTCGGCGTGGCTCAGTTGTCTAAACGCATTACCACTGATTTATCGCCGATCTTTAAGATGGTTCAAATCCCTCAACCTGTTCTTTTTTTAAGTTGTATTATTATTTTAAATGAACAGCGTTTAATTTCTAGCAATCAAGAGATGTTATTAAAACTTTAAATTTTTTACTTGAATTGGCAACAAATTTACTAAAATATTGTTCAAATTATTAAACATAACGCATGATTCAAAAATTTTTTCATCAAACGGTTCCATGAACGACAAAGCAAGATATAACAGGTGTATGTTAGCTTAGCTTGTACATTTGTCAATTCTGACAGATTTAATTTCAATTTTTAAATTAATAATTCAGATGACTTCAATAGTTCAATAGTACTTTGGTAGGTCCAACACATCCAGTTTTATGTATTTAGAATAGACGTACGTGAATTTTTTCATGGTCCACTTTAATGAAAAAATTTTGAATCACGCGTTACCTACATATTAGTTATTATTATCTACTTAACGATATTAAAACCATTTCAGTACGTTTTATTCTATTGCCAGTTGAATTAAAAAAATTAACTAATATCTCGTTATTGACCTAAAGTAAATGGTGATCATTTAAAATAATAACCCAACTTAAAAAAGAAATCGGACTGGGGATTTGAACCTTCGTTAGAAACGGTGATAAATTAGTGGTAATGCGTTAAGACAACTGAGCCACGCCGAACATCAACAACGCAGCTCTTACCTGTTTATTTAAATAAAGTTTTTTATCACGCGATACATTTCTTAAAATATTTTTAATATGTTCTGTTGAATTTAATAAATTTTCACAAGAAATATTTTCTGGTACACATTGTAATGTGTTCTGATACTAGAAATATCCTAAAAACACTTTGGGGATCTATAAATCGGATTTTTCAAATTCCCCATGTTAAACCCAATGCTTCAGATTTCCTGGGACACACGGTATAGTACATGTGTAAGGTATCCGCTAGAAACTTTTCAACACTGGGAAAAAGTTAAGCGCATTTTTAAGTTCTTACCAATGAAATAAAACAATAGCCAGTGGTAATTGCTAAATTACAAACGGCACTTCCATACACGTGTTTCGCCTTATTTGAGACTCATCGGTGTAGGTGGCTCGAACGTAAGTGTGCAAAAATTACCGGAATTAGATACAGTACATTTTGATTTAAATTAAATTGTAGTAAAGGAGTGGATTCAAGTGCCGGGACCTCTTATGGAAGGTGCACGATTGTGTAGTAAATACAAAACTTTAAGTTAGGGTTGAGGCGACGTTTTGCACAAATAAGTGCTTCTTCAGGCCGTTCATCAAATTTGAAGAATTCAGTTTTATTTAAATTTTAAGTTTATTTGTAATTTTTTGTTACCCGTTTAATTCATTAAATGTTTTACTTGATGAACAGTTCCGTCCATAAAATGACGAATATTATTTCTCCATCTTTTATAGATGAACTCTTTTACTTTAGTCGACGGCATGAAAAAACACCTATTCATCTAGAAGTGAGGTCCGTGAAGCAGTGCATAAACGGCACAAATGTCGAGCTTTGGTGCAAAGGTTAATGCCTCGTTTGTGCCGGTTTGTGCCGTTATCAGTTATTCAGCAAAACATAAATTGGCCGAATTATGGCAAATTGTAAGTGGACTCTTAACTTTACACCTCACTAACCGCACTAATCTTGGAGCATGGTGCATCGATTGGTGCCTTGTTTGTGCCGGTTTGTGCGGTTATCGGTTTTTCAGCAAAACATAAATTGGCCGAATTATGGCAAATTGTAAGTAGACTGCTAACTTTACACCTCACTAACGGCACAAATCTTGGAGCATGGTGCACCGATTGGTGCCTTGTTTGTGCCGGTTTGTGCCGTTATCGGTTTTTCAGCAAAACATAAATTGCCCGAATTATGGTAAATTGTAAGTGGACTGCTAACTTTACACCTCACTAACGGCACAAATCTTGGAGCATGGTGCATCGATTAGTGCCTTGTTTGTGCCGGTTTGTGCCGTTATTGGTTTTTTAGCAAAACATAAATTGGCCCAATTATGGCAAATTGTAAGTGGACTGCTAACTTTACACCTCACTAACGGCATAAATCTTGGAGCATGGTGCATCGATTAGTGCCTTGTTTGTGCTGGTTTGTGCCGTAATCAATTTTTCAGCAAAACATAAATTGGCTGAATTATGACAAATTTCAAGTGCACTGTTAAATTCACACCTTACTAACGGCACAAATATTGGGACATGGTGCAACAATTAGTGCTTCGTTTGTGCCGGTTTGTTCCGTTATCAGTTTTTCAGCAAAACTTAAATTGGCTGAATTATCAAATGTTTTAAGTACACTCTTAACTTCAAACCTCACTGACGGCACAATTCTCGAGAATGCAATAAATGCAGTGCCTCGTTTGCGGTGTTTTGTGCCAATATTAGTATTAAAAAAAAAACCGAAGTTTTAAATAGTTATTAAGCAGTAGTAATGTAATACTTACCTAACACACAGCGATTACAGTTAAAATAAGATAAATTTATTAATTCTCGTATATAGGATTATTCATGACCGACGCCACGGGGTTTTACAGAATGGCAAATCAAAGTTGGATTTTTAAACGGAACGCCCTGTATATATAATTGTATTTTTGAATTCTACTGAAAAAATAAGCATCATATAGGTTTTCTATTCTGTTTTCTATACCTAAATACAAAGTTTAGTAAATTATGCTCATTCTTCTTAAAATGTAAGGTTTAAAGATATTCATCAAGATAAAAATAATTACAACAAATTTACTCTTAAATTTGAATTAAAGATTGTTTCCTTTAGTCTATTTATTGATTGACTAATACAAATCTTGTCATGAAAAGACCACTTTGTCAGATGAGGAGGCTTAATACACATTGCGAGGACGCGAAGCGTCCTAATACTTCTACAACGCCTGCGAGTCGAGTGAAGACAAAACGAGCTAATGTACGCTATTTTTTTCTGAAACCTAGAAATAAGTAAGAAATAAAAAAAACACAGTGCTTGTAGTGAACAAAGCGATATAGGTTGCTAAGACAACTGCCATAAACAATCTGAAAATTAAATTAAATTACTATCGTGACTAGTCAGGGAAAATCAAAATGTTCATTCTGGTTTCAGAAACACATTATTTAAATTTACAAAAATTAAAGCTTCTATCAAATGATGTAATTCCTTAGTTTTTATATATTAGTTAGTTTTGGAAACTAATATCTCTACTTATATCTCCCATTTGAAAACTTAGTACTCGTACAACTTTTTAATCCACATCCACAACAAATTTTGTTACAGATAAATTGCACCAGTCTGAAAATTGGCACGGATTAGGTGAGAAAAAAAGTATTTCTAGAAAAGAAAGAAAGCATGTTTATGGAAGACCAATCCCTGAAATTTTGTATGTAAAAGAAGGACAAAAAATTCAATTAGGTTTCTTAAAGAAAGGCAAGACTTTCAGAAATCCACTGACAATTGGTAAAGAAAGGATTATGTTAACTAATACTTGGCTGCTTATCAACTAAGGAGTCAACTAATTTTAAAGTACATCCAACACTTTACGACAAGTTTCCTATTTAACAAATTAAAAATTCGGCCAAATTATGTTTTGCTGAAAAACTGATAACGGCACAAACTGGCACAAACGAGGCACTAACCGTTGCGCCAAAACTCGATTTTTGTGCCGTATATGCATTGCTAACTTCACGGACCTCCAGAAGTGCCACTGGAATTAAAATTAAGTTAAATATATACCTTTTTTAACGTTATCGTCAACATAAGTCTTCTTAAATTATATACGTATGCTTATAACGTTCTAACAAACCATGTATAAAGACTGTATTCAACCGCACTTGTTTGAAATTAAAATTAAGCTCTTTATTAGAAAATTTTGTGCATCCTAAATGAAGACAGCACCACGATTAATGAAATAACTGCACTCTTTGTCATGTGTTTTTGTTATGCCATTGAGAGAAATGCCGGTAATTTTTCTTCAATTATTGTAATTTCTGGTTAGAATGCATAATACGTTCTCACAGCTGCAAGCTTTATTGTCTTTTATATTTCCAACAACAATACGTTACATTGTATCTCTTACCGAATTTAACTAGTATCACATTTGTTTGAGAAAAGGATGCAACATAGTTTGTGCAACGTAAAGATACAACCATAAACATTATTCACCATGGGGAATCCAGGTTGTTGTTTATTTTTACAAAACTCATTCCTTTTGTGAATACTTTAATATTAAAGTCCATAAAAATTTAATAACGTACGCCTTCTATTCTTTATCTCCGTTTTGAATGTATGTGTTTAAAGGTTTTCCGTTTAAGGTAGTTTAGACAAATTTGAAATCAAATATTTACTTCCTTAGATGAGACAATATAGTTTTAATTTAATTAACCAAAAACGGATTTCAGAAATAATATCCACAAAAACAATCAATTTAATTGTCTTTTGTTAAATGTATTTGTTACTAATGAAACTTATCTGTATTTGAAAATTACCTTTACGGAAGAATGTGAAAGTAATTACGGTTTATGTAATCAACATAAGAATGAAATTTTCTTGAAAATAATAATGTTACATAATAAAATCTAGAAATAAATCCAACAGTGTTGAAAAAAAAATGAAACAAAATACAACAAAAGACTCTCTATTTACATTACATAAATTTTTGTAAAATTAAGATTTCAAATTTCAGGATTTATTTATTATTTACAATTTAGATTATGATACAAATGTATAAATTAGTGTGTACTACAATTTTAATTTAAGAATAACGTAAGTATAGTGAGGATGTAATACAAACAATTTCTACTAATCAATGCGAAAAATTAAAAAACGAATAATAAAAATAAAAAACAATTCAAACCTTCATCAATGGTCATCTATCTCTTCTAGTTGTGGCAAAAGTGAACGGAAAATACGGACATCTAGAAAACAGAAATTAAAGATACTTATTGCAAATTTTTTAATTTTGAATTTTTTTCCTAATAATTTTTCAAACCAAAAATTTTAACACTTCTTTTTTTTACTTTTTCCGACAAATTAGAGTTAGTACGTTATAATGAAACAAAAAAAATGTCCGATGGCCAGCCGATCGGCCGTCCGTCCGTATGTAAACAAGATATCAAGAAAACCACCGGCCTCATTTTTATAAAACTTTGCACCTGGATTTTATTTATAATTCCGCAGATCTGATTAGATTTTGGACATATTCTATCTAGCCCATGTTGACATCGATTTTACATGGAATGGAAAAAATGTTAAACTTTGTAATCGAAAATGATTAGTAACTTAATAAAATTAAATAGAACACCCTGTATATTTTTTGCCAGATTGATGTAGAATTGAAATTTTTCCAATTTTGCTATACATGCTTGTCTACCAAAAATCCACTGTTAGCAAGTTAGAAACTCGTTTTTATCAAAAATTATCATCGAACGATTAAGTAGGCAATGAAATGCGAAGGTCAAAAGTTTATTGTTGTCACGGTTGTGTTAGTGATTGTCTAATCTATCACAACTTTTTGTTTCTTTGTTTTGTTGGTAATAATGAGTGAGTTTTTAACAGCAGAAGTAGTTAGTATGGTTTACTCCGCTGGAAAATCTAATAGAAGTTGTTTATTAGCAGCTCATAATTATAAAGCAGATAATCCAGAACTACAACAATATCCCCAAGCTGATATTTAAAAAACTACTATGAAAAAAATACTAGGAAACATTTCAAGCAGCACTAAATATTTCAGTAACGTTGTATGATTATTTGCCTGTTGGAAATGTGTGTTAAATATTTATATGTGCAGATTCATATTTAAGAAACATTTGGTATGCCACTATTGATAGTATTTACACGAATTGGGAAATAAATATTTACGTATGATTATTTAAAAATATTTATTCTACAGCATTATATTATTATTATATTTTATTTAAAATTAATGAAAAACAAATATGTTGAAGAAATATTCAGTAAATATTTATCTAAGCATTTGTGAAAATATATAAAAAAATACTTGGTAAATATTTGGTAATTTCACTAAAGCAGATATAATAATAAAAGCGTTTGTGTTACTCATAGTTCGTAGCCGAAGGCTAGGAAATCTTTGTTTTGCAAATCCTCTTAGATCCATAAAGAAAGGATTTGAATGCATCAAACTTTAAGTTGTGTTTTAACCATTTTGTAACGTGGGTGTTTTTGTTTGTGTGAAATAAATTAAACGAGGTCAAGCAAAAGCGCATGAGCAGGATAAACAACTAAACCAGTAGAAGTGCAGGAACAAGACAGTAATAAATAAGTATGTTTTGGTTTTTAATTTTTATGTTATAGGTGATTTGTCAAATTGTGCATCATAAGTTGCTAGGCACCGCTTAGTTATCGTTTTTTATCTTTCTCTTTTAACAAACTTTTTCTTTTTTTGATGTGTTGACTACTAGGCTTTTCTGTTATTAAGTTTTTGGCATAGAAAGTACCACATTTGTTTAGAGTAACAAAAAGCCTTGACGACGTAAAAAAAGACTTTTTTTACTTGTCGTGATTTTGAATACAGTTTTTAGTTTTTACTATTAAGATAAAGTTTGCATCCAAAATATAACGGCATTCTCTGGGTGATACGATCGTTCAGTTTTCGGATGAACAGCCTATTGGAGTTGCATTAACGACCATTTTTATCTATAAAAACGCGAATTCGTAAGGATTTAACTTCTATTACGAGGTATAGACCCAATTAACTTTACTGCCTTCTATTTATAGATATATGTTTATGCATCTGTTTTATAACACTGTTACAAGGTGATCTTCGTCTAATAGCGATTGCACACGGCCAAGAGCTTTTTTCCAATCTACAGTAACGCTGGGGTCTTAAGGTGGGACAATTTGGTTCATGTAAACCAAACTCGTGTTGGCTCCTTTTAAATTTGACGAACAGAAAAATCTGCTTATTTCATACAAATAATTTAACTTCTATCAAAATCAGAAACATGGGAAAAGTTTGACGTTGTTTACTGGAAGCACTCTTTTGTTAAAGATAAATTTTTAATTATATTTTTTGTTAATTTCTTGATTATTTGTTCATTCAGTTTAATTAATTATTTATTATATATTATTGTTCTTATTTTATTCACATCTGGTTATTAATAAATGCCTTCCTGTAGAAAAATATAATGGGATAAAATGGGAGAAGGCAGAGTTTTTATCAGAGTGACTGACAGATGGAATAAGATTTATTTTAATAATAGGAAATATGATATTATATTTCATCACAATTTGCGAAATGTTGGAATATAAGTAGACCGATATTGGAGACGCCAGTAAGTAGTGAACCGGCATAGAAAGAGGTTGTTTCGTGTGTTTGAATATCACTTAACTATTCACCTCCAGTGCACAGTTGCCCGAGAGAATGTCGTGATTCCTTCAAGTGGGGTTACTTGCAAAAGGGGGTGTTGGGGGCTACCTGAATGGCATTATCTAGGTATAAAAAGTAGCCTTATTAGGTGCCCCCGATCTGGTCATTAGGATGCCAACCAAGTTGAGGGTCCGGGAAAGCCCCCATTTATTTCAAGTGACACTAGTTGTCGAAGAGTAAATTAATTTATATAAATACTATATAGAGTAATTAAATAGACCTAATTAACCAAATGATGAAAAAGATAGATTGTAACGGTTGTTGTTTACAAAATAACAAAAAAAACGGCCTAAGAAAAAAACTATAGGGAATTCGACTCAATGTAGCGCACTAAGTTCGTGAAAGATAAAGATATTTATAGTAGTTAGATCAGCAGCGTCCAGCTTTGTTGGAAAGTTGCGTAGGTCTCTGAAGAAATATAAGAAAATAGATTGCTAGTCTAACAAGGCGCCACCTGCTAGATAAAAAAGAAATAAAACCAACCAACAGGAGATCAACAGGTTTTACTTAAAATCTAATACGCCAAATCAAACACAAACCAGAGAGAAATACAGACAATTCAATACAACAAACAAATCTTAAAATATTAGGAAAATGTGACAGAAATAGAGAAATTGTCGCATATAGTTACGTAAATAAGTTACAGTAAATAAGGCTCGCAATTAATGTGTTAAATTTTAGGTAAGTTTTATTTACACTCGAGTTAAAATTATTATTCCAATTGAGGATTGGCTGCTATTAAGGCTCTGCGTAAACATATCATTTACACACGGGGATTTAAACTAAACTTAAACTAGGATTAAATGGTAAGCTCTAAATAAAGCGCCCCAGCCCGTATTGAGCTGATTAAAACAAACGTTCGGTTGAGGAGTGTACACCGAATATAAATTTACTTAAATATTAGAGATCAAGCCGTTCTATGTCATGTACTTGAGCTTCATACGCATTATTATTATAAATAAGTGGCTTAAATACTAAAAATTAGCTGTAATCGGTAGAATGTAGTCCTGAGAATAAAGGTGTTTTGCTAGCGACGGTATCGACACTTTGGGGACGTTAGATAGTCCCAGGATTCCTCTTAGAGGAGGTGTGCGGAGAGGAACAGAAGGCGATTGACTCTCTCGCTGAAGTTATGTAGCATAACCAATCCTTGTAGACGTGGTATCCACCGGTTGTCTGCAGTTTAATTAATTAATAAAAACCGTGGTGTTGTCTTTCTTTGATAGGAAAGGGACTTAATCAGCAACTAAAGGACCCTCAAGAGTTATCTAAGTACAATACACAACGAGAACATAAGGTCAAACGCAACGTTCTAAAAGCATACGTACCAATTAGAATTAATACAAATACGAAAAAAAAGAAAAACAAAATGTACTCTCGGTAAATTTAGCCGGATTAAACTTAAACACCAAATTGAATTGGAAATCTTGAAACCCACATTAAATAAATTTTGTGGAAATTTCACTTCAAGTAGTGCGCTAAAACATCCGCGTGTATCAAACTGATAAGAAAAGATGTCCGCTGTACGTTTAGAAAATCTAGTCGTACTTTATTTTCCACCAATAGAAAATTAGCAAAACGCGCGCCATATACGACTTTCCTCGCAACATACGTCCTACATTTGGAAAATAAAACCGTAACAGAGTCCCCCGGTGAGTATAAAAATTATTCTTTGTTTGTCAGATAAGTAATTGTGGTTTTATTTGCAAACTTTTCGCAATCGTGTCTGTTGTTGGAGTGAACCGCTTTGTGAGAATTCACGATTATTTGGTGAGACAAATACCCCTCAGTAATTGATAAATTTTTCACTATGGTGTTGATGTAATATACTTTTAAAAAGCACTGGCAGTTTTTGATCAATATTTAGTTATCCTGAAGGTAAAGTTATAGATATTGCGATTGTTTTCTACTAACCTTTGGAGCAACATTTTACCAAAGTTTCCAATTCGAATTATTTTTTTCTGGATAGTGCATTTCATATTAAAGTGAGAATATTTAGGAAATTGATTTAGAGGAACTGATTATACAATATGAAATTGAGTAATAGTCGGAATTTCTTGAAAATAACACAAACTTATATAAACAAATAAGAATTTTTACGTAAAACGATTTAAAAAGCTTTCTTTTAATTTAATCGATAACATAATAATGTATATTTTTGTAACGTAAAGTAACAAAACTACAAAATGCAAGAAGTGCAGTAATAGAAAAAGAAAGATCATGGTGTGATTCCCAATTACGCAAACTACGAAACAACTTTACTACAAACTTTACCATGTTTAATTAAATACAAACTTGAAGAACGTATATTAACCACAAGCGGAAATTAATTGACAAACTATATTTTAACTACAAACTTAAGAAAGCTTTAGAATTCGACTAGTATGATCTAATCTATACATATATTATAAACAAAAAATTAAAATTAAATTTATTTGCCTTTGTATAAAATGGCGATTACAAAGGCTTTGTAAACCCGTCCTGCTGTGGATTCCACCATATCCCCAAAACGTATTTAGGTGACATGTTACCCTTCATCTTAAACGATTTTGCACCGTCGTTTTTATATTGAAGAGGAATAGTTATGAGAACTTAAGAGCGATTTCTTTACTTCAAATCTACCTTTTATTTATATGAATTATATCTTTGCACAATTTAATTACGTCCGGCATAGATTTTGCCCCGGTCAAGCAGTCGTCCACGTAAAAATCTCAGACTGTGGCTTTTGCTGCTTTAGGGTATTTTTTAAGTGCTTCTCAGCATTTAAATTCTTAATAAATAAAGCACTGCAAGGTAATAAGGTTGCCCCAAAAATTATTACATTCAGTACGTATGTGTGAGAATCCCAGCATCACCTTCTGTGGGGGTCCTTCATAAAAAAACGTTGTCCATCTTGGTCTTCTTGTTGAATTAAAACACAGCGAGACATGACTACTATGTTTCTTGTAATTACATTGTTATGCACACGAAAATTCCAAAGTACGTTAATTAGAGACCGTATCAAGTCAGGCCCAGTCAATACATCATCATTGAATGAAACCCAATCTGATCTCAAAGCATCATCTAAAACAAGTCTTACTTTGCCTGGTTTATTTGAATTAAATACCCCAAACATTGGAAGGTACTAGGTCTTATTAGACTGTACACTTGCTTTTGCTGATGAGATTTTTCGTGCAAATCCCATTTGCTCGTACTCTTATATTTTTTCAGTTGCTTTCATTTGTTTTTCATTAACCAAAAGTGTAGTAAACGCTTCTTTTTTACTTGGCAGCAATTTAACATCTGCATTTTTCCAAAGTAATCTACATACCCAACGGTTACCTACTTTTTTCACACTGTTTTAAAGCAGGCAGTGTCAAGACTCGTTGATTCTCCTAAAATCATTTACTTTGGCAAGGTACAACTCCAAACAATTCCAACTTAAACGATTTTTTTATCATTTTATCCAATTGATCCAGATTGTTAGATGTAACCCAACTGATTAAGGGCTTCATTGATGATCCACTACACAGTTGCTTGCCCGTTATATACCATTTCCACAGGGTACGCTTTGCCATTTGTTACCCTTTTGTTATCTGGGTACTAGGGTGGAGGTGTACTAGGGTAGGAAGATTGAACAAGATACTAAAGTACAAGTCAGCAGGTATAGAAATAACCAGTAGTCGGAGAGACTGGGTTGTGGGTTGAACCTCTACACGTTGAGTTCAATTTGTACTAGAAATTACTTATTTATTGGGCTTCCAATTTAACTGAAGCAAGTACTAAGTCGGAGCTAGTCGTTAGCAGTAAGCTGAAAGTACCCAATTATTTTTCTCAAAATGTCACGTTGGTAGTAAAGAAATCCCCCAATACAGAAAATACATATATTTATCCAAAAACAACGAAGGTGTACTCAACACATAACAAAACAATAAATATTCACGTAGAAAATAGGAAACTATATATTATAGTTAGAAAAAAATTATTTGCGCAGCCACTGATTTGTTCGCGCTTAAAAATGTACTCGAAACCGCACGCCTATGCTTCTGTAATTATGGCGTTTGTCGTGACCGTGTATACATTCGCATGTAATTAAACAGAACCAGGGTACATGTAAGTAGGTATCTATTTGTTTTAAAAGAAGGCAAGTGCCAGTATTTATTTAGTGAAATTTTTAGTTAAACTACGATAGTGCACTAACCTGGCGATGAAAATAAAGGTTTCCCTTTCAAGGGGTTATTGTGATAATAAATAAATTGATGTTCCTTACACGCCCTTAACAGGATGATATCTTACTACACTACGATTTAGGTATCATGCAATGATTCTAACATTAAACAAGTTTCGATTGGATTTAAGTGGGTACATTATATTAGCGACGTTCAGTAAGCAATAGGAGAGCGCGACGGTATGATGCAAGTAAATTAATGCGTGCTAAAGTTTTAGGATGTGGCGCAAGTTCGCTCACGTAAGTAAAGTCTTTCTTGGGTTGGTACCGATAATACAAGCAGGGAAAGAGTAATGTAATTGTACGACCTGATCTGATGACAGAGAACCCCTGAAGGTGGTGAAATATTTCCGCGACGAAGATGGTTCCCATACGAACATTTGACTGTAGTCTAAGTCGGTGGCTGATCCTCCGCACCTCTCTTAGATGGTGGAACGGCCGTGTTTAACCCAAGGAGGTGACCAGGTGTGCTTGTACTTTGTGGTGATGTGGACGTTGTTAAGCACGATTAAACGACAGCAAGAAAAGCCAGAGAAAGAGGAGGAGCAAAAAAAACCTCTGTAAGGAAACATTCACTTGTAAGTATGCCCTTTCTTTGGGGGAGCAGCAATTTAATTTCTTATATTTATCTGTGGAATAGAACGAGCGCTACTAAAGACGTCTCAAATGCGTCCCATCTTCGAATAATGGAGATGCACCCATTATATACAAAGAAAACCCTTGTTCTCGCAGACAGAAATTACTGGAAGTTCCACACGAGGTTTAGAAATGTAACATGGCTGCTTGCGGTTGAGAATTGGTAACGGAAACCGATAAGCCAGAAAGGACGTGTGTTTTAATAAATTCCCACAATGCCCATCAGAGTTCTTCCGGCGGATTTTTGCCAAATATTTTAAAAACAACAAATCCTTCGGTTCAACACCGGTGTATTGTAAGTTGCCTAACTTCGGTGAGTGAATTTTTAGACTAAACAATGTGTTGTAGGATAATGGTCTATTTAACCGTTACACATTGGCTCCTGATCATGTTTCTATAGAAATTCTCGATGTGCAGTCAATGCAGTGTTATCTTCTCATAAGATAACGCATGGAATAACATTCTTCATATTTTTTAAATATGGAAATTGTCTCTTGGTATCGTCAACGTCTAAACTGTACGGGTTAAATCCGAGCTTGCACATTGTTACCGCATCTTTCACATTATACCACTCAGCATCTTTAAAATCTCCGGGTATTTCAAATTTTACCCATTTTGCTTCTTCGTTATGCATTGTTCTTCCAATGGCTTTGTAATTATGTACAAATGGAGTACCCTTAATTCCAATTTTACCACAGATTCTGTCAAGTTGCACCTGTCTGGTCTGTCTAGAACAACGTAAACTTTTCTCATACCTTTAGGCCCTCGAACTTTGCACGAAATAACGGGAAATGGATGCACTTTTAAATTTACCAATGTTTTAAATTCATTAACAGGTGTATCTTCTTTTGGTGAAGCTGTAATGTAATCCACGACGTTACTACTGTCGTCGTCTAACTCAGATACATTCAATTTATTTTCTTGATCCACATTCACAATTTTTTTCAGTTTAGGCAAATTGTCGAAATGTAAAACTGTATGATGACGACGACTACAACATTTGTTAGAGCATCTAGATTTGCAGAATTTTGCGGAGTGATTATCTTTGCGGAGACAAGAGAAAAAAAGTCGATTTTCTTCTACCAACTGCCTTTGTTTCTCAACACTCATTTTCTTAAATTTTGAACAAGTCTGAGTCTTGGGATTTTCTTTACCGCAAACAAAACACGATGCCTTCAAAACTTTAGCAAAATGTTTTTCCTCTGCTGCAATGCCTAACTGTTTTCTATCTAAGCGTCTCCCTTCAATCTTATCATCATTATGTCTAACGGGATTTTTGCACAATCTAACAGTTCTATTAACTTTTAGTTCGAGCCATTCTGCAAAGTTGTATAAGTTTGGTTCTTGAAGAAGGTGTTTGTCACACCACTACAGCACTGCTCGCCATCTGCAGATAACAACTTTGCAACTATTTCCTGCAGCAATTTAATATCTTTCAAGACCCTATTTTGTTTTAATGCTAGCGCTCTTTTAAGATAATTTAGAATAAAGGTTATGCTTCCATATCTTAGGTTCAGTATACTTAGGATCTGGTCAACGCAGTTTGGATCATCTAATAAACCAGCTACAGCTTTCTTTGCGTCAGTTGTGTTAAAGTCGGTTTAATTCTACCGTAGGTTAAATACAATAATTGTAGCCTAGGAATAACCATAGCAACGATTGTGTTCAACCTACGGTTAACTTGAACCAAGTTTTATACAACTGGTGCTCACAGATTTATTTAATTTGGATATTATCTGTCCGTTGGTCTTTATCTAGGCATTTAAAGATAATGGCCGACTGGATGACAGCTTTTATTAGCAAATCCAGTAAGAATCTACATTAATACTAAATTCAAGTAGAATACAATAATAAATTTAAAAAAAACGCAACAATGATAAAAGTACAATGGTTCTATTAGGAAGAACTAACATTTAATAATGTCCTACAAAGTTAAACTCCTAAAAAATAACCGTGACCAAAAACAAGCAAACAAAAAACTGTAAACGATAAATTAAAAAACAACAACGAAACTTAGAGTCTAAATAAAATATAAAGAAGGACGCAAAGCAACGTAACTGATTTTATGGTTTATCGTGTTTAGGTCAGTATGTTTTCAAAAGATCTACCGTTTTGGTTAATGTACATAGTACACCGTTTTAAAACAGAATTTGTAGCGTATCGAACGAAACGTGCATCAATATTAGCGAAAGTTTCTAGAACAGCTTCCCTAAGATTATCATGAGTTAGGGAATGTTTGATTTAAATGATTTCACAACATTACCTGATTGTGTGGTGGTGCCCCATCGTGCTGAAACCATTGGAGCATACTAACATGTTATCAAAATCTTTTTGTAAAAAGGAAGGTAACGGTCTCACCCGTCAGTATACCATTAAAAATGTGCGGACCAATAATTCTTGAACCAATGAGGCCGCACCAAACATTAAATTCAAATCTTACATGGGGTCTTCTCTGTTCAACTTGATGCGGATTTTCTTGCATCCATAAATGCTGATTATGCCTGTTGAACATGCCGCAGTTGGTAAATTGCGTTTCATCTGTCCACAAAACTTTAAATTTAAACTGTGAATCAGCTTTACACATGTTAGTAAACCAGGTACAATACTCAATGCGTCTATTGAAATCACCTGGATGTAGTGTTTGCAACTGGCAATTTATATAGGTGATACTTTTGTTTCATGCCTGATTCAGCTTCAATTTTTCGAGTTAAAATCGATGGATTTTGCAGTACACATGCTAGTACATTTACCTCTGCCTCTTCATTAATACTCCTTGTAATATTTTTGGATCTACAGAAAAATCCATATTGCTCCAAATTATTATAAAGTCTTTTATAAGTAGGTAGAAAAGGCTGCCGACAATCAAAATAGAGCTCGAAGTATCGTTGTGCAGATTGTACGACATTTTTATGACACAAAATATAACAATCTATCATATCACGTTTTTCTTCATTAGAGAAATTCATATTATGGTTTTAGACACCTTAACCAACACAACTAGAAACTATAAGTGATTTTCATTTGCTAATAATTGACATTTATGTCGGATATTGTTTCCACAGCATACTATCCCAGCAGTATAGAAAATTAAACTAAAATTGCCTATAATTTGTTTATTTATAAAAATAATGGTGACACATGGTATATCATTGGAATTGTTGAAAATGCATCTTTATTATGAAGTCATAGCTGACTATGATTTCTATTAGGCAAAACAGAAGTTTGTGTCATAACTGAAAAATTGTACGTTAAATAAAAATTTCGACTAAACTTTATTATGTATCACAAAAATATCTAAAACTTTTCCTTCTATAATTTTTTTGTAAAGTCAATAATAACAAAGCAACATACACCAAACAAATTTACCAAAAAACTTATTTTTTGAAATATCTATTTAGCCGTGCATTTTTTTTGAAAGAACTAATGGCACATTTTAGTGATCTCGTAAAATACAATTCTTTCTCCATTTAACTGTTTCTCTATCTTTATTAGTTTTCGAGATCCCTGTGCTAAACATCGGAAAAAACTGACCCTGTATACGGGGTGGCGTAAAGTTCTGTCATTGGAGGATAACATTGAAAACAATTTGAAATTTTTCACATTTAGAGCAGTTATTGAGTACACATTTTTAAAATATTTTTGATTATACAGTGTATTTAAAAAAGTTGCGGTAGCATAAACTTACTTTTTTTAAATGGACTACACTATATATTTTTCAAGGTTTTTAAAAGATCAAATGTATTAAAAAATATAGCATGTCAATGTATTGTATAGGGCATTTCAGAAGTATAGCTAATTATCAGTAAAATGATAACTACTTTAACGGTCTGTTACAAAGTAACTTTAAATAATTTAACATATATTTTTATAACCATGTTATTTGAATGTATGTCATTAAATGAATTTAATGTTAATTACCTCTATGTTACATTTTTTCAGTTAATTCATAATAGAGGTTAAAGTAGGTGTTATTTTTACTGATAATTAGCAAGTTCTTCTAAAATAACCTATACAATACATTGACATGCTATATTTTTTGAAAGCTCTTAATGCGATCGACCTTAAAAAAAATATAGTGTGTTTTATTTTAAAAAAATGTAAGTTAATGCTACCACAACTTTTTGAAACACCCTGTATAACCAAAAATATTTTTAAAATGTACATTAAAAAATTGTAGTAAACGTGACCATAATTTTGAAAATGATTCCTTTTTTCCCAGCGATGTTATCCTCCAATGTCAGAAGTTGGCGCCACTCTGTATATAGTAATGATCTTCAGAGTACTTCAAAACTCTGTGGCCAGTTTATAATTTTAACTAAAAGCTATATCTTTTAAAATACCTTGTATAATATATTGACATGCTATATATTTTAAAGCTCTTGATAAGATTTTTCGAATCTTAAAGAAAATATGGTACGTTCTATTTAAAAAAATGTAAGTTTATACCGCCACGACTCTTTGGAACACCCAGTATAATTGAAAATAGTTTTAAAATGTGCACTCAGTAACTGTACTAAATGTGACAAATTTTGAAAGTTATATATTTTTATTAAGTAAGTTATCCTCCGATGTCAGAAGTTTGCGCCACCCTGTTCAAATTTAAAACCTGTAAAATTTACCTAATAAACAATAACATAAAATTGTGGACATTTTTTTTCCAACGGATTGTTATTGTTTCATGTTTCCCAATAGTAACTACATTTTTTCATTACTTAATATTGATAATTAATTAATAAAATTAATTTTCATTGTTGAAGTGTATACAACATGAAGCACCCGTGGCCGTCTCGTCATCCGTTTTTAGTTCTTTTTTTACAGGGTAGTTAAAATTCTAAATATTAGTCTTAGAGTTGGTTTCTGCTCTTTTGGGGTCGTTTTGCAATTTTGAGTTTCTTAAATAGTTTTTGAGATATTTGCAAAAAATCGAACCCGCTATTTGTTTTTACTAAATTCTTTATAACTTGCGAAATTTTTTGCGGCTAGTTTTAAAACTTTTCCCAAACTTTAAAAAAAAAACACTTCTCGACCAGACTGTAACTGTTCAAACGTGCTACGATAGCATGAGGCTATACTACGAGATGTCGCACCAAACTGTTTGTCTTCAGTTATTTAATTAAATTTATAACATTATCTAGATTAGAATTAATTTAATTTGGAAAATTAAATAGATTTATAAATTATTCTTAAGGTATAATTTTAATAGGTTGTTGAAGTTAAGTTATCTATCTACTAGATTTTAGTTTATAAGAGAAAACTTTGTTTATTTAAATGAGAATTACAGCAGGTGTTGATGTAATTAACCAACATTTTTTCTGAGTTTTACAATTTTTGTTTTTTTTATAATTTACCTAAGTAAATATTTAGAACATGATTTTAATTATGATGGATTTTATTTATAATACGCTTCCGCATGTAGAAAAATGTTCCTTTTGTAAACATATTATAACAAGACAACAAGGAATACATACATCAGATTTTGAATTAATAAGTTACCTTGTTAAATGAATAAAACAATGTGTTTATGAAAACATGACGGAGTCTGTTTTTTGTAAAGCAAGTGGTTTTATATCGTATGTAGAATTTATAATAAACAGCCCTAATTAAACTACCATTCTATTCTCATAAAAAATTAAACACGCTCTTGTCCGCAAATATATTATTATTTCATATATACCTAATTTCGCATATTGTTTGCATTACAACATGAATGAGAAAAATAATTTTGTCGAAAAGTACTCCAACCGCGCTGCCATTCTGTCATGACCCTTTCTCTCACGATGTTGTTAAAATCTCTCTTTGTTTCGATATCATCACCTATGTGTGATGGAGTTTCTACAATACTTCTAGGTAAGTTTATATTGAGTTTTACTAGATATTCTGATTATTGGACTATTAAAGGTTAATTTTCTAGAATAGTCCTTATTGCTGGAAAGAGCTCTTGAATTTGGGTTTTGGGTGTTGGATTTTAGGTTACATATGAATTTTTCTTTCTATATTGTAAGGGCATCATTGCAGGTTTGCAGTACAGACTTTGTAACGACGTAGTAAGTAAAAGAGCTTAAACAGTCCCGAATGTTTATACAGTGAATCCTATCAAGCAAAATCAATTGCCGAAGTGGTCACTGCGCAGCCTTAATCAATCTTTGATAAGATTACAACTTTATGTATGTTAAGAAAAGATTTTGGATCTGCACCCCATTTAGTACTACTTAACGCTTTTATAATGTTAAGTGGTTTTTGCACTTACTCACTACTGAATATATATGTTCTTTCCAGTTAAGTTTTTGTCAAATACTAGTTCTAAGAATTTAACAACACTCACACACTCTATGGCACAATTTTTTAAATAAAGTAAAGGATTGCTATTTGAAAACGTTTAGTAATTTTTTCAACTACCTTACTACTAGCAACTATGGCCAATTCATCAACATATAAGCAGTACTGTACTTGAGTAACACCGTTTTCTAGTGTTTTTAGGCTAGAATAAATATTACCATTTTGCAACTTAAAGCGCCTATTGGTTAGGAACGATTTCTCAAATACCGGATGTTTTATCGTTAATCTAAATCTGTACAACATTTCAAGAATTCCGAGCTTCCAAGTCATATCAAACGCTCCTTTTATGTCAAAAACACCGCTACTAGATGTTCCCGTTTCTTGTATGTTATGTTCCAAAAAGACCAACTGATTAGCGGTAGATTTTTTTTTATATCTTGTTTGTTGTTCAACCAATAAATTATTTTCTTCTATTCTTCTAGAAAATTTTTAAGTCTTTTGTTTACCATTTTAGTTTCTAATATTATGTCTATGGAACACGTAAGACTTCTTCTTAAAGTTCTGTCTCCTATCGAAGGTTGAAAATGACCATGGCAATTTTCACTTTGTTTACCATAGTTCTAAATAGCTGGTCAAAACTTAAACCGAACCCCTCTCTCAAATTTTTGAGCCGTGATACTCTTCTCCTTCTTCCTTTGATTTTTTCTTTTATGATCAACCTGAGTAAGATGTAACGTTCTCCACTAGTAACATAGACAAAATATTGTAGCTTTTGTTTTTTAATAGTTGTTATTAACTCTCCTGTCTTTCCCATTCGGCCCAGTATTTCTGTGTTTGTGACATGCTCTATCCACGATATTCTCAACATTCTTCGATAACACCATCCTACAAACGCTTTTAACTTTTTTATTTCTATTTGTTTTAACCTCCAAACTTTAGCTTTGTATAGCAACGTAAAGAAAACATAGAATTTTAAGATCCGAACTCTTACCTCTAGTTTAAGATTTTGACTACTTTTTTCAACTTTGTGAATGTATCTCTTGCAACTTCTATGCGTGCTCTTATTTCCTTATTATATTCAGCTTTTTGTGTTCCAGGATATGTATAATCCGCGACTGTCCCTATTTCCTGGGATAGTAAGATTTTCGTTGCCATCAGGATTTTTTGTAAATATCATGAACTTTGTCTTCTTTAAATTCATTTTATGCCATACTTATTGCAATTGGTGTTAAGATGTTCCAAACTATTTTGCAGATTGGATAGGTTTTCAGCAACTACAACGATATTGTTTACATATCGTAAATTATTTATATTTTTGCTGTTTATAGTAATGCCTCCTGTTTGTTCTTCAAATATTTCTTAAAAATCGCCTCGCTGTATTCATTGAATATTCAAGGATACAACACGCATCCTTGTCAGACGTCTCGTAAAATACTAATTTCCTCTGATTCCAATAAATATTTTGGAACGTCCCTGTTATCAAAAATTTTTTTAGGATTTCAACCAGTTTATCGTGTCCAACTTTGTCAAATACTTTTTCAAAGTCGATAAAGCATGCATATATGTTTTGATTTACAGAGCGTGACTCATTAACGCGATGGGTCGGTGTTGTAAGCATTTTTGGGCATTGTTCTTTTAGGTACATCTGTAGATAAGAGACATTATTTTGGCACTATGCAAGTACGGCACATTAGTTTAAATAGTTTAACTAAGATGTCTCCTCATGAATTAGCTTTAACAGTTCTATTGGTATCTCATATGCGCCCTTTTGTTGTATTTATAGTATGCATTTTTTTTTAGTAATTCTGGTCCTACTTCGTCAAACGATTTTCTTATAATTTGTTATCTATTGTATTGGAATGATTCTTTTGTGTACACAGTCCATTTTTTTAGCTAATCTTTAACATTTGTAATAATTTTGCGATTTGCATCTTTTAACGTATTTATCTGTTTTTTTTCCACCAGAGGTTTTTTTTAGTTTTCTGTGTACGTTCAAACTTTAATATTGCTTGTCATAGTTTTCAATCTCTTTACATAGTTTAACCCACCAATTTTTTTTTGCTGTTTTAATTTTTCTTTTAATCTTTTGATTTAACTGATTGTATTTTGAAATATTTTATTATTGAATCTTCTTCTTTCCTCCATTACTATTAAAATGTTTTTTTGTTATCCACTTTTGTTTAAGTGTTCGAGTTGACCTTAGCGTATTTTGCCAGCCGTAGTAATGTTTCTTGAACACTGTCCCATTTTCTGTCTATATTATTTGATCTATATTATTTATATCAATTTTTGGAGATTTTGATTAACTTCTTCTTTTTTTTGGTCTATGTTCTCACCTTTTATTTACGGTTTTGTTTTTGTAATGATATATTTATGGATGGTACCACTGGGTTGTGATCTGAAGAAAAATTCGCTTCTGGGTAAGTTTTAGTTGATTTCTCAGGGTTTCTGAATTTTCTTCTGATTAATATAAAATCAATTTGGTTTCTTATTGTACCATTTATTCTATCCATCGAAGATTTGCAGGTGTAGAGTCTACGTTTAGGAAGTTTAAAAAAATTTTGTCTTCTTTCTGGCAGAATTCTACTAGTCTATCTCCTTGTTCATTGCGATCACCTAATCCATAGTTTCCTATATGTGGTTCTACCTTTCCTTGTCCAATTTTGGTGTTAAAATCACCCAAAATAATAGTTATCTAGTGCTTTTTTATGACTTTTAAACAAATTTGAATTTATCGTAGAACTGTTCTATTTCATCTTCTTTCTTATCTGCTGTTGGTGCGTATACTTGGATCAGGTTAAAATGTCCACTTTTTGTTTTAAGTCTAAATACTATCATTCGATTTGAAATTGGTGTAAAGTTTAGTACCGATTTGTTTGTTAACTTGTCAACTATGAAACCCGCACCATAATAATGGCGAGGATCGTTATTACCAGACAAATATAATGTACGGTTTCTTGTATCACACATTCCTGACTTGGTCATCGAACGTCACTTGTTTCAAGTATATTTAATTTTATCCTTTCCATCTCTAGTGTCTTATTGTCTAATTTTTCTGATGCAAATAAACTTCTAACATTCCACGTTGCAATTTTCATAGCTACCCAGGACATTTTTAGCACACTCTGACCATTTAAAAATCTGCCGGGGACTGAGGGCCATTAAATTAGTGTGTGCTGTTGTAAATAGGAAAATATTAATAAATGGTTTTCCATTGCTTTCCTCATTATTGTACATACGCCATTTCAGTAGTTCTCCCCTGCCATTTGCTATATCCTACTGACAACCAGTTTCGATTTTTAATCTTGTGTTAGTGAGCGGTTATAAAACAGCCAGCTGCTGCTGCTCATGTTTTTACCATATCTGGCTACCCTTACCTAGTTTAGCCTGCAGGTCAATGCAGTTTCCATGTAAGACCAATGGGGCAAAAACTAGATGGCGAGAGTTTAGATTTATTAAGCTTTAGAATTGAAATTACCGTTGTTTCTTTCCAGGAATCCGGATAATTATTCTCCTCCCACAGTTTATTATATAACTTTAACAATATGTTTTTCTTTGCAGGTGTCAAATTCTTAAGCATATTGTTTGATATCGTATATGGGCTAAGAGCGCTAACTTTAGTGTTTTCAGTATAAAAGTCCATTATAACTTCTTTTAAGTCTTTATTTTGGAAAAAAATTGACATTTTACTAACACTTTCAAAATAAGTAGCCATCATGTTAGCTATATTTGTGGTAATTTGTTCTATATGTGGAGTCTGTTTCTAATGCGTTAATTAAATTTGGCGGATTATATCTCGTCAGTGCTCTCACTTGTTTCTACACAATAGATAAAGTTCGTCACGTGTTATGGTCGAGGTATAGGCGTTTTAACTATTTTTTTTTATTTGAAGAATAACTTTTCTGGCATTTCCTCTAGCTTTTTCAAATTTAATCAGATCTTCAGTGGTGTATTGTTTTTATGTCTGTTAAAAGTTAACCTTTTCATTAAATCAAGGTACTACTTTCTTTTATGAGTTTACCATTATATTTAGGTATACTTTTGGTTGCAGTTAAGATAATGGTTTCTATTACTTAGTCTGTTGTAGTATCTAATGGCGAGACTAAGTTTTTTACAGAAATTGTTTTAATCCACTTTTTTGAGTTCCTTCGAATTGGAGTAGCATTAATTACTTTTGGAATGTTAAAATCAATAGCTATTAGAAAGAGATCACAATGTTGATATCATCTTCAACCTTCCACGCAACTTTGGTTAGTGATCAGTTAGAAGCTATAGTTAGTTCAATTGCCGAGAAAGTATTTGATTTGAAATTAAAGTGTGTCTTTGATCCTGTGTTTAGAAAGATTAGTTCTTAATTTTCTAGTCAGCGTTTAATCAGATGTTCTCTGTTATCTGTTTTAATGAAACCCCATATTAAATTGTGAATCTTGCATTAGAATGAATGGATGACCTAACTAACTGATGATGGGTGTTTAAATCCTCTAAAATCCAGTTTCCGTCATGTACGTAGATATTACATAACCATATTTTTATATGAACCGTAATTTTGACCCCAAAAACCTGCGAACGGCTACATATTTGAAGTTCCTTATAAATAACATCTTATCTCAAGAATATAGCAACGCCTCCATGCGTCCTTTTGCTTCCTGTTGCATCTTTTCTTACTATGAAGTAATTTTATAAAGTGTATGTTTGATTTAGTTTTAGATACGTTTCTTGTATAACAAGACATGTGGGTCGTGTTTTTGTAGCAATTATTTGATGTAGGAATAATTATGTACGCAACCTCGACAGTTCCATTGAATAATTTTTTTAGACATTTTCGAGATTTTCCTTTTCAAAGAAAGGAACACCAACTGCAGCGTCTATTTAACCAACAGAAAAACACACCAAAAACTGCACCAAAAACTTTACTCGGACACGTGTTTCAACAGCTAAGCTGTCATCATCAGCAATACCGATACTAAAATTAAAAACAACGGGAAGCTTATATATACTATCTGCTTATCACGCATCGTTAAACTTAATTGATTCTTAGATAAGTTTAAATAATTCCGAAAATCCTAATTGACCGTTATCATCATAATTCATAAGCAAATTTCTGTTTTTAAAAATTTCTAAACTTTCATAAGAACCAAATTGTTTTATTATCTACCCTCTTAATTAATTTAATGTCGCCTACTCTATGGCCATTTTCAAGCATATGCATAGCAACACTAGACCTATCTATGCGATGATATTTGACATGAGCTACGTGCTCTTTAAAACGAGTTTTAATAGGTTTCTTGGTTTGCCCTATATATACTTGGTTACAGTCTTTTTTTGCTTTTCCTTTTGTTCAACTTTTTTTTCTTTTTCTCGGCTGCGTCAGAAGCTATGAAGTTGCCAGAACATTCATCCTCCGTTAAACAGTATATATTGTATTTATCAGTCTTTTTTCTTTTTTCATAACCCACATCTGACAATAAAAGACTTTAACTAGGTGTGGAGTTTATTCTTAATCTATTAGTGGGTGGTTGTAGATTTATTTAATCGTATGGTACATTTTAAATATTGTATTGTGATGTAAGTATTATGTATGGTGCCTCAGAAGATAAGTATAAACCTGTACAGTGTGGTGACAAAACCGTGTGCAATTGTGGATTGGTTCGTCTTGGCAAAGCATTTACTTCAAGGTTTAGAAAAACCACTAAAACCTAAACACGCCAACGTTATAATATTAATTAAGTGTGTAATGTGATTGTGTTTTGTGAAATTGGTTGTACATTTTTTCTAATTATCCGGGAGGGTCTTGATGACCAGGTCCGGAAACCAAAGTGGTGATTCTCAAGAACAACATGTTTTTCTTGTTGACCATAAGGTACTGATTACCTTCCATATTTTATATTTGCACCAAAACCCCTAAAAAACACACACGAAAAAACTCTAAAGAAAATTGACGTACGTTTTGACGTTATTTTATCATAATGTGGTTGTAGATAAAGTGTTTACATTGTTGGGAAGTTTTAGTTACAAACACATTTTTCAAAACGGTTACCAGAGTTGGAACTAATTCTTTTACTAGCTGTGTAATATCTACTTGTGGTTTGTTGTCAGTCATTTTGCATTTTATAGCTACTGCCAGCTTAGAGGGTGTAGACCGTCCACTTTGGCAGAGCCCTGCTGTACCTCTTACTAAATGCAGATAATACCAACGTAAGAGGATTTGATACGACAGCGGTCCCCTGGCCCATTGTAAAGCTTGGGAGTCCGGGTTTGCTAAGCCCGTACCTGCACACGAGGAGGCCTCTGGAAGGCGTATTGTATTGTTTATTTCTCTGTATTTTTTTTCTGCAACTTGTAGAGAAAAAAATCATAAAACTTTTTTGTTTAGCGATACATTTTCTACAAAATTGTTTATTAATTATTTTTAATTTAATATTAATCACAATGAAAAGTTTTTTTGAACTTTTTAATCTCTCTCAGTTTTATATTTATTGGTGAACAATAATAATACCTGAAATTAAAGTTAACCAAAAACTAAACCAAATGAGACGTATCCAGTTTCAAAATAATTATTAACTTTGTTATAATATTTTTTTAAAATGAAATTTTTAAGCCTAATAGCTAGATACGAAATTATTATACAAAAATATCCTTTCGGTGAATTTAAGAATATAGTAATTATTTATCATTTCCATAAAAAAATTATACTTTCCAATTTTTATTCACTTTTGTTGGAACAAAAGAGTTTTTGTTATAAACAATTGAAAATATTAGGCAAAATGATCAAACAAATGAAATAGAATAAGTGGGAACGATTCATATTAAAAAATGTAAGTTAAAAAAAAGATGTCATTTGTTTATTTAAAAACCGAGATATAAACAATTGACATTGTTATAGTTTATTTTCTAACTAAAACATATTGTTGTCTAAAAATGTATACATTGCCTTCGACATATTAGCAATCAAGCTACTACAGTTTAAGAAGCTTAGAATTAGTTGTTTTTACAAAAAAATAACAACAAAAGCTGTCGGTGGGTAGCGCAACATAATTTGGAGCACAGCTCTAAATCTCGTCAGCGCACAGTTTATTATAATATCGTTTAATATGCATTTTCTTAATTGTCTTATTAATTATAAGATTTATTGTAACTTATGCTTAATAGTGTGTATTATTTTTAAAACTTTTTAATTGAGTTTAAAGATAAATCTGTATTTGAAATTACTAGAATTACTGAATTTATTTTGAAGTAAAATGGCTGGTGCTAAAATAAAATATAATTGAATTAATTAAACATATAAATAAATCCTAATTCTATCAAAAATTTTAACTAATAATACATCATAGTTTACATAAAATAAGATATAAATTATAATAACTTTATTGTTATTTATTTTTCAAGTTAAATATGCATCAACTGTAATTGTTTACTTGGTGACATCAATTGCATTAACATACAGCACGTGCTTCACGTCAAATTCGTCGATTTTAATAATGCGCTTTTTTTTAATAGTTGCGTTTGCTTTTCCGGGCATTAAAGCCACAACAAAATACTAGTTATGTATTAGACCGCAATTATAATCTGTTTTCCATTAACCGACATAATTTATTCTCTTTGCCGTAATATTGATTTTAATATTTATTAATATTGCAAGTAATAAAATGTTCATAGAAGAATAATCTAAACTGTTATCTAAATTTTCTTGTAATATTGATAAATATTGCAATAGTTTTATAATTTTTTTTTTAGTTTTGTTGATTATTTATCAAAATCTTTAGATTGTGACATAATTCAAAAATTTTTTTTGTTCAACATCTAAGTCTCTATCTCAACAGTACACATACCTGCATCTTGCAAATTGTCGGTAAGTAGAATGTCAACTGTAAACATATACAGGATGTTTTATACTTCAAATTTTTTTATATTGTGTCTTTGTCGTTTGAGCTTTTAATTTAATGCCGTTTTGCAGAAAAATACTATCTAAAAATATACAGGGTGATTAAAAGAAAAATTATTTATCAAAATTGCATCTATCAAGATGCATTTGTAGCAGTATGTTAAATGTTTAGCAAGATTGTACGTTGATGATCCAATGACACTCACTATTGATCTTAAACGTGTTCCTGCCTTATGTATTTTAGAAAAGCGTAAGGTGCCGCTGTTGTTCTTCTAATTTTGTCAGAATTTTCTGTACCTTTTTGGTGGAGATAAAATTTTGAATAATTCATTAGTATTGTTTACTATTCGTAAAGTTTGGAAGAAGAATTGGAAAAAAAAAATTCTAACAGAAAACGGCTCAATAGCCCGAAAAATCATAGCTGACTAAGGACACCGACCTTGAAAGTTAATTACTATCGCTAATTATTTTTTTTTAAATTTTGTAGACTATTTTATGTCCTTTTTAACAATCTATTTTTGTAATATATATTACGTATACTTTTCTATAATTTTGTTCAAACGACAATTACAGCGGAAGTAACACCCTGTTCACTTATTCCCTAGTGATGTAATTGTTTAGGTAATATGGCATTAATTATAAGTAACAAACGCAATTTTAACAAATGATATTAAAGAATAAAGAAAAACAGTAAACGTTTTTGCACTAAAACGTGTGTTGTAGTCTCCAATTTTAATTTGTTTAAAGTTTGGTATTTTCACCTCCAGTTAATTTTATCTGTCGGTTAATCATCTTAAAAACGCGACTTTCTAAACATTTGATTGGCTAAATGCTGTGTTTCCATAGTAGTTAAGCAACTGATAAATTTAACTGGAGATGGCAAGACCAAACCTTAATGCAATTAATTCGCAATGAATCAATCGAGCTCGATAACCCCATCTTCTGTACTGGCGGAAGTGATGAAAGAACGTACCTATGGGGTTAGTTTCATAATAAACAAAAAAATTAATTAAATGACTTACACCAATATCTGACAGGTTACATTACTTGTGACGATAATTTTGCTATTAATAGGAATTTACTTTTTTTAACGTCAATAAATTGACTTTTGGTAGAACATTTGCTTATAGTTTAAGCAATTGATGTTGGGTCTGTGCATTTCTATAACAATCACTTCATGTACAAACGTTTATAGGGAGTTTGAAACTCTACTAGTTGTTGACCCTGAAAAATTGGTACTGTTCCCTGACAGAAATTTTAAAAGCAAGTCGTTCTTTCTTGATCTGAACATGAACGTACGAAGGTGTCGTACTTCCGAAATTTAAAACTTGGATAATCTGGATTTAATAATTACCTATTATTGGATATAAAACCCAAGGAAAAGTATTTATTCAGGTGAGGGATAAGCACGAAAATTTTTCTTACGTAGTAAGTACTATTTCTTGCTGTATTTCTACTTTTGTAAAATCTTCCTTTTACAGCAATTTTTAACGCTTTGGGATAAGGATAAAGACAATTAAGTACTTATTTAAACAGCGAGGCCGTGAATCACGGTGGTTTACCAATCGAACTGATCCTTTCCTAAGAGCCTGGTTGCTATAACATTAATCTCTGATTCCGTTTCTGTCGAGGATTTTATCGAAGATAACTGGTTAATTATTTTTGGCAGGTTTGGCCATCCATGTCTAAACATCCAAGTTAGTTTTCTCTGTATACTTCTCTACGATACTACGCTTCGTCTGTTCTGGGATATTGCAGCTGCCGAGTCTACCCACATCTAATCGCAGTTAACAATTAAGCTAAGTGAAAGATATTGCATGCTTTTCCATTACTTTCATATTTTACGCGTAAACGTATCTGTAAACCGACGTAAATTTAACAACCTAATTGTTGCGCATTGTTAATTAAATGAATGTTGTAATTTGAAAGATGTTTTGTAGGGTACAGGTACCCTACGTAATTTTCTTGCTTTAACTGAACCTCATTAATTGTTACACGTAATGGTGTCTAACACTTGGTATAGAATTCAGTTAGCTGAAGATATTTTTAAGCAAACGAGAGATAAAAAAGAAACCTAAAAATTTATAAAAATAAGAAAAATAATAAAAAAATTTCAAAAACAATGAAATAAAGAACCATTATAAAATATACGGGAAGAAAAGAAGAAACAAAGACAAAATCAATATTTTAGAAAAACAGTAAAGGAAAGTTGTTAGGTAATAAAAAGAAGCAACTTAGGATATTGAATCAAAGACAGGAAAAGAAGAAAATGGAATAGAAGATGATGCAAGTAGCAATTGATTACAGGCAAATAAAAGAAATTAAAACTTCATCAAAAAAGAGAATTGAAGAAATAGTGCAAACCATAAAAAATGGTATAAGTCTTCGAACAAATGATGCATAACTTAACAGTACAAACGTAGCAAAAAGAAAAAATTATCCCAGAGCTAAAGCCCTAATTGCTTCAATATTTAAAAAAAGAAGGCAAATCAATATCTAGCGGTTAAAAGGCATTGCTCTGCTACACAACAAATATAAAATAACAGAAACCAAAGTTAAACGAACCATATGTGGAACCTGTGCTGTAGAAAAAACAAAAGCATAATGGACTCAGTGTTAATACACATTAAAAGTCTTTCTTCAAAGTTATCCATAACTTTTCTCAAAGTATCCTGTTATACGGCAGCTATTTCTTCACGTATTGCAGCTTTCAATTTTTTGAGTGAACGAGGTTTACGACAGTAAATTTGAAGTGGCCCCACAAGAAGAAATCGCATGGCGATAGATCTGGCAAGCGTGCAGGTTAATGGAAATCGCTGAAACGTGAAATCACGTAATCAGGAAACATTTCTCTAACGACTTTCATAGACGCGTTATTCTTGTGGGCTGTGGTTCCATCCTGTTGAAACCATGACAGATTCATTCGATTTGAAATACTGTTCAACAGCAAAAACGCGATGTTGCACGGCCATTACTACTAAAACTGGACGCTCTAACCTACGAAATGCCGTCGCTCAGCGGTTACTGATAGTTCCCCTGCACTTATATTACGCTACTTAAATCCATGCGTTTTTTTGTGCCACCCTGAATGTAAAGAGTTTAAAATGGTATATGATAGAATAAATAAATATTTTATTTTCAAAGAAATTTAAATCAATTTAGGATTACCATAAAATGGACCAACAATCAAGTTAAAAGAGAAAACACTTTATTGGCGGAGTAAGTAGCCCTAGAAAAAATTATGCGATAGGCAAGAATAGAACGAGAAGAAACTACACAAGCGATAATTTATTGCACATGTTGATGACGTAACGCTTATAACAGAAGTGAGAAAAAATTAAAAGAAATTACCAAAAGCCCGGCTGAAGTAAAATATGAATAAATCAATAAAAAACAAAATTTATGAAGATAGATGTAGTGTGAGAAGATTGATGGTAAAAAGACCTAAGTTTAAAAATAATACAAAGAAGAACTCAAAAATAATAGGGTGTGTATTTATCGGTACTAATAAACAATTAATGTCACTAACAGCAAAGGCAAACAAGAATTGCAAAAATAACAAGTGTGTTGGTGCCTTGTCAAAGTTCCTAAGATCTAAAATATAAAATGGAGGTTAGAAAAAGTGATCAACATGAAATAGAAATGTGGAAAAGGCAAATACTGAGTAACACAAAGACATAAAATAAATGAGAGAGAAGAACAAACGCTAAGCTCCATAAAATATATAAAAAAACAACAATAATGAAAGTTATAAGAACACGAAGGCTGCAATGGCTGGGCATCTAGAGAAGAGAGAAAAACAAGTGATCAATAGCATTGAGCAGAGGAAGATTTAGAGGGTGCGGAAATAAGGCAGAGCAAGGAAGACATTGAAAGAAGCAGTAAAAGGGCATCTGAAAGAAAAATAATATAAGAATAGGGACAGAAAGGGTGGAATGGAGAAAAATTATAAATAACCGTTAAGAGGGAGAAAGGATATTTTTTGTTTATATATTTCTTTTTTATTTTTGTTTTATATTTTGTAGATTTTAGCGCTATAAGAGACTTAGTGTAATACGTAACTAATAATAATAAATGCATTTTTAATGCATTCACACAATGGATTATAAAAGGTTTCCTTATCTATATTTGTATTCATCAAATCTAAATATATATAACGCATTACGGCGAAAGGATGAGGTTTTGGTATTTTAAACTTTCAACAACTGCATCCTAGTGTTCGTTGTTATGAAATGCATTTTGTGCGAATAATTTTTCTAAAACAATACACTAGTGTATTTTAAATCTATTAGCAAGTTTTTAATATAACACTTCTACTATGCAGAAGCAAATAAAGTTTGACAACGTAGGATAAGCTTTTGGCGTTGCCCATTACTAGATGCTGTAAATGTTTCAAGTTATTGAAGGGGTTTATTAAATTTTGTCGCCATTACTCGCTTAAAAAGAAAAATTGTTTTTAATTTAGATTAACAAACTTGTTCTTGATGAAAAGTTTTGCTTGTTCTGAAACCCCATAAAATAAAATTAAATTCAAGTTTTTCGAAAAATTATAATCACAGTCAAAAATAACAAACAAAGTAATCATGGAAGAAAAACTAACAGTAACAGTTAACAAAGTAGATCTATTCAATATATCCTCCTCTAACTTCAAAACAACTCTCAATTCTCCTTTTCAATTATTTATAAGCCTCTTGTAGCATTTCTGAGAGTAATTACATTTATGGGATTGATTTTGAAAAACTTGAATTTTATTTTATTTTATAGGGTTTCAGAACAAGCAAAACTTTTTATCAAAAATGATATTTTTGCTAAAGCTAAATAAAAAAAAATGTTACCTATAGGATACCCCATCTGTGGACACAGATATATATATATATATATATATATATATATATATAAAAAGCCGCTTTACACTATCTGATTTTTGTATTTGATATACCGTTTGATTTTTCTTTTTGATTTATATCAAATAAAAAATCGGATAGAATATATTTTACCGTTTACACTGTAGTCCAGGCAATGGAGGGTTTCAATTCGCAAAAGGTCGGAAAGAATTGAAATTTGGTGGAATGCTAGACATAGGTCTCCTGATAGTACACCTGAGTTTGCAACCTCGAGGGCTTGCCGCTCGAGGGGTGGAGGAATGAAAACCTTGCGTCGTGACGCTTTTCAGAAAATACCGCTGTTGTGGTAAGTGCTATAGGAAAAATATAAATAAATTATGTAGAGAACAAACTTGCTCACAATTATGGGTTCTTGCATTTTTTATCTGCGAGCAAAACTTTCCGCTCTACGGTGCGTGAAAGTTGGGGGTGGATTTACTATTTTTAACGAAATCAGAATTTCATCGCGGATAAAGACCAAAATCGCTATCAAATAATTCTGTAATATTTTTTTGAAAGAGTAATGTTTTGTGAGTCTGCATATGTCCGATATGATACATTTGGTTGCATATAATTAAAGATATCATTTCTTGAATCGCGCCGCTACATACTCCGACATGGGCACTTTTTAATTCTTATTATCTATGGTCAATGTTTCCTTATTATTGTTGATCTATTTTTCTGCATACATAATTCAAGAAAATATAATTTTCAACTTGTTTCTACGCTTCCTATGAGGAAGAATTAATCGAAGCATTTTTTGCGAAACTGCCTTTTTTGCACTCGCTCCGTGCCAGTGTCGATAAATCGAAAATGCCATTCGGGTAGAAGTCAGTGCCGGAATGCAACAGTTTATGAGTAATTTTCAAAAGAACTGTGTAACTGAGAAGAGCATTTTGTGTAAAAAAAAAACAATATATAAAGAGGTGAGTGACAGAAAGAACAGAAATTGCTGTAAGATAAACGACTGCTTATACAAACAAATTAACCTTACGCCACATAATCTTGTGCTTAACCCGTTATTGCTTGGTTGCATAGTGGTGGCCAAGGCATTTTAACAATATCTATGTCAGAAAACAAGTTGTGCAGCCAGATGGGCAGATGAATAAAAACGTGTTTGTTATATGTGTGTGACTGATGAATGCAGTGTGAAATTATAGGGTTGCTGCGGGCAAACTGCTTATGTTGAGGTAGTACGGTGCAGAAAGCAAACATCGTAAGTTACTTTGTACAGGCCAGCTCCAAAAATTTATTCCATCTTGCTTCGCTGCCTTTAACATCCGATGCGTGCCATTATCATTTATTGCGTACTTAATCTCAAATACAAAACTAGCGGGGAGTTGAAAAACCTCCAAAGGATCATGAATGGCGAAGAACAACCATAGGATTGGTCGCAACAAGGATCACAAAGAAATCATCTCTAGAGGTTTTACTTAAGGGCATCTCGTGCAGATGTCAGATGTGGGCCTGGTTGTAGTTGTCGTAAAGCAGAATTAAAATGTTCGTTTTTGTGTTTACACTGCACTGGGACATCCTGCAAAAACATTCCCTACCAGATTGAGTTAAAGAAAAAAATTATAGTCTGGAGTTGATGTTTTCAAAAAACATCTCATTGATGATCCAACAATAGAAGTCTTGGGCTTTGATCAAAAAAGGAAAATTTGGTCAAAAGTAAATCGCATAAGAACAGGCCATTCAAAATGCAACTCTATGTTGTTGTTTCTAATCCAAATTGTCACTGTGGAAACAAACCGGAGACCTTACACATAATGTAGAAGATTGTCAATTAACGAAGTTTAAAAGAGGGTTTCTAAACATATATAATTTAAATGATAAAGCTATATTATGGCTTACAAATCTGAAGGACATCTAAAGTTCAGCCATATTTTGTTTTCTTGTCCTAATTATCTGTTTCTCCATTATATTATTTTGTTTTGCTATTTCTTTAACCTACTATTTTTTTGTCATTGTCGTGACTGGCACTTGGACCGGTCCATTATATGTCGTCATGCAATGGCTGTGCTGTTATATTTTATGTTCTAATTTACCTTCTATAATTTTTACACATTTAATTAATATGATTACATATGAATACTAAGGTGGGTAAGGGTTGGCATGTTTAGGTTTTAGTAGTTCTCCTAAACCGTAAAGCAAATGCTTTGCCAAAACAAACCAATCCACAATTGTACACGGTTTCGTCACCACATTATACAGGTTTATACTGATTTTCTGGGACACCATACATAACACTTACATCACAATACAATATTTAAAATGTACCATACAAAAAATAAATAAAATTTAAAATATGCAAACAGCGTGTTCGACCAGGTACAGAACGATAAGGACCAAGCACACCCCTGAGTTTGCTTATTCTGGCTCAGAATTGATATCTAAGGATGATAACAAGGAAGGCGAGTCAGATTAACATTTTCGCAAAGAGACTGAAAATTAAATAAACCCAGATACCGACCATGGATAAGGCCTCTTGGAGATACCACTTCAAATTCTCTTGGGTGGTGGTGGAAACGAGTTGAAAATTATAAGAAAATGTTAACGTATTTAAAGATAATTAAAAAATGCCAATATCACACAAAACATTGCCCTTTCAAAAAAAAATTATTACAGATTTTCTTCTTAATCTGCAATAAAATTTAGATTTTGTTGAAAATTGCAAATTAACCTCCAAGTTCCACGCACCGTAGAGCGGAAAGTATTGGCCGCAGACGAAAATTGTGCATAATTTTGTTCTCTACATATTTCATTTAATTTTTTTTTAATAGCACTTACCACAACAGCGCAATTTTACGAAAAGCGTCACAACGCAAAGTTTTCATACCTCCACCCCTTGAACAACAAACCCCCCAAGGGTGCAAACACAAGTGTACTATCAGGGTACCTACGTCTACCATTCTACCAAATTTCAATTCTTTTTAACCTTTTGCGAATAGAACCGTGTGAGTACATGTTTTTGATTTTTTGACAGTCGTCACTTAAAAAATTGACATGTGTATGTTGCTTATGTTGCAAACGTAAATGCACAACAGTACCACATAAATCAAGAATCGGTGGTGTCCAATTTATTAGTGCCATAATTGTATGAAAGGTACATTAAAAAAAGACGGTAAGAAAAGAAGAACCCCTTGGTCACGAAAGTGGTTACTCTGAAGAGTAGAAATTGAAGATCCAATGAAACTATGAAATTTTGCGTTTGGACATTGTTGTTATGTTATGTGTTACTAAAGGTTCGCACATAATGCAACTCCAAAATCCAGTGCGCATGCTTAACTCCGATCTCAAACGGAAAATCAAACGCAAATAGATACTGTTATTCTGAAAGATCAGATACAAAATCAGTGCAAAATCAAACAGTTAAAACAAATTGTCAAATCAAATGTTACAAAAGGAAAAAAACGTGATTTAAGTCAAATCCAAAATTAAATGCAAAATCAGATAGTCTAAATAAGCTTTAAGACTAGAAATCTTAAAAGATTATTGAAAATTATTTCCATTCTTTCTTTAAGTCTTAGCTTAAGCTCGATTTAAGTTTGATTTAAAAATACGGGTCTTGATGATGGATTTTAGGGGTTATCTTTAATTATATCAATCAAACAAATAAATGTTGAAAACACAATTTGTTGCAGCTTCCATTTCAAGATTTTTTTTTGTAAAACTTGTTGCCGCATAAAACAGAATTTCTTAGTGATTAAAACAAAGAATTACTTGGGTAGCCTACTAATAGGAGTTTCAACTTCAAGCATTTATTTATTTAATCAGTAAAACAAATATTAGAAATACATGATCCATTACAGGTCCGTGAAGTTGGCCGTACCCAGTTGAAGAAATTAAAAAATAATTTATCTAGAAACTTTGTGCTAAATTTGTGCTACTTATTGCTGATAAATTCTGTGTTGGTGCATTTAGGGAGTTATTAACAAAAACAAATGAGTACGGCCAACTTCACGTAGCCACGTGGCCATACCCTCTTCATCAATTCGACATTATTATCACAGTATAATTTTGTGTTATTTATCGCTGATACCTTAAAATTTTGTGCTGGTGTATTTCAAAAGTTATTAACAATAACAAATGGGTAAGTAGGACGTCGCCGTTTCTTTTTATCAGTTCGACATTTTTATCACATTCTAATTATGTGCCAATTTTGTGCTATACAAATTTTGTGTTAATGTATTTAATAAGTGACGACCACTTGAAGTCGGTCGTACATATTTATTCCAATGATTAATAAGGCGTTTCAACGCTTTTGCCAAAATGGCGTCTGTAGGGCAAACAAACTTTTGTTTTCATTCGAATGTGAGTAATTTATGTTGATTTTTGTACTTTTAGTGGTCGTTATATTTAAGTTAGTTATAGAATCAGTGAGAGTATTTTAACTCAATTTATGTTTAAAATTACAAATAACAGGGATTCTAAAAACTTAACACTGTCCGATTTCCACTACTGCCACAGTTCACTACACGACCAAATGCTGGCATTACGGTACATTATAAATCAATTAAACGTATAAACTATATTAAAATCTTATAACTCAAAGATAAAATCCGTCTAACTCTACGTAAGTTTGCCCTATAGTAGCCATTTTTAAAGGTCTTTGACAGCTATCTGACAGCGCATTGAAATGCCTTCTTCAAATTTTTATTACGGTTTGGCTATTTATTACTGCTAATTTAAATTGAATTAGGTGATCAATTAACCATATTAACATATGAGAGTCCGCTATAATCAGTGTCAAACAAGTTATACCAGTAAATTATTAATGAACACATTATTCTTGATTTTTACAAACAGTTTGATTCAATTTGGATCAGTTTTTTGTGTGTGCACTTATTTTTTTATGTTTGAATTCATCTCCAAATAGTAAATAGTAATTTTTCGACCAAATGAGAATAAAATAATGAAAATCAGAATTTTAAAATAATTATACACTATGAGAATCACTATAAAAAGCCTGCATTCATGCGTATACATATGAAAGTAAGATTATTCTAGAGGTTGCAGTATTGTAAAAGTGCTATTTTTATCTCTAGAAGTGAGAGTTATTTTCTTTTGAATTGTTACATAGAATTAATGAAATCTGTATTATCGACTTACGAGGATGTATTGATATCTAGTTAGCCTAGACCCAGTTCCTTGCATAAACAAAATATTGCGTTACCATAGCAACGAACAATAAATTATTAGAAGTGTCAGTGTAAAGTTTGACGTCAAAAAAGTAAACCAGAGTCACGCAATAAATTAAATGAAAAAGATGTCTACCGAAATTGTGAAAATCGAAAAATTGGAGTATCGAGCCATCATCAAGTACCTGTATTTAAAAGGGTTAAGAGGTAAGCAGATTTACGAAGATATGCTTAATACCCTTGGTGATCAATGTCCTTCGTATGCGACCGTCAAAAATTGGAATGCAAGCTTCAAAAGAGGTAAATTTTCCATTGAAGATGATGACCGATCAGGAAGGCCAGTTTCTGTGTCAGTCCCCGAAAATATCGATGCAGTTCATGACATGATTTTATCAGACCGTCGAATTGGGCTAAAACGGATATCTGAAGCACTGAATATTTCATACGAACGCGTTCATCATATGGTTCACGTCAATTTGGACATGAGAAAAATTGCTGCAAAATGGATCCCCAAATGTTTGAATGTTGACCAAAAGCGTGCAAGGGTAGAAGCATCGCGTTCGATCTGTGCTCGATTTGAAAACGATGTAGACTTCTTAAACCGAATTGTTACTATGGATGAGACTTGGGTACATTTCTACGATCCAGAAACAAAGCAACAATCGATGGAATGGCGACACTCTGGTTCTCCAAGACCTAAGAAGTTTCGTGTCCAAAAATCTGCTGGAAAAGTTCTTGCTTCAGTTTTTGGGATTGCCATGGAGTAATCATGATTGATTTTTGGATAAGGGTAGAACAATAACTGGAGATTACTATTCGACATTACTGACCACTCTACGGGAAAATATTAAAGAAAAAGACGCGGAAAGCTATCCAAAGGTGTTTTGTTTTTGCAGGACAACGCCCCTGCACACAAATCTCATGTTGCCATGCAAAAATTCGTGATTTAGGGTTTGAATTACTAGAACACCCCCTTATTCACCCGATTTGGCTCCGTCCGACTATCACCTCTTTCCTCAACTGAAAAAAAGTTTAAAAGGTCGTACATTTTCTTCCAACAAGGAGGTAATAGAAGCTGTGGAGGTCTGGTTTGCAGAGCAAGAAGAAACATTTTTAAAGGTCTAGAGACGTTGCAGGTTCGCTGTAATAAATGTATCCAATTAAGAGGAGAATATGTTGAGTAATAAAATATTTTGACATTGAAATTTTGTTTGGTTCTATAGTAGGCTAAGAAATTTTCAATATATCCTCGTATATATGTCATTTTTAATCAGATTTATCTCAAATATTAAAATATTCATCAAATGGAACAAAGCCGACTTTGGTAATGTTCTCGAGACTTGATTTTTTTTTTTTTTGATGAATTCAACACTATACTTTTTCTATGATCCCATAACAAACAAATAATGTAAAAATTCTTTATTAAATTAAATAATAAGTACATAGCTATAAATTCTGTTAAATTGTAATTTAAATAATGATAATTATTTTTTGTATCTCTGGTGGAGTATTTGCAAATCTAAGTCATTTTCTTAATCCTTTTTAAAATTGACACTTTGATTGGATAATATTGTATAGTCAGATATAGTACAAGATATAGTGAAATCCTTTGCAGCATGGTTTACCTGCAAGTTTATAATCTTTACACTTTAGAGTAAAATCCGCTTTGAGCGTTCACACTTGTCTGTCGTTTAAAATATAAGGTAAAAATAAAAAGAACATTTTGGAAATGGCAATAAGCTTTTATTTGTATATTAAAAATAAAACGTGTGTTTGAAAAACACATACCTAGACTTAACAACACAGTGACCGTAGCAAGATTTTCCGTAACAGATTTACCTTTTTAACTTGTAGGAATACATCGTAAACAATAATTAGTGTGTTAACAGAGTGTTAGAAAGTGATAGCAACTCGTTATGTTCGTCGTTCGATTGTTGTATGTTTGCATTTGATAAAACATCATTCACAATTCAGACGATTGAAAGTTGCATAAAGCAAATCGAAATTAAGTAGTTTTACAATCCAATTGTGTATTTTTTTTCTAACACAGAGATTTTTAATCCGATTTCACTACATCCAGTCCTCAACTATAAAAGTATATTAATCCATAAAAAAATGATTTGTTAATCTAGGAATGCAACTCTGAGGCCGGCTTTACACATTTGTTTCTGTTAATAACTTGTTAAATGTACTAGCACAATTTTTTTAGTTATTAACAATAAATAGCTCAAAGTTATATCGTAATAAAAATGTCAAATTGGTCACATGGGTATCGCTACATAAAATCGGTTGTATTGATTTCTTTTTGTTAATAACTCTTTAAATAGTGTGTTTTTTTTAAATTAGCAAAAAATAACACAAAATTATACCATAATATTAATCTCAAACTGATCAAGTGGGTACGTCCACGTGAAGTCTGCTATACCCATTTGTTTTTGTTAATAACTTTTTAAACATAGCAGCACAAAATGTATAATTACCAGTAATAAATAGCACAAAATTAGCACAACATTATAAATAAAATATTTTTAAATTTGTCAACTGGGTGCGACCAACTTCACGGACCTATTCATTTTAGGATTTAATTGAAGAATTTTTTAGAAAGAAAGAATAAAAATTAAACTGAAAAACAAAAAAAAAAGGATTGAGTAATCTGAAAACCCTTTGGCCAGATAACCAATTTGTCATAGTGATGATTACTTGATTTCGGTTCCTCTGAAGTATTAGCAAGAAGAGGAAGGACCACATTTAATTAAGCAAGCAAAATGAAATAATTTAATGTGGGAACTTAATAAAGCAATAGAACATTCTAGAACTGTTAGGTTTGAGGTTGAATGAAAAAAAAAACAAAAAATCCGCTTTCAGAAACCGCAAAGAAATAGTTTCTTTGTTTGCTTTCAAGACTTCCAGACAGAGTTACGGAAAAATTAGGTTTTCACCATAATCCTGACAAATAGTAAAGAACCCTCATTTTGACGAGCAGTTGAATGACATTAAGATAAGAGCTTGTAGGTCCTTTAAAGATATAATTATCAATTTTGCCCCATAATTACAAAGTAATTGTAAAGGAGTTAATTAAATAATAATAAAATTATTGCAAAATGGGATATACGATGTCACTCAAAATTCATTTTCTCTATTCTCACTTAAATTTTTTTATTCAAATTTGGAAGATGGGATTTAGTTATGATAAGAAATGTTTGTTGTTTACTTAATTGATTTCGTTTATAACTGTATAACTCAAAATCTGTACGTATGGAAAATTTTGTTATGAAATTTGTAATTGGGTTACAGATGTACCCTGACACAGATGTTAACTTACATCTAATACATTAAAAAAATATTTGTTAGTTAATGTAATTGAAGGCAAATTAGAAAAGGCGTTAACGAAATGCAGAAAATTCAAAAATGGAATTACATAAATTATGAGAAAAAGTAGTAGATCTAAAAACAAGATAACAAGTTTAAAATGTCGAGGATAATTTAGAGAGAAGAAAAGCGATAGAAAGACCACAAACAATAATGTAGGGATTAAAAATATTAAAATATGCAGATGAAAATAACAGTTAAAACATGTACTGGAAGCATAATGAAAAAATATAAAAAATAACAATAATAATAATAATATATAATTGAAAAAAACAATATAGAAAAGGAAGGAGAAATACTGTAAAAATAAGCTATAAAAGACTAACGATAATTAGAATATTTTATGAAATATCAAAAAGGAAAACTAACAACAAGAAGCTAACGAGACATAAAGATTGATGTATAATTATAGATATTATTAGGTAAGAGAATAAAAATAAATAAAAGTTTACAAAGTGTATCTAAATAACACCGAAAAATTTTGAGGGGTGAATTTGTAATGAAAGCCAAGGTGGGTATTTGATATAAAATTTTTTGAAAAATTTCTCTTTGAAGAAGTTACACCCTTCCAAAGATTTAGAAAAATGGTTCTTTTTCTCTGTATATTTAGCTACAGACATAAAACTTTATAAATATTATTTGTCAATAAAACTACATATTTTGAAATTTTTTCAACCATGAAGTATGCTCAGAAAGGTTTGAATCTATGAGTTTAAAATAGTCAGTATAGCAAAATACCCTCGCGTTAGCTCATCAATTATTTTTTTTTCTCGTAAATGCTTGAGTTTTCGTAAAAACTTGTAGAAATGAAATCGTTAGTAAATAAATTGGGCCTTTTTGGGAAAATTTAAAGAAAAATTACCTATTCAAAAAAGTTGTAAGAAAAAATATCTTAGGGGTTGGCTATTGCAACTCTGTTTTGGAATACCTCAGGGTTGAAAATTTTTTTCAAAATATGACAAATAATTTTAATATACAGGATAAACAAATATAAGAAAAACTTTTTGGAGGGGTGTAACTTTTCAGAGTAGAGGTTTTTTAGAAAATTTTATACCAAATACCGGTGTCATTTAGATACACAGATTCCATATTACAGCAAATATTTCTGTTACCATAGCATGTACAAAAAGAAATTCTTATACAAAAACTGTTCAAATGTGTATACCTACTATTTTTTGCTATTGCAACATATTTTGTATAGGGTGGTCATGATAGTCGTGGTGAAATTGTTCAGAAATACAAAGCGGTACTAGAGAAGTATGGAGAAATAAATACAGATAGTAATGGAAGAAGAATGTTATGTAAGATTTCTGAATTGTAAATGCAATTTAATAATAACAAATACACTATTCACACACGAAAATAGTAGATTATACAATTTAGGGATGAAAGTGAGGCATTGTTCAACTTGAGTTAGATATTTTACTCACTAGTGTGACCAAGTGGGGACAATGTTTACGCTCTGCATATTAAGTTATGAAAAATGGTTAGTAGTGATGTTAGTGATATTGAATCTGATATTTCAAACACTCTACCATAAATTACAGAAATAGCAACTGCAGAAACACTAAACCTGCAGCCTAAAGAGTCTCGGACTCGTTACAAAAAATAATATAATCTGTTTATGAAATGGAGGCAATTGAAGAAAATTAAGCGTCTTAAAAAGTAGTAATTTTAGCATACGTTGCAGAATTGGCAAAATCGCCATAATCGTCAACTTTATAGGCTTGATATTTGATATTAAGCAACGTTACTGAATGTTATCAATATTAGCAAATACCACAAGCAAATTAGTTTTATAAAAAAACAATCAGTTAGATAACAAACAGAAAAACACCAAAAAATTCACCAAAAAACTTTACTCGAACACTTGTTTTGATAGCTAAGCTATCATCATCAGCAAACCGATCGGTTACTTGGTAGCTCTCTCTATATGTTTTGAGCTAAAATTAAAGAAAACTTGCAAGAAAAAAAACCCATACGATAACTTTAAATCAATTAAATATTATAAATTAAGAAACAGGAAAATAGCGGTTAAACACCAAAAAACTATAAGTTAAGTTTCGACAAATAACTGAAAATTTAACTTTAACGTATGAAGTGCTACGTGCCAACTTTCAAAACGATCGAACGCCAAATAAAAAAATTATAACATTCTAAACTCAAGTATGTTGCTTTTTAAAACCGATAGTAAGTCAATGTTTGATGAAACCCAATGCAAATATTTATGACAACATCTGCAAGAATAGAAAATTAAATAAATACAAACGGACATACTAAATGTAAGTCAAAAACGCTACAAACGCGGATTACTAGGAGACTTTTTGACATCCATTTTTGGAGTCAACGATGAGATGTATGCGAACATCAACACATTTGAATAAAATCAGCAAAAGTTAATCAAATCATCTAGTCTACAAACCAAACTAGTGTTTTGGGCGTTATCAGCATTCAATACCACAGAGCAAAGGAATTAAAACAAGTTGAAACATTTTAGACAACGATTAAATGAAAGCATAAATGAAGAAATGGTTCAAGTAAATATGTTACTGTCGTTACTGTCTACCAAAAATTAAACATGCAATATTACTTTCTGATTTTTAACTATAACCAAATAAATAACAGTACTTTATAAATTATACGGAACGATATGTTTTGTCATAAGTGACAACTCAATCTACTCGAATCTTAATAAGTTTTTGTTACTTGGTGATTAACAACTAAGGGTATATCATTATTTATCCAACATCCTTCCACCTGAGTAATATTTTACAAAGGATTACTCACAGATAACATAATAAATATTTACGAATACCTAGATGGTATTTTACTCGTTCTACCACTACGCGTTGTGACGGGTACTCTGCTGTTATCAGCGCGCACTCTCGCACTAGCACAATTTTTAGTTTTTGTTCGCTGCAGTTGATGGACGCTGTCATCAGGACTTGTAGTTGACATTGTACTTTCGTTTAGCTCTGGCACACTGCCAACCGCGAGCGTCTTTATTGAAGACGTTTCGTTTATTTTAACCACTTCCAATGGACATAGACGTTGCAATGGTCGTAGAAGATGTCCGTGGGACGTTTGAACTTTCGCCAACCAAATCTTCTTGTCTTTACTTATTATAAGTTCTACTACCCTTGCCAGTAGCCAGTATAAATGTTTATCAGAATCATTTCCTACTAAAACCAAATTTCCAACGGCAATTTTTTGATCATCTATGCTTTTACAAGATTGTCACAATTGGCCTAAATTTCTGCACATAACGTAACTTTCGAGAAAACACAGTTTTATCGGCATAATCACAATCAAGAACGCCATGTTCCAAATTTTCAATCAAAAACATAGCAGAAGCAATGACAAATAAATCAACATCACCTTCAGATAGATACGTTAGTGGCCGACTATTGATTGTTGCCTCACAATCACATAAAACCGTATTCAATTCTTCATAATTTAAACTCGAAGGTCCCAATACTTTTCGCAATAGTTGCTTTATTACACCAATGATCCTTTCCCAGAAGCCTCCCTATCATGGTGCTGAAGGAAGATTAAAACGCCAAATTATGCGATATACTGACGTTTGTGCCTGAATTTCAGACCAATTTAAGTTAGCAAGAATATTTGCTGCTCTAGTAAAATTCGTACCGTTGCCACTAAATATCAGACGTGTTCGCCCTCGACGTGCAATAAATCTTCGAAGGGCCTGCAGAAAACAATCGGTTGATAGTGATGTTACCAGCTCTATATGGACAGCTCGGTAAACTGCACAAGTGAGAAGACAAACCCACGCTTTTTTACCGCCTTCTAAATACTGTGGACCTGCCATATCAACACCAATCACTTCAAAAACCTTCGCATCACGCACTTTATCTAATGGCAAAGGTTCAACATTAAACGGTTTACAATTTATCTCTTACAGATTATACACTTCGATTGTATTGATCATATTGTACGACGACTTTTTAATATCCAGTACTTCTCTCTCAAAATACTTAATAATATACTTGTACCAGCATGAGAAGACATTAAGTGTTGATCCATAATCAGTTTAGATACTACCTCATGTTTATCTGTTAACACAACAGGAAAACGAATATTGTTTTCATCTATTCTGTTGGATATGCGAGTCTTTAGTCGTATTACTCTATTTTCATCAACAAAAGGATTAAGAGTTTTTAATTTATCATCCACTATACCAGAAAAACTTTGTCTTTGAACAATTTTAAAAACAAAATTTTCTGCTTGGCTGATTCCTTCGACCGATAAAACGCCTTTAATTATACCTGTGTTCTTCTGCATATTGTTAATAAATCGAAACACATAGGCTATCATCCTTAAAGTACGATGATATCGTGAAAAAAAAATTCAAAATCACTCCAAAAATAAGATGGAATTTCAGTTTCCAAATTTTCTTTAACAGTATTATACAATCTGGTACCAATTAAAGCAGCCATGAGTTCTAATCTTGGTATGGTTAGTTTTCTTAACGGTGCTACTCTAGATTTTGCTGCCAATAACTGGATGCTTACGTTTTCGTTGGTAGCATTTCTAAGGAAAACAACACAAACAAACGCACATGCACTTGCATCACAGAATGTATAAAAACTTAAGCTGTGTGTTTGTTTTGATCCAATACCCAACTAACGTGGAATTTTTATCATTAATAAATTTGGAAGATTCTTAAGCCATTTACAAAACAAATGTTTGATCTCTGCATCAACGCAATAATCCCAAGAAACCTTTTGTTGCCAAAGTCTTTGAAGCAGCAACTTTGATATTAACGTAGTTGGACATACAAAACTTATGGGATCAAAGATTTTTTGAGCCATAGACAACATTATTCTCTTACTAACTACTAAATCCTCTGTCAAATTAACATCTTTTAGCCAGTCGTCATTGAGCATAAAACTATCGTTCTTGGAATCCCAGCGAATTCCAAGAATCGACGTAGTTGTTTTGGAGTAATTATTCTCGCTAAACTCCCACCCTCTCAATTAAAATTTAGCCTGTTGCATCACTATTGCGGATTCCTGTATAAACCGAAAAAGACTTTCCTTATCTACAAAACTTGTTAAACAGTTATCCACATAAAAACTTCTCAACAGTTTCTTCACAGTATCTTGAGAAAATGGAGTATTTTCTATTTGACAACTTCCCAAACATTGAGACAGATGGTACTCAATAGTTGCTCCGAGCAAAAAGGGGCTACTATTTACACCGAAAACGACTTTTCTGTAGCGAAATACAATCTTAGAATCACCCGGTTTAGTCCACAAAAATCTTAAGAAATCTCTGTCATCAGGATGTACACTAATTTGCAAGAAAGCTTTTTTAATATCGGCAGTTACACCAAACTGATATTCTCTAAATCTAACTAACATTGCCGGAATTAATTCAAAAAGATTTACACCTTTTTCTAAAGCATTATTTAATGATGGAGCATTCTTTTCCTTTGCAGAAGCATCAAAAACAGGGCGTACTTTTGTTGTCAAGCTATTCTTCTTTATTACAGGTCTATGAGGTAAATAGTGGCCATAATCCATTAAATTATCATTACTTACTTCCTCTATTATACCCTCAGATTCCCAATCTTGAAATATAGCGTCCATACGTTTCCATAAGATTATCATGTTTTAATTTTACCAAAACGTTGTCCAGTCGTTTCTTAGCAATCAAGTAGTTTGTTGGTAACGCTGGATGTCCTTCAATCCATGGTAATCTCACTTCATAACGGCCCTCATCATTTATCTGGACAGTCTGCAGGAAAAACTCAGTAGCTGCTGCAGCCATTTCTTCCCTCGAAGCTTTATTTGTTGGATCGGTGATACCTAACACGTCTAAATCCCACAAATTGCTTAAATTACTGTCATTTATTAGCAAAGAAGTTGTAGTTGTAGCAAAACAAGTTGGAAAAGGTATTTGTGAAACTTTTCCTGTCAGAGTCCAACCCAGGTAAGTATTCATAGCAATTAAACCACATTTTAACTTGTAAATTTCACCTGTATATATTTGTCCAAGAACATCTGCACCTAATAAAAGTTCAATTGTTCCATGATTTTCAACGTCCAATAATTGAACTTTTAAACCTTTAATTCTTCTATCCAGGGTCCATAGAATACTGCAGATATATCTTGACATATAGTGGGTTGATCTAAAACTTCACACCACATAGAAAAGTCTTTATAAAAAATGTTTATATTAAAACAACTGTGAAATTCACAAACAGTTTGACCCCAAACAAACAGTGCATAATTTTCTCTTGACGTTGGGGTTTAAAACCTAACTCAGTAGCAGTTGATTTTAATATATATGATCGTTGGGAACCGCTGTCAATTAACGCACGAACTATGTGAAAACCGTTTTCAGTTTGAACTTTCACTCGCAAAGTTTGTAAAAAAAACATGATTTGAATTAAAATTAGCTAAGACTTGATTAGTCGATAATTCTCTGTTTTGATTATTCAGCTCTCGATTCAGCTTATCCTGTGTATCATGACATACATGAGGTTTATCACATACCACACACTTTAAGCGATATCTACACTTTTTTGAAAAATGTCCAGCTTTTAAACAACAAAAACATGCTTTTTTTAATTAAAATATTCTTTCGATCATCATACAAAAGTTCCGTGCTTTAAAACAATTTTCACTGTCATGTGCCCTCACAAAAAATACAGTTGGAGTTACAGTTCACCAAACCTGATGCTGTAGCAATATCAGGTGAATTGTTATTTTGACAAGTCTTATTAGATTTCTTAATTTTAGAGTCTCTAATACCTGAGTTATTTAATGACAATCCAAACTCTTCTTCTACCAAGGAAATGTTTTGCTCATTATCTACTTCATTCTTCAAAAAATACACTAATCTTTGTAAGCGAGATTCTATAGTAACGCCGTCATAACTATCTAAATTATTAGTAGAAGCACTTCTTGTGAAAGAACTTGCTGTACTGCGTTTCCAAACACGCAATAAATCTTGTGGTATACAAGATTCAATCAGTGGAAACAAAACCGCTGCACTTTTCTTCGTTGTAACACCCAATGTTTCCAATGCCCTTAACTGCGTCTCAATATTATCATAAAGAGATGAAATTCCTACCATATTAGGTAAAACAGAGTTTTTCAAAATTAATTTTAACAAAGATCTAATATAAACCTCAATCTGCAAATCTTCTCTACCAAACCGAGACTGCAGTGATTCTATAATCTTGTCATAATTTTTGCCGATTGCAGAAAAACTCTCCACCAACTGCCTAGCCCTACTGCCTGAAATCGTTGCTTGAACTAAATAATCTATCCTGTCACAATTGTCAATTTCCTGATCACCATGGGTTTTTGAAAATTGTGCCCAGAAAGACAACCAATTTTTTTAATTTCCATCAAACTGTTTAAATTGTGGCAGCTTAAATTTACGTTTACTTACAATAACTAGTTTATCAATAGGTTTGACATACTGTCAATTAATTTATTATATCGCAATCTCAACTCGATGAATTTTTTCTTGTAGGCATCGCAACTTTCTGTTTCAGCAATAAGTTCATTTTCAGCCAAGTCTGTTAAACAAGCTTCATAAATCTCACCGTCTACAGATTGCAACTCATCAGCTTTTAGTTCCAAAATTTCCCAGAGTACTATCATTCTATCTGGTTCTACCGAGACCGTTTCTATTAGCTTAGATAATTCGTTCGCTGTACGCGTAAATAAAGCCCGCAAAAGGCTCCGACGTTCTCATTGCGCTTTCATTTTTAACCAAACCCGTACACTTTAAATTAACTAACACAGAAAACACAGTCTTCAAGTATAAAAAATCAAAAAGTTCTTACTGTCCTGTCACGGTCGCCAAAAAAGTAGAATCCAAAAACAACTACCCGTCGTTCCGGTCTACAAAAATTAAACACGCAATATTACTTATATATTATATATATATATTTCTTTCATGTGATTAAGGGTGACATATTTTTGAAGAAAGTTGTTGTACTGGATCCTTAGTTGACTGTATTTTGCTATTCTTTTTTCTAACTGCAATTGCTTGTTTTGGTGAGCTTCCAAGGGGTTTTTGATCTGGCTTAAAAGGAATGCTGATAGTATATTTTTCTATTTCGCGTCGTTTACAAAGCTATAACCGCACTCAAAGCGGTGCGTTAATAGAAATTCGAGTGCGTTTATAGCGCTGGTGTACTTATATTTTTAATGTTGGTAACACTAACACTGAATGTCAGAAATCTACGTACAGTTTACCTAACCTTGATTTTTCTTGGTCGATTATTTATTAATAAATACAAGTAAACAAACAAAACGATTTACTTTAATTATGTGACGAAAATGTACAATTATTATAAATATTAATAGTTACATTGGAGTTTTGCTGAGGATTAATGTTAACACCGGCACCAGGTAAAAGATTATGGGTCGATACGATATTGTGCTGAGAATTATTTATATTAGGAGCTGTGTGACAGTCGCTGGAAGCAGAGGAACATTCGGGCAAGTTAATATTGGTGGGCTCCGATGAAAGCATTTGAGAATGCGGAATAATGTTAAATCCGGGACCAGGTAAAAATTATGACTTGTTACGATATTTTGTTGAAAATTATTAGTAGGAGTGGTGTGACAATCGGTACAAGCAGAGGAGGAACATCCAGGCAGGTTACTATTGGTGGGCTCTAATGAAAGCATTTGAGAAACTTGAAGTTTGTTTTTTATATTATACTATAAATTAGTAGAAACTATATGGAAGCCGAAGTGAGTCAAATCCCGAGGAAAACAACCTTGTAAGGGTGGGATGCTTTTATTTCACTTGAATGAACTTATGGCAACCCAATTATAAGAAATGCTTAGGTGTTTAAACGCAATATCGTTAATTTCTGGTGGAATTTTAAATACTGTATAAATTTACATTCAAAGTTCCATAATCTGACAGTTTGTATTGCCAACCTCAAAATTAAAAAATATCGACATGAATTTTTATTCCAAAAATATATTTTATTTATTTTGTAAAAGAGGCGCAAAATAGAAGAAATATTGTATGATACTCGTTTATAAGGCATTTTGCTTCTTATAAAACTGGTATCATAATATACTATTACCATCCTCATCTCTCTTTACCGTTTGAGGTTAACACAAATTTGGTCATCTTGTGAAAGGCAATATTGTGTGAGTTTGATTTCCCAATATTTTAGTTAGTTGCTTGTCTTCTTCCGTTCGGCTGATTATGCTCAATACTTTTATTGGTTCTTTGGGGCTTCTTGCATTTTTGTTAGTTGTAACAAATGTTGCGATAGTGCCAAATTAGTTTTGGACACCAGGTACAGTGAAACTGAAAGTTTAGTGTTTCAGTATAGCATTCGAGGTAGTAACTACAAGTATTGATTTTCTAAAAAAAATTTTAAATTTAATTGTTAGCATAAAAAACCGTTTTAAAATAAAATATTAATATTGAACACTGTTTGTATAAACCGGTAAACTATATAGAATTTACAGCATGTTAGAAAATAATGTAATATTCAGAAGAAATTTCAAAAATATCAAATAACTCGCCTTAAAGCATTAAATAAAAAAGCATGAACTAATATTTAATGATTCTACAGAAAATAAAATAATCATAAAGTTAATTTTAAGCAAAAACAAAAGCAACCTTATTTTTGACAACTGATGTTTTTTATACAAAATGTTTCATATTTAAGCTTTTACTAAGTATTAAGTACTCAACAAACAATCTTTACAGATCAAAGCGAAAGGATTATGAACAAACTTTTATATATTTTCAGTATTTCGTTTCAATATAACCAAACCGAATTTGAATATATTCTTCGTTGGCAAGAGTAATATTCTTAAAAATGCTACAGTACCTGCAAGAAAGCAATAAAAGGGGTTCCCCTAAAATTAATTAAAATTTAATATTAATCCGCAAAAGAATATGATATACATTGATGTAAGCATTTTAACATTAACGTTTTATTCTTTTTTCGATAATTTATAGCAAGCAGTTATAGTTTTTAACATGAATAGGCTGACAAACGCCAGCTGAGGTAACATAAAAATTATTTATAGGATGATTAGTTTATTGCTTTAAACGATTGGATTTTCAGACGTAAATTAATATAGCGGTGTTGTAAAATGAAGTGGCATCTAAATTTATTACCTTCACGGTTAATGTTTTTTTTGTACGAATGGAATTGATATCTTTACAATTTTTATTATGAAATTACGGTTACAATATTAGTCGATTTAATGAAATAAAATACAAGTTGAAGAGATTTATAATACCAAACGTATGCTTTTTCTTTTGTATAAGAAAGATGCTCTACGCACACCATTTCGCCTCCTGGTTTTGAGAACAAAGAGTAGTAACAATGTATGTAAACTGAAATTATTCTTGTTATACGTCTACTTTTTTATATTACCTATTAATTTCATCTCTTTTATTATGTTTGGTGTAACAGTTTTCATTTTATTTTTGATTTGGGGCTGTATGTTTCAAATGGTAAAATAAACTAAAGCATTTGTTAAACATATTTTCAACAAAATGCATTGTATTAAAATATTATTAATAAAAACTGGGAATCCGTTATTACGACTTTTTTGCTATTAGTCAGTGATTTGTTTTTTTCCTTAGTATGTGATGTTATATTATACAGTGAGTCTAATTAAGTTGGAGTCATAAGGAAAACTTTTCTATTATTGAGTTCTTAATAAAAAGGTTTAGGATGCCCCAAAACTTAAAATGCAATTATCAATTTTTTTAACCCTAAACTTGGCAAACACGCATTTTTTGACATAAATTTATTGCTTCTGGTGAACAAACAAGAAAACTCCCAAATATGATGTATAACATCAAATTATTACTTTCATAAAAAGCAAAAACAAAAACAGTGAACTTACATAGTTTACTTTTTGAAATGAAAGTCTACAAAATAATTTCTATTCGGTAAGAGGCACAATCTCATATTACATTTACCACAAAGTACTTGGGTTTGTCCTGTTTTACAGTTCTTACATTGCACTTTTGTTTGAAACACTGGAAAATGTCCAGTCTTATCAAACCGTGAGTAATGTTGAGGTCTTGGATCAACTGGCCTCTGGATTTTCTTCGAAGGCAGTGGTGCTTCTTGGTTACTAGGTCGTCCCACCCTTACCTTGTTAGTCTGGAACAGACTCTTCGACACACTGATGCGAAATTTTTTTAGCGATATCACTGACTTGGGATTTCCTTCCAGCAGTTTTGCTTCACGCCTGTATAGTAACCAAGCATTATTGAGGCATATATTGAGCATCTGTGAAACAGCCCCATGCACCATCTATGTGTCTTCATGCCGGTTCTATACAAGGCAACAAACATATCGGCCAGGTCGACCCTGCCTATATGGCAGTTATATTCTTTCACTATCTGAGGACATACAATTTGGACCTTACCGCCACCTGTGTTAGAAATTCTTTGAATCGTTTCAACAGGATTTGTCAAAACATACAAACTGCTCAAAATAACAGCTTTTGATAAAATAATCCTCTACCTTCTGATTTTAATTCTTTATCTGTTTTTATGGAACAGTCTTTCAAACTATTAGATCTAACTGTTTCTAGACTCAGAATACCAAACTAGTTCCTCAGATAAGAAACAAGCTCCAAACTAGTAAAAAAGTTGTCAAAATAAACCACTGACAGAGGCTGGTTCTGAGTAGTTTTATATAAAACTATTACGACCTTAGCGCCAAAACCTAAGTTCTCTTCATAGCCTCAAAACTCGATGTTTTGAAATGTGTTTTCTTCAGCGCACGGGAAAAAATCATAAACCATTCCAAAGATGCCGCATCTTACAAACATTTTGAAGCCCCACTTCTTTGGTTTAATTTTTATGTATTGCTTTCTCGAACCAGCTTTGGTTCTCATATATGGCACCATCATTTCATCGACAGAATTTTGTATTTCTGGCTCAATTCTGAGACAGTTTCTCCTTACATGTTCCAATATAGACCGCACCTTGAAGTATCGATTTGTGTTCATGTCCTCATTGTCTACAAAATGAAGGCTACGACGAAGAGGCTGATATTTTTTCAAAGGCATAATATCAGCAATAGGGGCATAACGAGTTTCTAGGGCCCAATAATCCGTATATGCTTGCATATGCACAACACCCATCATGTGTTCTATGCCCAAAAAGTCTTGCACTACTTGGAAATTTGTATCAACACTTTTACCAGTTTGTTGTATAGAATACAGATTGGTTTGTTCCACCATTAGTTGAACGATATCATCAATCAGAAAAGTTTTAAAATACTGTAAAGGGCTTTTTAGGTGTTCAGGTCTAGTGAACGTGTCTTTCTTTATCTCTACTTCGTAATGAAAGTCATTATTTTTGTCCATGAAAACATTTTCGTGGGTTTAGCTGTTGGTTTTTCATTTTAGGGATCTCGCTTCTGACGGCTGGTGTGGTAACTATTTTCCGCATCCTAGATTTTACTAGTGTTGTCTGGATCTTTTTAGCAGGTATAGGTAACAATTCTGCTAGAACGACTTTATCTTCTGAGCTATACACTTGTTCTTGTTGTTCATTATTTACTATATCAGTAAAATCATCTATTTAAGGCAATAATGGTATCTGTAAGTCGTCATTATTCTCACTGTCACTCTCTGGATAGCTTTCTGCTTCCACTGATGGCAAAAAGAGCAAATATTCTGTCAATTGGCTTTATTTTACCTACACTGGAAATAAAATTGTCATTAATACCTTTACTTGGCAATGTATATCTACAGATACTTTCGTCACTGGCGAATTTTACACCAAACTTGGCAATGTATCTGGAGAGATACATATTGTTGCACACAGGTTTTTATATAAATTTTACGTATTATCATAATGTCTCTTTACTAAAGTGAAGTAACCATCTCCTATACTGATATATTTAATTATTGTAAAAAACAACTGAAAATATCTTATTATCAACCAACTTACCGGATAGCCTTTCGGTCATGTGCACTTCATAACCTAAGTTTCACTGAATACCAAACTACTTCTGCGCCAGTGGTTTGCATATAGTGTTGAATGTATCCTACAGTGCACCTTGCCAAGATAAACCAGTTACATTAGGCCTATTTGACCAATGGAGTTTTTCTAAACTATGTATCTGGAAAGATACGCTGTCAAGTTTAAGGTTAAGCCAGATACGAGGTTTGTCAAAAAATAGAAGAGTAAAGTACCATTACTACTAAAAAACTTGTTTTGAATTAAAAGTTATATCCAAATATAAAATTACAACCATTTAGCATAAAAATTCAGATTTGATTATTATTTACGTTTTACATTATAAATATTTGTTGTTATATGTTTTAATACTGAATTTATCCCTCTTAAAATATGATATAAACTTTCTATTTGTTACTGTTTGTGAACAACCTTGCAATTTAAATACCAAACGAATGTATAATAATATTTAATTTAGAAATTGAAGGTAAATATGTCGAACCTTTAGTAGATTATACGACTCATTGTTATATGATCCAATAGAATTCTTTAATTTTTCATGGTTACGATGTATAAATAAGCGAATATAGAAACATTTGTTTTTATAAACGTCAAATAAAACACACTAAATAAAAATCGTACATGTTACGTTTTGCCAGATTTTCCAATAACAATGTGTTTTATTTGTAACAAATACCACTCGAGCATGAAAAAGTGATTGTTATACTTGCCTCCTAACTCGACTTTTCGCAAAATACTGTCTTATGACTCGGCAAGTATAATCGATTATTTTCGATGCTCTTGTGATATTATAACTGATTATATTACAATTTAATTATGTTTGATTGTTTCTGAAATAAATAATTATATGCATTCATTACATATTTAAATTGAAAGAATGTTCAAAAACATTAATAAATAGAAACAGAAATGAGGGATGAATTCAGTACCGAAATTTAAAACTGCAAATATTTATAACGTAAAACGTAAATAATCACCAAACCTGAGTTTATTAACTAACATTCTTCTGTGTTGTAAAAAATAATAGTCCTTTGCTCTTGAGCAAAATTTATATTTTTTGACAAACTTTGTATCTACCTTTTTTTTATAGTTATTGCCAACGTTTTGCACCTATCAGACGAAGACCTTTTCAAGCCAAAAACTTTACTTTAAGCGGTTTTGTCAAACAAAAATAGCGACGTAGACATAAAAAATGGACAAGTTTGTTAATAAATTAATAATCAAAACTTCGACTGATAATATCTAAAAAGGTAGTTACTCTTTTCTATCTCCAATTTTGGAATATTTCAAAAAGTAATAATTCTTATTTAAAACCATCTATTTAAACCATAATTTTTAAAGATGACAATATTGTACTTTTTCTTTTAGCTCAACAATTTTTTTTTTTGTATTTCTGGTACTAGATGTGTATTCTTGCTACAGATGTACTTTAAAATAATTGTTATATTTTAAATTTTTAAATTTACCGTAGCTAAATAATTTATTATAGCATCTACAATTTCTTTTCGACTTAAACTTAGTAAGTGACATACAATAAATTATACTATTTTAATATGACCGACAGAGCCGGCCAACAAATTGGTGCTTCTCTACTTATGCACCTATTGCGAAATGTATTATTGATGGACTGGAGCCCCGTCGTGCAAATACCACATCCATTGCGGCAGATAAAGTGGAACATCTTCAAGTAAACCAAGTAAAATGTTTTGAAGAAAGTCTAAATAAACTTCGGCATTTACTCGGCCATCAAAAAAGTGTGGCCCATTAACGTAATCACAATAACTTCACCCCACACATTTAAATACTATATTGTTTGGTTGCGCGGAGTTTTAAGGTAAGGGTTTGTTGTGAAATAATAATAAAAATTATGTTAGTTTACATAACCATTTTTGAAACGTTGATTCGTCTGCAAATAACACGCAATCAAAGAAATCTCATTCTTCTCGTACTCCTTGTTAAGCCCATTCACAAAATACCACCCGATTTTGAAGATCCGTATTCGTTAGTTCTTGGTGCAACTAGATATGAAGGGGATTCATTTTGTTTGTTTTGTGTATGCGCAACACTGATAACTTGCTAATGTCAAATTGCCGTAACACACTCCTCGAACTAGAGTGTGGAGCTTTGGTAAGCCGCAGTAACACATTTAGTTGGGTTTCATCATTTGTTACCGGTTTTTTGCGAGGAGTTTTTTTATAAAGTATTGATTCCGTACGAATAACATTTGCAAAGGTTCGTTTACTGGGTTCCGTTTTCCCGGATATCTTTGGCAGTAAACTCTAACGGCAAGTAAACATTGTTTATTGCATTCTCCAAGAACCCAGATTGTGTCAGTCAATTCTTTAATAGATAAATCTTTTCATTTTTTAAAAAAATTATACTAATAATCTATGCATGAAACAAATGTATGTAATAAATTGTCAAAAAGAACACAACGTCAAATTAGTAGATGTTTTCATTTTCACGGCACACTATAATTTGTATGCAAGTGTTTATTTCATCATTTCTGTGTTAATTGTAAAATATCTCACAAAATAATTAGTTTAGGTATAAGGAATGCTATATAGAAAGTAAAGTATGATAAAAAGACCTTTACAATTATGGTATAAAACTAGAAAAACCTAGGTCTGAGTTTTGAATCACTCTGTATGTACAAAATATTTTTTCGAATAGATTTTTGTTGAATATCAAAAGTAGATTATAATTGACGCATGTTCACGATTATAAAGTAAATAATTTTTAATTACTTGAAAAGTTATAAGTTGTTCATTTAAGACAGATTTTCACACAAATTGGTGTATAACTTTTGAACCACCAACCAGCTGAATACAACATTATATCAAAATAAACAATCAAAAAAAAGCTACATCTAAATTTGATAAAAAATTCATATCCTTTCATTTAAAAAAAAACCTATGTTTGATTTGCAACAAAGTAATGCAACACTCTGTATAATCAGAAATATTTTAAAATTATTTATCTGATTTGTATCTACAAATTAATTAAAATAATTTTTGGTATTAAACTTTGTCACACTATTGGTCCACCCTATATAATTGTGTTGTTCTTTCACCCTTCCTGAAAGAAGAACGCAATCAAATATACATTATTCATAAATTCATAAATACTAATAAATCTGACTATCTGATTGGTCGTCACAATTCAATTCATTTTTAAAATCGATATCATCTTCTTCATCATCTTTTGTAATAAACTTTTTTTGATAAAATGTACGATGTATGAGGTTGACGGGCTATTTACTTTACAACTAAATTAAACATATAATTTTGTAACCAAACTGCAGTCGTTGAAAATAATTTGCGCTTCAAGATCATCGCATACAGGTCTATTAGGTCTCTCGAAGCGGATGTGACTCGAAATTGAAGAGTGACGAGGTTTACGTTAGAACCATGCTATTCAAATCGTGGGGATTCGCACATAGGTCTAGTATTCTCAGTCTGTTCACGTCTTCCAAAAAAAGAAAAACTTTCAAGACCCAAAAAAATATCATTATAACGAGTATTTCCCGTACTCGCAAGAAGATTTACGCTCGAACCGGCAACGCATCCAATTCGAAACGAGCACCAGGCGACTTGTTTGCGGAACGTCGTTAATTACATAGGAAATCGATAGGAAGTCAAAGTCGCTTTGAGATCCAATCGACCGGGTCAAAAGAAAAATTAGATCATTTTCCGAAGATGAATTTTGTTGAATTATCCAAAAATGAGGTCCTCGACTTTGTGAAGTACGTACTATGAACGTTAACAACAACGTAAATATATTAAAATATTTAAAATTTTGTGCGTTTCTCAAATGTCAATGAAAGGGTTACAGGCAAATACCTTCTATTACCGACGGCAAATTAATTCTCCGGTCATTGTTGCGGCTACTTTGTTGGTGAACTCTGGAAAAGATATTGGCGCATTAACATGGTGGTTGAAAGTTAACAATAGTAGCCAAGGGTTACGTCAATAATTCAATAGCTAACAAATCCAATGTTAATGAGAGAATCTTTTCCACCATATCTAAACGAGAAAATATTAATGTTGTAGATGTCAATAAGTAAGAATAATGACGAAACTCCTATCAAAATTCAGAAAAGTTCAAATTTTAATATAAATGTTTACATAAAAAAATTAACCAAATGTCTTTATTGTGTGTTTTTAAATTTATTGTCAAATTTAGATTATATGCTCATTGTAACCATTTAATCTCAAGTGGGGAAAATAGTTTTCCGTTTAATTAATCAGCAAAGTTGATGATGTAATGAAGAGGTTGCCAGTTTGAAAGAGAGGTGAAACAGAGGCTTTGAGCCAACCAATGTCGATTGGCGAAAAAAATTTCAATGCGAACATTTTTGATTATGATAACTCACAGCTTACGTTTTTAACATACATTTGACATGTCATCATAAAGCAAACATTTTTAGAACAACTTGATACAGTTTAGATTTTAACGATTCACACTTTTTTCAGTTTAAAAAATGTCTTAAATACTACTTTTTACATGTTGTTAATTAAATTAGTACAAATATCGAGGTAATTGACAAAGCGGAGAAAATATTTTTATTTGTTTCAAAAACTTCTGAGCAATAATTAATTTAACTGGACCATTTAACGCCAAGCGGCACTAAGAGATTTACTTATAATTTTCATCAAACCAACAGAAAAACACCAAAAACTACTTTCTGTTGGTTAAATAGACGCTGCTGTGGAGCTGCTGTGGAGGTTGTTGTGAGCCGGAGGTTTAAAAAACTCGTCTAAAACTTGCTAGCCTTTAAGAGGAGCTGGAACCCGTGGATGATTCAGACAAACTTGTTCCACGGCAAACCTGAAAAAAGGTTGTTGTTGGGAGCATTTGAAATAAACTGGAGAAAGAGGGTACTTCTGAAGAACCGGATGGCATTTAAAATGAAGTATTTGGGGTGACGTAAGAAGTGCTCCAATGTATATTGGATTGAGACTGAAAGTCCAAAGCAAATTCGAAATTGACCCTTTTATCCTCTCCTTATCTTTTCCAATGGGAAACCCTTTCACTACCGGAGAGTTCTTTCCAAAAAGGGCAATAATGGTTTTTTCTACTTCTGTCAGTTGCCAGTTTTTCTCTCCCCCGGCACCAATCATTTTTGCGTTGTCCACCTTCTTTAAAGTTCGATTCGTCTATACGGAAAACAATTTCCAAACTGTTAGCATTGACAACGATCTTATCCCACGCCGCATTTTTTAACACATTGTCAATTTCTAAACGAGCAAAAAAAATTTCCTTCATAAAAAAGAGCCAATTTTAAGTCGTCCTCCTGCTTAAGCCGATTCTGCTGCTCTCCAGACCTTGTCTCTAAAACTTTAATTTAAATTAGAAGTTGAATTACAGACAATCCTAATTCCACAAACTATTCTCTACTCTTCAAAATATATCAAATTCATTGGCAACTCAAAAAGTGAAACTATGGTGAATCACTTTCTTCGACAACCCGACACTTTTCATATTTCATTAGAATATTGCACCATACTAAGTTTGTAAGTTGGTGCAATAGAAGAATATCAAGACAAAATTGGAAAAAGTAAACAACCGACAACAGAAACGTTGTATTCATTTAAAAAATATAGTATTCAAGGTATCAAAGGTGTCAAAGTAAGATTTAGTGCATCATATTTTAAAATTAGTTACAATATTACAAGGTGTTTCATAACGACGCGGCGTAACAGAAGAAAAAATTATTTTAAATAAAATACTCTCTATGTTAATGTTAATTTAGGGTCTATCAAATATAGCTCTCAGAGCTCGATAGCTATATTCGATCGATATCACCCACCCACGAAAATTATAGGAGGTTCCTGGAGGCCGTCATATGCGTGGCGAAAAAATATGTTCCTAGAAGTTTCCGAAAAAATATATTCCCAGGTAGAATACAGAATGTGAGTCAAATTATGAAGATTTCCTTGAAAGCGGAGACCCTGAAGCGGCAGATGAACTGATGAGATCTCTTGACGCAGCCCACAGGAAATAGTAAATGAAAACTACCGAAGAACTTGACTTCAAAGACTCTAGTAGGAAACCGTGAAGTCTTCTCTGAACACTCGGCGCAAGTAACCCTACCACTGAAATTACTGTGAGGTTACACCTAACCAGGTCGCCGAACGCATAGTCTCCTTGTCGAGAGCCCCTAGAGACAGACCTCATACCACAACGATCAAACACAAATTCCTAAAACTGAAAAACAACAGCCCTAATGAGTCCCCCTCTCTCAAGACCCTTTGACCTTAACGAAGTTGACCAAGCGCTGAAGAACATCAAAACTAATAAAACCCCAAGATTCGATGAAATACATAATGAATTCCTAATAAATACGGGACCCTATACCAGAAGATGGCTTGCTGATTTCTTTTCTGATATACTTAACAGTGGCAACCTTCCTAAGGAACTTAAAAAGACTAAGATTATAGCTATTCTCAAACCAGGAAAGCTCCAAAACAGCACAGGAAGTTATCATCCAATCTCGCTTCTGAGTGCGTGCTTCAAGATCTTGGAGAGGTTTGTTCTTGGAAGGATAAAAGACGAGGTGAATTGACACATTCCAATATACCAAGCGGGTTTTCGTGCTGAACGCAATTGTTCGGATCAAATCTTAAGCCTCACCACCTTCATAGAGGCAGGATTCTAAGAAGGCCTTAAAACGTCAGCTGTGTTTGTAGACCTGACGACGGCCTACGATACCGTCTGGAAACAGAGACTTTTATACAAATTCCTAAGAGTTATACCCAACAAAAAACTAACTAATCTACTAAATAGTATGCTGACAGATAGAACTTTCTAGGTGGTCATGGGTGACAAACCAGTAGGACGAGACATTTATAGAACTGGCTATCACAGGGTTCAGTTCTTGCTCCGGTGCTCTTTATCATCTACATTGCAGATATGCCGGAAACAACATCGAAGATGTTTGTATATGCCAACGATATGGCACTGGTAGTCAAGCGAAGTCCGTACCAGAAATAATATTATCCAGAAACTCTGTGGTATTACTTGGAGAGCAACAGCGAACACATTACGATACTCTGCCCTTGCTCTCGTCTACAGCACTGCTAAGTAGCAGACATGTCCACAAACTCGACACGCAACTGCATCACACTATGCGCAACATCACAGGATGCATTAAATCAACCCCGATATACTGGCTACCAATACTCAGCCACATTGCTCCGACCCATTTCAGAAGACAGGAGGCCCTGGTTCAACAGTATCGTAAAATATTGGCCGACCAGCAGCTATCCATCCATGAAGACATTGCAAAAGCAACCTCAAGCCGACTTAAATCCCAAAGGCCGCCAATCAGGACCGCAGCCGAGATATGCTCAAGCGATGCGGAATGGAGTTGGAGGGCGACCTGATAGCAGTCATACCGCCGGGTGTGGTCCATATGATCTTAGTCCAAGACGTACTGGCTGGTTTTGACACCCCGCGACAAATATGGAAAACACCCAACAGAATTGGAACTTGTCATGCGAGATGTGCAGAAACGCTACACAAATGGGGCAGATTACCAAAGACTGAATGTGACTGCGGCGACCCAAACCAGAATATAAGCCATATTGTCCGACATTGTGGAAATAGAGCATACGCAGGAGATTTTTTCTCCTTCACACTCTCCGCGATTGACTAAATCAGGAACCTGGATCTGGCACTGTGACACCTAAATGTACTTACAGTCTTCAAATTTTACTCACTTTATGTTTCCTTTGTAGCCATACGATAAATAAATAAATTTAGGATTTACCTTATTTCATAAGCTTCAAAAAACTCGTTACTTAGACAGCTTTTTTTATGAATTTACTTCTACAGGGTTCCTCAGTGAAGCGGAAAAATTTAAAACTCCTGTATCTACATAAGTTTTTATTTTAACCTAAATGTTTTTGCAGTTTTCTGTTCAGTTAGCCTCTCCCATTTTTTTAAATAACACTTGAAAGCTGTTCCATAACTGCGTTCTAATATCGACTATTCTGTTATGGCAGTTCGAACTCTATTAATGTTTTATAGCGTTCTAACACTACTTGCAGCTTCTTTATGTTTCAAATTTAATGTGAATCCAGTTTGTTCAAACTTTGCTACCCATAACTTAATTGCATAAATAGACGGTACCCACCCATGACACGGAGTATTAAACGGATTGCATAATTTTTGTATACAGTTTGCTCTTCTCGAGCCCTTCTAGGTGGAGGTTTACCTTATAATTTTGGAGGAATACTCACCGGATTGTATAATGTTGTCGTGGAGTCACCATTTTTACGATTTAACACAGAGAGCACGATGAGCATCTGACCACTGTTTCATGTTTACTAAATAGCGTTAAATGACTAACAATTTATTATTAAATTCAGCACCCTCAACCAAACGTCAAATGAATAATAAAACTTTAAAATTTTCCCGCTTCACTGACGAACACTGTATTTACTACCTGTAGGTACAAGAAAAATCTGTTCAAGTATCTTTTTTTTTAACCTTAAGAAATTATTGATCTGGACGTTTATCAAATTTCAACCTCCCTTATCGCCTCATTACAAAGTATAAAGCTGTTAACCAGTTTAAAAAATGATTCGGAGCTTTTTTTAATTTAAGTTGCACCAGCAACTTTTTGATGATGGACAAAATTAATAGAAATTAAAGATTTTATCAATAATCATTAAATCAAATCATATTTTTTAGTTTTTTTTTAAATGACCAACACGTATTTAATGTAACTGTTCTACACATTTTGTTTTTATTAAGGAATCACTACACTAAAATTATTAGTTTTTTGTTATTTTATTTCCACATGTGAAGTACTGATTAGGTGTCTAAATGTGTATCAATTAAAATGGACTATGATATGTTTGTCACAATTTGTCAGTGTATTATTATTATTGTTGTTTGCTAATGTTTTTTGTTAAAATGAGGTGAAAAACTACATTATTTGACTAATAACGACATGTAATGCAGGCTCAAGCTATTGTAACACTTTCGAATAGTGATCAACACCATAGCAACTCTGTTGATAGATATCTAAATCTAAATCAATTACAAAATAAGTTGATTCTTTGATTATTATTGCCAACTAATCGTTAGATTAAAACCAATCTCAAATCGCTTGCTGGAGATTGTACAATTGCAAACAAACATCGAGAATTCTTGAGAGCTGTTTCGTTCTTTTTTAACTCTTCATGGGTAAGAGAACTTGAGTGTATATTGTAGGATTATCTTTAATAATTCTTATATTGGTTTTTAGCTAAAATCTGTTTTTTATTGTTTTGCCTCAAACTCTGTAGTTTAAGACAGCATTCTAACGTACTGCTTCCTTTGTTACATTTTTTGTTTAAGTATGATTTTTTCAACACAGCTACTTGCTTAGCTCATAAAATTATAGTGGCTATACAATTGTAAAGAGGAACATTTGTACAACAGTCAACAAATTAATAATAACAAATCTAAAACATCTAAATAATAATAATAATAAGGTATCTAGTTTCTAAATTTTAGATAAGCGGTTATGTGCATCGTCAGTTTTAATTGCAAGTTTTGATGTATATTTTAATGATATTATTGCAGGTGTTTAAACAGTTCATGTTGTTGATATTTTCTGAACTTTTGCATATGTTACGGGAATTCCTCAACTGTCTTCGAAGGAATTGCATTTACAAGTCCTTCAAAATATTTTGAAGTTTGCAGCCCTATCACAAGTAAACAACACAGCGGAAGTACAAAGTACAGCTAGAACATCGTCTAGAGCCAACATTTCAGCTACTTCTATTTCTTAGAGAAGTCTCCATATAGCCTTCCATCTCGGCAGAAAATTTCCACCGTCGCTTAATTGAAATCAAATTTAAGATCAATAGACCGCGCAGTAATTGGTTACTGTCAATTGAGCGCGGGCAATTATTAGAATCGTGACAATTGGACATTTAGACGGGTCTGTACCATAAAATGTATAAACACTATATTACATATGATATTTACAAAAAAATATATAGAAAAATGCAGTTTATTGTAGTTACTACAAAATTGCAAAATGAACAACTATAAGGAATTACAAAATGTATGTTTTTATTATAGACTCTTCCCCAAAGTGCAGTTTGAGAGACACCATAACGAAGCATAAATGCATTAAGTAAGTACAAAGTTCACAAATAAATATTTTTTGTTTAGGAGTAATTCCTGAGCAAAGAGCATGTGTCCATTTATTGCAAGAATGACACTGAAACCATTGCTCTTTGGAGGCAGATATGCTAAACAATTCTAAGCAGACAATAAAGAACGCTTCATCCTTTTCTTTGGTAAAAATTTTCTTGGTCACTGCTTTCTTGGCCTTCTTCAAGGTTTGCGGTCGATTTTTATTAGCTTTCTTCTTAGTAAGATTATTGTCGGACGTTGAAGTAAAAACAGTTGCCGTTTTTGATGGCCAGGAACATTAAGTTTGAGAAGGCGCTTCTGGTAGAGGAGAAATGTAGAATCAGTCACTATATTTGAAAGAATTCACTAAAAGATGACGATGATGTTCTTCTTCGTTTATTTAAATTTTCAATTTTACTGGAGCAACAATCCGGTGATGGTGATGGTATTGTCCCTCCATCACAGCAATTAACGTCAAAACTAGGAACACGGGGCGGTCAGTGGTAACAGATGGTTTGAATTTTCAATTCGGAAATATGTTTGGATGCTTGGGCCAAATTCCAGTCAATTCAAAACCATTTAACCAATTGTTAGGCGTTTCAGCTCTCCTATAATCTGTTCCAAACAAACGAACTAGATTATAGAGAGTGACATTTTTTTCTGGGTTTGCTTTAAGCCATAAGTTTAGTTCTTCATTGTAGTACGTCATACAGAAAGAAAACACTCCCACATCTAGTGGTTGCATTTCATATGTACAATGTGGTGGGAATGATAGCTGTATTATGCCATTTTTTTTACCGGCAACTTTTCTCTTTAGAAAATCTATAAACAATTTTTTTTGGCTAATTCATAGGCCAATTCGCATATATTTTTCTTAGTAAAACCAAAGAGTCTGCCGTCAATTTCTAAGGCCCAATCTTTCAGAGATAGTCCTAATTCTTTAGAAAAAGTTGTAACATGTATGCCCAGCTGTTTTGAATGTCCTTTTGTCAATTTATTTGACCCTTAACGTCTCTCTTCAGAGTCGTCAATGCCAAATTAAATATTTTGCCGCTCGTTTGTAAGGCATTCCTTTCTAAATGTTCTCTAATGCCAACTTCATTACATTAGCATCCCACTTTTGTCTATTGGACATATGTACGTATTTTCGCAACATTTTGATTTAAGAACGAAAAATTATGAGACACTGACAACTTTTTGAGTAAAACAGTCCTTAGGGCCATTTAGCCTCTACACGAAGAGGTCATTTTACTGCAGTGTACAACCAAAAAAATTATTAGTTTTATAAGATTATGATGAACAAGTAATAAGATGAAAATTATGTAGACATAACAGAAAAACAATTTTGCAAATAACTACATTAACAGCTTACAGTAGCAGCACGAAATTAACAACTATTTGACGCATATGTAGGGTAATGAAGATTTGGCGGGTTAGGTGGAACTATAGGTAAGCCAATATCTACAGATGTCGCTAGCAAGTTAAGAAATATTATGCAACCAACAAAATTCTTATTCGCAACGTTTTTAAAGTAATACTAAAGAATTCATTTAACTTGAAATTTTACAAGACTTTTTCCTACATAATAACAAAAGAAATTAACAGGAAACGTGAGCACTAATCATTAAGTTAGGATTTGAAACATTGCACTAGCATGCTGTTTATGCTGGCATTACATAGAAATTACAACAGAAACTTAGTTGGATATTATATTAGACCTATCCAAGGTGTCAAATTTGAAAACAAACGTCTACCGCAAAACTCCACGTCGCCCCAATAAGTGAAAATAAAATTGCGTTTTAGATAAAAAAAGGTATAAACCAAAGCTATATACAATAGAACTTCCAACAACTTTTTTCCCTCAATTTTTTTTGTAAAATTGATATTGGTAGAGATATTGTTACAATTATTGTCACGTCATTGTTATACCTTAGTAATTACTTATCGGATCAAAAAATATTTTAAACAAAAGTTGTGTATAATTAAATTATAAACAACTTTTGAAAAAAAATTTGAAAAATGAATATTTTTTAAAATATTTATAAAATTCGAAAATCTAATCAGATCTGTGAAAATAAATAGGGGTCCATATATAAAAAATCAGACGGGTGGTTTTCTTGATATCTTGTTTACATATGGACGGACGGTCGGCAGGCCGGCCATTGGACATAAGTTTATAACTTTATTATAACGGACTAACTCTAATTCGTCGAAAAAAGTGAAAAAAAGTGTGTTAAAATTTTGGGTTTGGAAACTTATAAGATGTGGAGTAAGAACCATATTATATCAATTTATCCTAGTGTTTCATTTTAGTCGGGATCCCATTTTGTCATTTAAGCTAGTTCTTTTTTTTTCAAAAGGTGATGGTGTGTCTTTGCTGTATGGTCATTGCACAGCCACCGAATAATCAAAGCTTTTTGTGTGAGCGACTTTAAAACATGATAATTAGATCTCACATCAGGTTTTACCAAGGTGAGATGGACGTTACTCGTAGACCAGTGTTCGTAACAATTATCTAAATTTTGTTGTTGATTGTGTGTATCAGATCTTTTCGTTTCACAGACCTCACATCTTCAGATTGAGAAAAAACTACTGTTAAAAATGAATACTTGCACAAAAGCGCATTTCACGTTTCAATAAATATTTTTTAAAGAAACAACCTGCAACCTAACAATTTGTTTACACATTCAAGCTAAAATTATTAAACAAAATATTTGACAAAATTAAATTAATTTAAACTTAACATAAACTCAACACTAAGCACGCCATATACTTTTCTAGTTAAATAAATCAATATTGACTTTTAATATTGCAAAGGAAACTGTAGTAAATATTTACATCAACAACAGGGAACTTGTTTATGAGAAGCAGAAGTTTGTACGAGATACCTAAACAGGGTTAAACCGACTTAGCGAATGAACTAAGATGGTACAGATATTATCAGAAACTACTACTACCATTCTTTTTTTGCAGATTATTCTATTATGCATATTGAGCTGAAGAGAACATCTCTGTATACACTCGAATTAAAAGATAATTTTTTTTATTTTAAAGGGGTACACCAGAGATGTAATTAAATTTTCTTGTTTCGCACAAAAATTGTAATTTTTAAGGTAAATTACAGATTTAGGCTGAACGTAGAAAAATTTAATTTAAAATAATTTGGTATTGTAAAGAATGTGGATAACTTTTTTAATTTGCGTTGTCGCTTTAAAACTTTTGGTTTAAATCATTAGTTGATATTAAGCGAAATGTAAAAATGACAAAATTCCAATAATTTTTAACAAGATAACTGGAATTTCGCCTGCATATTGGTAGATTTTCCGGTTTGGCCTTAGGCAAAAGCCGTTATACGAGTAGGACAGACGATTCCATTAGTGAGCGCACCACACAATTAAAGCTCCACGATAATTAATCTCACCGCGGGTGCTGTCCACGACGGCGAGATCGAGAGGAAGGCAACGTGGAAGCTTTGTTCAACAGTCATGTTAGATAAAACATCTCATCTTTGATAATATTTTATTACTTTTGAGTTGCATACATTAACAAATTCTACCGATTATTTGTTTGAGTTCATTTAATCTCAACGTTCTACGGATTTGTTTAATAACAATGGGAGCTTATATAAAAACTGGGGTTGTTAAATGCTATTAAACCATCACATTCAATTGGTCTATTGTCATAGTCACTTGCACCTGGTCTATCAACCGTAACACAATATGATGTTGCTGTACGGATGTCAAATAAAATGGTTTCTTTAACATGTTGATCCTACAAGTTTGAGCTTTTAATTAATACTACGCATTTTGACGTATTTTATCAGTGGAAATAACATTTTAAATTTATTTTTAAAATACGATGTTTTATTGTACAATTTATCTTTAATGGTGGAAATACTTTTAAAATCTCTTGAAATAAATTGCGTCTAAGCTACTAACAGATGGGAAAATTACAACGAAAAATATTTTTATTAAATGTGGTTCTGAAGGCATGTCATTATCAAGAATCATATTTTGTGATTACATCACATTAAATACCAAATAAGTTCTTGGAAACTTTATTTATTATATAAATAAAAATTAAGAAATTGTTTGCAATAAAAAAGATAATTCACATTTTCAGATTCTATTAATTATGTTAAATGAGAGCAAACTTTCAATAGAAGAATTTTGTCACATTTTGTAATTTTCAGTAATAGCATACATATTTGTGTATTAATAAATCAAAAAGTAATATTTGATAAAATATAACGCAATTAACACAACATTTTTAATTGCGATTGAAAAAATATAGCGACTGTAGCTATAAATGAATCTACTTAGAAATAACTAGAGGTGAAATGCCTCATTTCACACGCAAACGATCAAATAAGTAAAGTGGAGTGAGAAAAAGGATATGAGGAGGAGAAAAAGAAGGCAAAAGCTATTTTGGGAGGAAAAAATTAGAAAATCAAGTTGCGATATACCCAGGCAAAAAAGAAAGATTAAAGAACGTTGCAATTGTAAATTATCACTTACTCAATTAACACGAAATTGAAGTTTCATAAGTTCTCAGAGGTGGACAGGAAGGTTTTGTTTAACAAATTTTGAACCAAAATGAATTGGAAAGAGAGAAGAATTTATGTGTGTTCTTCGATTGAGAAGAAATATGTTGAGAGACAAAGAACCTAAAAGATGAGTATAATTCAAAAGAACAACCAGCTTATTGTATTTCCTACTGCAAAAAAAAAATAATTACTGCAAGAAAATGTTTCTTCACACCCTGAGTCTTAAAGAATGGTCAGTTTTGAACTATACAAAGCTAAACAATTTAGAAAATATAGATGCTTCAAGCGAAATAGAAGATGATAAATCTCGAATAGCGATGCTAAACTAACAAGACCAGAAATAGAAGAAAACTGTGTTTAAAGTAGAAAGATGATTTAATAACATTTTTTTTCAAATTATATGAGATCTATGTCAAAGAATGGTGCAAGAGTAAAGACACCACACCATTCTCTATTGCTCGTATTTATCACACCTTTGATGATCGGAATCGCTTTTATTTTGACCAAAAAGGTCAATTGTGAAATATGTATAGCTTTTGAGGCAAAATATCTATCAGAAGAAGATTCAATATACATCAGATGCTTGATCAGAAAACATAATGACAGAAAGTCATGCATCAAAGTTTTTACGTTGGATGTGCAAGGGGTTTTTTTCTGTCCAAAATTAAATGTGTCCTCACTTTATCTTAAGACAAAATTAATAACACACAATTTTATGTTTTTTGACATTCATACTAAAGATGGGTATCGCTTCCTCTGGAACGAAACTAAAGGAGTTACTGCTGACTGCTATTGTTCCATAATAACCAAGTTTATACCTTTAATGGAAGATGATTAAGAAATAATTCTCTGAAGCGATGGTTGCACTTCACAGAACCGCAACGTGGATCTGTCAAACTCTTTATTAAATGTAGCCATGCTACACAAAGTAACAATAATTCAGAAATAGTTTGAGAAAGAGCATTCTGAAATGGAAGCAGATAGCATGCATTCGACAATTGAGCAAAAAATGAAGAATAAAATAATCAACATTCCGGCTGACTATAATCAGATTTGCCAAACAGCAGGTCGTAATCCAAGCTCTTAATTTGTTGTGTACTATTTTAAGAAATTCAACGATGTTACTTCCTATGACTACATAAGATCTAGTAAAAAGTGGGAGATAGAAAGATATTCATGCATTAAAATACCACCCAGTTGACCGTATTTATTATAAAATTTAACAAATTTAAAATTGCATGAATAGATCAGTATCATCAAAAGACATAAAGGGCATCGGTAATCAGTTAAGATGATGCTTGACGGCGACTATCATAAGTTTTATGATGACCTACCATTTCAGTAGATGAAATTTATTACTTTTCAATAAAAACAATCAACCGCGCAAGTTTATGTTTTTTTTCCTCTAAGACCTTCCATACTCGTAAGTCCAGTAATAATTTTTATTTTGTTGGATATATGTCGATATCACAATTTTCATGAAGGACTTTTTATCTGAAGTAACAATTATAGTAGGTTTTTGATGTCTCCTGTAAAATTCTACATTTTGGAGTTACAAGTTTAACTTATTAAGACGACAATATGCGATTCAGATTTACAAGTATTAAATTGCAATTCAATTAAATTATTAATTTGACAATATTAAGTATATACAGGGTAGGTCATTAGCGCATGTACGGGCGATATATAGGAATGTATTGAATTTAGAAAAATGTTTTTGAATAAAAATTGTGCAACAGCGCGACATACCAAAGTTATATATAATCAAACACTCTTCTGCCGACTAATCAGCGTCAAGTCCCAAGGTTATGTTTTTCTTTTATGAAACTACTCATTTTATTGCAAATTTGGATTTCTTGGGCAACTCTAACATGAATTTAAATGTCATACATTGTGTCTAAAATGGACGGTTTTTGAGATATTTTGCTTTTTCCTAAAAAATTGACGTTTCGAAAAATTTAATAAATCAGTTATCCTGGAATTTATGTAACTGCGATTTTGCAGCTTTAATATGCTTTACATGTGCTAACTAAAGCTAGTTGTTCACCTTTCTAACCGTGCTAAGTTTTAAGAAACCAATTATTTAAATTGAACTGCCTAAATTTATAAATAGCTTGATTTTTTCAAATGGCACCATGTAATTTTTTATGTATCGTTGGGCATAGAATTTCATAATCTCTCTAATGATAAGGTTGCAGGTATGTAACTCTTTTCACAAACAAAATACAGTTTTAAACACAATGAAAAATTCAACAGGTTTGAGAAGGGCTCGACTAAGTCTTATTATTTTAATATTTAGATAGTTTTGTGTGGCCTTATAATTATAAAATTAATACATTTACCTACAGGATTGATTTGATTACAAGTATAATTTGATATTTTATTTTGTTGTTTGTAGTGTTTATATGTTATGTTACAATACTTATGAATTTATGTATTTGTTTTATGTAATGAATGTTGTTCATATTACAGTAAAACCTCTAAACAGCAGTCTAAATTTGCTGCAAAACTGACCAATCTATGGAGGTGGCCATTATTGGAAGGAAAACAATTATTTTTATGGGTTGTTTATTAAAATCTTTTTACGTATGGAACATAATACGGTTCGCTATAGGGTAATAAATATCTGCATTAAAAATAACTATAAATGTGCTGATACAATTTTAAATAATTAGACGATATAATAATAGAAGAGTTATACATATACATATTGAGTACATAATACATACATTTACATAATATGTACCTATTTTCTAATTGCTCGTTATACCTATTACAATAATTAATTACATACATATACATACCATTAAATTACGTTTCTGTGAAATATTTTTGTATTGAGGTTTGTTTTACATTTTAAGTTTAGTTTGTAACAGAAGATTTACATTTTGATAAAATTTGAAGTACTTCTACCGCTAGCTCACTCTTATCATTAGAAAATATAAAACTTTGAACATCTCTAAGTTTTTCACACACTTCACCCATATCTTTAAGAGTCCTCTCTACCCTTTTTTGCTAAAATTGTTATATCGAATCGCTAAGAACTATATTATTTTTTTTATAGAAAGAATGTTAAAACAAAGTCAAGGACACGTTTGAAAAACTAGCTTTAGGGTTTACCGTTCTGTAGTGCTGCTTTACAGGGAAAAATTACATGTTTTCGAAGCGGCAAAATAACACCCTTATATACTATTGAAATATTCTAAAATATTATTTTTCACATTCTACAATGTTCTTTCAAAACTCAGTACGAACGCTTTTTTTAATTCAAGATCAATTAATAAATTGGGAAGAATTTCAATATTTCACGACAAAAGCTTCAAAAACAGTCTTATTTTCAAAACATAATTATAACAAATATTTTGGAGAAAAAAAGGCTCCGACATAAGTTACGTAACAAATCTATGTTTATGATAGTGAAATCCAAAATTATTTTTATCAAAAACTGTAGCCTTGAGAGTGTCGCCAGTGACAGAAATTGTACATGAGAATTGAAAGGTAGAGAAAGTTTGACGTAAAAGCTTTGGATTCTTCTGCACCACTTTCATTGTTCAAATCACAGCTTTCACCATAGTCTAATTCACTGATTATATCTTGAATACTTAAATTAGAGCTTTCGGTCAAAATATCACAATCAATAGATAGATAATTTTCAAGGCTTACTTACCTTCTACTAATACAGGAAAAAGGTGAAATAGTGGAATTTCGTCTTCTTTATCAAAATCTTCGTGCAGGACTTTTTCCGAGAATCCTGCTTTCACAAAACATTTAGCAATTGCAATAGGCGAAACGTTTCTCCAGGGCACACACATCCAAACTAAAGCGCTGATTAAATTGATACTTTTTTCCGCATCTTCAAAAGGACGTTCGGTATTTGTGAATGTTAGCAGCTTTTTGATTAAGAACTTCCTGTAGGCCATTTTAAAATTTTAGATACTTCTTAGATCTAGTGTCTGGCAATGGGATGTGGTGTTTGGGGGTAGAAAAACAATGTTCACATTTTCAAGAGTCACTTTGGGATGACACGTGGCATTATCCAGAAATAATAAAACTTTTCTATTTTTTTTTTTCATTTTTCATCCAATTTTTTAGCCAGGAAGTCATAATCTCTACCGTCATCTAAGCTTTTTATTAAATACCCATTCTAAGGGAATTTGTTGATATAAGAGCCTTTAAAGCATCTTGGGTGTTTACTTTTTCCAATGATTAACGGATTTTCCTTATCACCTTCCATATTTGTACAAAATAAAATTGTCAATCTTTGTTTTGCAGCTTTTTACCACTACATTTATCGTTTTTAAAGAGAACGTTTTGTTTGGCATCGCAAGGTAAAAAGTCCGGTCTCGTCAGCATTGTACACATTTTTGGGTGAATACTCCTTCAATATTACTGACAGCTTTGCTTTCCAAGCTTCAACAGTGTCTAGGTTAATATCAGCTGACTCCCCGCAAATTGTATTAAAGGTTATGTTATGTCTTTGACAAAATTTCTCAAGCCACCCATTTGAAGCTTTAAAATCCGTCATTTTAAATTTTCGCAACTTCCAATGCTTTCTCTTTTATTAAAGGTCCAGATATAGGGATATTTTATTCCTAGCTTTACAAAACCACTATTATTGTAAACTACTCGGTCAATTTCTAAACCTTCAGTTTTAGAAAATTTTCTCTTCTGCTCTATATTGAAACCTTCTTCAAATAGCTTTTTAAATCACATTTGTTTTTTAAATATCGTTAACTTGTGTTCTTCCAACACTAAATTTTTCAACCAACTTTCTAGCACTGGTATTGAACTTTGCACTTTCCACAATAATATCAATTTTATTCTTTAAGAGACAAAAGTTTTCATTTTAGCGACATTGTAATTTTTCTGTACGTCTATATGTAACAGCATTGTTGAACATACTAACTCAAATTATGTACGCAAAATACGATTTTTTGGGTGAGCTTAATAAGCCTTTTAATTGCACTTTCTCTGTAATGACTGTCTATTGTAAATCGAACAAATTCTTTAAATTCGTTTTTAAATACCGGTTATAACTTAAACCTCACACAATGAAACAATTATATATTATGCACAACTTGAACGCAAAGCTGTGGTCTACTAATGACCTTACTTAAGAATGGCCGGAAATGGGAGTTAGAATTACATGTATTTTTCCAAGAAAGTTTACAAATAAGTGGCCCTAGCCGTTATCGAGAAGTGGTCGCTATTAGGAGGGTCATTAATATGGATATTTCCGTATAATTGGTTGTTGACCTTTTAAGAGGTTACTGAAAATAGAGGTTTTACTGTACTTATGTATTAATTATGTTTTTTTTGTAAACGCAAAGAAGAAAATATAAAATAATTCAAACATAATTTTACTTTTTGTAAATTGATTTAAGATTATCGTATTATTTACAATGTTGGATAAATATCATTCATATAATATCATGATCAGAAAATATTATTAGAAAACGTAATTCAAATATTTTAAATAATTTATTTATTATATGGTATCATGATGAGCTCATAATAAGAGCGAAATGCGCATCAGGTGTTCTTTAATTGCGTGTGTGCTACTGTACAAGAAATACTTGGCTTGCTATCGACACGCATGTTTAGGCATTTAAAGTTATCGCTCCTGATAACGATAATACACTTTAACCGTTTATAGTCGTTACAGTTAACTGTTAGCATTTCTTAGTATATACTATCTATACGTGTCCATATTACCAGAGATGTCGTCAGACACACATTTTACTTATGATATTATTTCTCTTAAATGTTTTATCCACAATCACCATATTATAGAGCTATTATTATGCCGTTATGAAATGTATTATAACACCTATAAAACACTAGTGTTTTATATTCTGTAAAACATTAGTGTTTTGTAATATATAAAATTCAAGAAAAATTTGCAGAAAATTTAGTAATTATTTATTAACATTAATATTAACATTCACGTTAACATCAAAAGTAAACTTATTTGCAATATCAGGATTTACATTTACACAAACCACGTTTGAGGAAGACTGCATCGCGGAGATCTCTTGCATTGTGCTGGATTTTCCTTGAATTTTTCTAGCAATATCGATTTTATTTGACTCGCTTTCTTCTATACCCCTCAACAACACTAGATGACCTCCACGCTCCGTGCCTCTTAAGAGTGAGAATATCACCACCAGCATTAGCCAACAGAGTCGCCGAAGAACGGCGCATACTATGGCCGGTGTAGGATTTAGCGTCTAGAAGTTTTAAGAAAGAAGCAATCTGTGAGGGGATTCTGGAAATAGTGTTAATTCCCACAAGTTGCACGGTGCATTTTGAATTTATATATCGCAAAAAAAATCTTCCCTGCGAAATAGTACTTTTAGGACGTAGGCGTATGTATTTCTTGCATATCTCCATAACATTAACAGAGAATCCTTCGTCTAATACAGTGAAACTTCTTGACATATTGGTCTTTGTTTCTGGGATGGACACGTAGATAAAAGATCCTTTATCTTTCACATGTTCAATATTTGAGTTTACCAGTTCATTGCATCGTAAACCTCCACAAACACCCATTATGACAGCAACCTAGAAATATTTAAAATAATTAAGATACCAATACAAAAGAAAAGAAAATTGGTTGTACCTTCATCATTAAGTACTTTCATTAGATGCTGTTTTCAAAATTGTTCAATGTGTCCCCTCTCAAGCACTTTTGCCTTTTTTGCCTTGTAGTTTTTGATTGGCTCTTGAGATAAGCAATTAATTTGTCGTATTTTGATATGTCAATATTTCTATGCACATTCAAAGTTGCTCTTAACATTGAATATTTTGTCCACATCGACGAGGAGGCAAACTTGCTTCTTACATTTAAAAAATAAACCAACAGGACGTCCTCGTTTATGATGTTTGCACCTCTTTTCTCTCTCCATTCATTAAAGGTAGCAAATTCTTTTATGTATGCATCTTTAGGTTTAGCCGGCAACAGTTGCAGGGTTACTTCTTCAGCTTCTGCTTTAATTTCTACCGGCAAAGAATCACTTTGCATCCTAGCAACTAATAATGCAAAGCCGCCCAAAGTTTCACTAAATTTTCTAATATTTGCTATTACATTGAAATTTTAGAACTGTCAGATTACTTATTTTCAATTAAATTGGTTCGATTGTGGATAAAATCTTGTATTGCATTCGTGTTTTAGTGGCATATTATCCCCTTAAGAAAACACTACTAAAACACATATACAATAAATAGCTATTCTATAAGGCAATTTAAAATATTTGATAAATATTTGCTTAAAATATTTATACAAAATATTTAACAAATATTTTTTAATATATTGCTATTTAATTAATTTTTTGGAAAAATTAATCAATTATTTTTACTTGTTAATTAAGTCAATCTCAGGTAAAATTTTTATTTTAATGTACCAGCTATCTATTTAACAATTAAATCAGACTATTTAAAAAAAATGTTTTATTGTTGGTGTCTTGTAACCAAATCCCTTTTATACGGGTTATTGAGCCTATCGGAATAAAACTCAAATGAAATTATCCTACTGCAATTGAGGCTTTATACAAAATTTTGTTTTTAGTGTGCGCAATGGTTTACAAAATGGTAAATATTACGTGCACGTTCACCGCGTATTGTTATTCTCGTTCGATCTTTACACTACAATTTAACAGCCATGCATGAAACAACTGTATGCAACCTGAAAATTAACGTCTACCTTATACTGCCGGTGAGTGCTGTTCCAACTCTTTTATTAACCGGCATTTCCTTAACTGTTGTTTGTCGCAGGCTGGGGAACGTTTTGGTTAGCTTCACCAACAATGTTGAGCTTCACTAGGTCGCTGCACCAGGTTAATTGCATGTAACACAACAGGTAAGTCTTTTCGTTTCTTATTTTTATTAGACGTTCAATAATTTTATATTGATTATTTTAATATTGCTTCTTTTACTTATTTGCACCTCTAGCAATCGATATATGTTTTAAATTAAATACAGTTTCATGGTTTAAATTTTCCACTTTTACACGTTGGGTTGATCTTCAATGTTTCCTTATCGTCGCCTTTCGGTATGTACTGGGTGGCCAACTAAGAATGTGTTTCTTGCTAACTTTTGGTCTTACAACTTGCAACAAAAATTTATTAGAAAATAGGTCAAAAAAAATTGTTGAAAATTATTTTTGAGTTGAACAAATGTCCGCCAGGTTGTGCAATTCTCATATCAATCAGAAAAGATATTTCAAATAAAACTACATAATTACTAAAAAAATTACATTCATTTTGTTAGAGGTATCATGAAATAAACTGTTAGAGGAAATTTATCCATTATTTTTTTAAAAGAATAATAACTCACCGTTTGATTAAACAAAGTTAAACGCGTATGGTCTCGTTGGAAAGATCTTTTTTTACTAAATCATTTGCAAAAAAAGTTTTGTCTGAATCACTTTTATCGCATCAGCTAATATCTTTTTCCTAACCGGATATATTAATAAAACAAATACTATTAGCTTGACGGCTATGTCGTATTTTTGGAACCTGTGGTAAAAAAACCTTCAAATCATACATTATAATATTTTAGTGAAAATACTCAAGATGTTATGTCAAAAATTACTTTTTCAGACTCTGGAATGGCCACTAGGTGGTGCAATAGCCGTTCATACGCAGAAAATGTCAATTTCTTTCCAAGATCCTGTTGAAATTATTTGTGATTAATCTTTTTGTGAACGTGTTTTCTTAATTCATCAACATCATGTGAAAGGGAGGGAGGGGATGTTGATGTTGGTAGAGCAAAGAAATAAATCGCTCGATCAACATTCAATCCCACCTGTTACATGAGGTTAAATAATTGAGAAAATACACCAACAAAAAATTTTTAGCAATCTGTAGAATATAAGAAACCGGCTGTAAACTTTTTAACATTGTGAAAAAGCTAAGCGAATTTTTACAGCAATATTTCAAATTCTTGTCAACCGAATAAAACAGTAGCCTTAGATAATTGCAGAATTACGAACGGCACCTACACACAAGTGTTTCGCCTAGTTTGAGGTACATTAGTGTATGGTAGCTCAAACGCAAGTCTACAAAAATCACCGGAATATCCTACAGTATTTATTTTTATTCTTTTTGCAATGTTGAAAATTTCACATCATCTTACATCCTACAGATTGTTACAAATACTACATTTTGATTAATCTGAGCACATAAGGTGGTAACACCTACTATCTCGTGCTTGAAGAATCACACATAATTTTAATATAGTCTTGGTAAGGAATTGACAATTTTTGCGTATGAACTGCTATTGCGCTACCTAGTAGTCATTCCAGAGACTCTAATTCTAATTTCTGACGTTACATCTCGATTATTTTCATTAAAACATTATAATTTATGATTTCAAAGCTTTTCCATTATAGGTTTCGAAAATACGACATTTTCGTCAAGCTAATTGTTTTATTAATAACTTTTGCACTAACTGTTTGTAATTTTTATCGTCTATCGAACTATGTAAATGAAAATATAACGTCCTATTTAAATTTTTCATGATAATGCAAAATAATTGCTGTGACGTTATACAGCGTCCTCTAGCTGATGCTAAAAAAGTGATTCAAGTAAAGTTTTTTTGCAAATGATTTAGGAAAAAAAGATCTTTCCAACAAGACCTTACGCGTTTAATTTTGTTGAGTTAAACGGGAGTTATTGACATTTGAAAAAAGTAATGTTTGCCTTTCTCCCACCACTTTATTTTATGAAACAAAGTAATATATCTCTTAACGTGGATATTTCTTAGAAAAATCCGTTTTCTGATTGGGTATGAAAATTGCGCGACATGGGCGCCATTTTTTGAAGCAATTTCTTTTGACCTATTTACTAATAAAATTTTTTTTCTGCAAGTTGTAGGAGTAATAGTTACCGAGATATGGCCGGCGTCCATTCAAGTTGGCCACCCTGTACACTCGAAGGTTATATTTTATTTAAATTTTAGAACGGGCTACGTGTAGTTTTTTACCTCGTCTAAATCGTTACTTTTTAACTGTTTTTTCGTCGGTTGTATTTATAGTATTGCCAACAACCGTTTTTGATTTTCCGTAATTTCAAAATTTTTGCGATGTATCTGCGCGCCAACAACGTCGGAATTTAGAAACTTTGTAACGGTTGCAATTCACAAATAAATAATAGATACAATTAAAGTGACGACTCTAACGATGCAACCTAGAAAAGAAAGAACACAAGAATATTGGGCACGAAGTAGCGTACTAAATGCTTAGAGGATCCCGTATTTATAAACATTAGTACTGCAGTGTCCGGCTAAGTCGGTGAGATGGGGAAGGTCCTTAGGAGAACTAAAAAAATAACTGCTGAATAACGTGGCGCCACCTGCTGGGTCACGGAGAGAAATAAAACCGATCAGCAGGAACTCACTTGGTTTTACTTAGAATCTAACACGCTACAACAAATGCAAATTTAAGAGAGACAAAAAACACATATATATAACACATACAATTTAAAATATTAGGAGTATCTAGTAGCAACGATAAAGTCTGTGGCATAGAACTTGCGTGCATTAGCAATAACCAATTACTTTTAGTACGCGATCAAATTTGTATTAATTTAGTTAAGTTTCTCGTTTATTAACCCCAAGATATAGATAGCGTACCAATTTAAGATTGGTGATTAAGAAACTTGACGTACACTTGTCACGTACACGCGGTGACTTAAAAAACTAATAGTACACACGTTCCAAATACAAGATGTAGCTTCTGCCAATCCAAAAGGCTTTTGTTTTAGCGTACCCCGCGAAACTCTGAAAGAGTTTGTGCCAACAAGAACTAGCGTGAAAGTATGAGGGCTACCCCGAATAACAATGGTCTTAAACACTAAAGGTATAACCGCTTGATGTCACGTGCACTTAAGTTTCGAACGCATGCAAATATGAATTTGTCCCTTAAAACGATAACTTATCTGGTTATGATTGTACGTAATGCTGAGAAAGAAGGTCCTTGTTAACGACACAGCTACTCGAAGACCAAGATGAGTTTGCTGGGAAGGAATAGAAGACCCAATTCTAGAAGCAGAAAGTTGTCTTTGTAAAGAGCGGGCGCACCGCGTGCAATATCCTAAACCGCTAGAGGAGATTCGGCCGGGTGTCTCCGAGGTCGGCGACAATACAAACGCAGGCACGTTTTGTGTCCCAAACGGAATTGTAATTGCTCGTTTTAGCGTTCCCAGGAATTATCCGGACAATCAATTGTGAGAAGAATTTGAGGTCCAGACACTTGCTAAATCATACATGGTAATTATCAATTAATAAAACCGCTAAATCAACCAAAGTAATAGCAAAGAACACCATTTACGGCGTAAACTGGTCGTATTATATTTCCACACTAAATTATTGCAAATTTACTGAAGCCACAAAACAATTTTTTTATTTTGTTTTTAGCTTTGTACAGCACGGCCAATCGCCCAAGAAAAGGAACGTTTTTTAAGATGTCGGCCCGCCGCTTCGAGTAGAAATCCCCAAATTTGGATTTACCAATCGGAAAATTTGGTTCAAAGCGCGGTAAATTTGATTCTTGTTGCAAGGCGCAACTTGAAGATTTCGAACCGTAACAGATTAATTTGCGAATTTTTCATTAATTGTCCTTTTATCATGATTAAACGATGTTTCCCATTTTTACTTAATTCTATATACCGACTCATATGTCCATAATTTCTTTCGAAATGAATTAATTTCAATTTCGTTCGCCATGACTTTCAGTTTCAGTCTTTATTTTTTTTTATTTTAAATCGGAGCAACTGCTTTTCATGTTGTAAATCTCTGAAATCTGTTTCCTGGATCTAACTGTCCTTTTAATTATAATTTATGCAGGCTACTTTACTGATTTATTTTGAATTTTGAGCAAAATGGGTACTTCATCCTGAATTAAAGTTTTTTACAATACATACACCGCACACGTCACTCGAGCATGGTACGTTATTTCTCTTTAAACTAATAAATTACATATTTTTATTTACAGGTTTTGTCTGAAGAAGTGATTCCTATCCTTTCAAGACTAACATCCGCCTGAAAACTCAATTAACTTTAATTATCATTATTATCATTTATTAATGTATGTCCAAAAACTTAGGGATCATAGCAATATAAATAAATGTTTGATTAACATTATTTACTAATATTTAATAATATTTTGGGCTGCTTGAGTAGATAAAAACTGAAAGAGATTAGAAAAATTGCTAATTAAAAAGTTAATCAAAAATTCTAAGTGAAAAAACTACTTGCTGCTGTATAAGTTGCTGGTAATTTTTGCCGATGTCAAAGTGACAATTACACTGCGGCATATGCGATTTTTTAAATATGAATTAAATTGTCACTGTAATTAATAATAAATAAAAAATTTGTACCATTTTAAACTATTCTACTTTGTAGACAAATTATCGCTAAACTTAACAACTTTTTTCTCTAAAACTTACATATAAAGATAAAAACAATAAAATACGCGGTAAATTTTAAATAAATTGTTAATAACTTTTGAAGCTGTGCTTACTTTTGGACAAAACTATTTTTCCCATTCCTACATTATTATTACGAAGTGTTTGGCACAATTTTTTTGCAGGTAGGCGAACAGTCGAAAAATTCCTTATTTTTCAGCCAGGGTTACTGAGACTATTAATAAACTGGTAAAATTAAATTTGAAATTATTTGGCTAATTAAAAGCTGAAAGGACTAACAAATTAATAAAACCTGTTTTTTCTGAAATTTTTATTTATTAATCAAGTCAACCTTACAAAAATGCCTCAAAGATTTATTAGCTTCAAGCAATAAACTTTTATATTACAAACACGCAACTATCATTACATTGTCTTAACTTCAACGATAAAGTATATTATGTTGGTTGAATGTGGAAGAAGATGACATTTATCTTAAATTAAAGAACTAATACCGTTTTGAAAAAAACTTGTCCAAAACAAATTGTCCTTTTGTTTGTACATTTCCTTTTTGTAAAGTTTTCTCGTTGTTTGTTGGTAGTTTACGTATATTTCAAATTTATTTATGAAGAATGTGGAATATCGTAGTTATTTTTACCTTTTCTATTTGGTAAATCGCGAAATAAACTTATACATTTTCAATACTGTCATTAAAATATTCTATGTTAATACGCCTACGTGATTTTTATAAAACTTTCAAAGAATGATCAAAACAACTTTAATTATTAATTCTAATAGAGAAGAACATCCAAATATAATCATTAATTTTAATAGTAAAAATCTAAGAGGCGCGTCCTATTGCGATACAACAGCAGGGGTTTTGAAGTGTGGTCATGTAGTCATCCGCCCCTTCAGCAAATGCCACTGAAGCCGTGTCAGCTGTCAATGCCTGGTTTGATGCATGATCCAGACAATAAAACAAAAATTTCGCAATAGGTTGTTTTACCTCTGATGAAGTTGTTTGACAGGTTCAAAATTTGTTATTTATAACATTAAAAATTTATTGCTAAAATTCAATTTCAATTTAGTGCTTGGGATTGATGGATTGGAAAACGTAAGTGAAGCATAGTGTAAAATTCAAGATGTAATGAAATTCTACGAGCGAATACATGAAAAAATTGCATGGGTCACTGTTATGGGTACTACATTAAATATTTCATGTCTGGTGTCGAGTTGAAATTATGGATAACTTAAATTGTTAAACTTGTTTATGACTAATGGAACTCAAGTTGAAGTGACGTTTAATTTATTTTAAAGCAGTACGAATCTCTCTTTTTAACGGCGTGTTAAAAATAAAGATAGAGAGTTGAGGTACACCTAAATTTCATGTACTGCATTTGCTTGTAACTGTATATAACATACACATACATGTATTTCTTTTTGTAAGCTCTTAATATATGCAAAACTTTGCATAAGTAACGTTTAGCTATACATAATACAACCGACAGTTTTTTTTTCAACCAAGCATATTAACTCATTTCTTAGTTTTTACTACATTCCATAACTTTTTTTTATTTTTGCAAGAACTACATAAACATAGTCAAAATGTTTAGCTACCCTTAGCCGAGAGCCATCTATCAGTTTTTCGGTTGTTAAACACGAGATAGATTTACAATGTTTTGAGGACTGCGGCAGACGGCAATTCAAAGGATTTATAATTTAAAATCGGAACTATTAAATGTTGTGATATTGAATGGCCGCGCCTGTAACTTTGGAAGTTAGCTACTCATCGGGGTGCCTCCATTTATAGCTTTTACGCTCTGTTTATTCATTATTTGAATGCAAATTAGCCATATTTAATAGTGTATTAGTATGTAATCTCTATATGTTTGATGAGAATTGTAAGTTTATATCGCACGTACGTCATATAAAGTGCTACGCGTCATAAATTATTTAATGATAATAACTAACATTAATGTAGTAAAAAAAAGTAAAATCGATATTTCAGTCGCTTTAAATTTTATAACCGCCGTTTTTACAATTAACTCTATCAGTTGGATAAAATATATTTTAATTTGAATCTCCATCGCTCTTTTCGACGTTTTAGGTTTGTTAAGGTGAAATTGCCAGTTTGGTTCAGTGATTTTATTGTGGCCGGTAAGATCTCTAAATTTATTTATTTCTGTCACCATCTCATTCTGCTTGTTTTATTTTTGTTCTCTCTATATTTATTTGCTGGCACATATAGAAACACTACTACGGAAAGCCTTTATTTACAGAACGCGGTTTTAGTGCAGGATAGGATTTATTGTTTGCATATTGTTTAGATTGTAAAGTCAAAGTGAAGATTATTTAAATTATGTGATATGAAAAGTTGTACGTGATTTTATTTAAATGTATATTACGGTGAAACTTGTAGTTATAGATAAAGTTACTGGTGACTAATTAACGATAATTAACAACTAGTTTGTAAAGCGTATGTTTCTAGTTCTATCAAATTAATTCCTTTCACAAATAATTGTTGTGGTAATTGTTACAAATGTTCTTGTAAATCTTTTGTGCAATGTAATTGCTAGTTTTTACAATCGCATTCAAGTATGAGTAAAGTAATAGGAGTGTTTATAAAAAAATAAAAACCGTTGTGATAACGACCAAAATAATCCTCAAATTTAATGTATAAATTTTAAAAACTTGTAATTACTTGTTATGTAGAAAACTTATCAAAATTATCGGCATTTATTCAAATACATAGAACACTCTATGATTGGCTTAACGACACAATTTTTATCGTGAATACAGCGTGAGGTACTGTATTGCATTTCCATTTGTATTTATCACTTAAAATTATGTTTAGTTTAGGAGTTTGCCACTAGAAAACAATCAAAGTCAAAATGACATTATAAAAAATTTACAGATTCGTGGAATTCGTAAATTTTATTTGTCCATATTTTTGCGCAAAACATTTTGTGATTATTATTATGTGATTCTATAACATAAATACCATGTGTTTTCGTTATAATTAAAAATAGTGATCATACGGATTATTTTGATAATAGATGTAATAATAACATTATAGGTTTGTGTAATTCTGAGATTTTGGAGATTTTTGGATAAGAAATTAGAAGACTAAAATAAAGTATTTAGAGCTTCATTTAAAAGTTTAGAATATGAAGAATTAAACAAGTTGCATAATGAAAACTTAATTAACCGTAGAAGTTTGTAGAATTTAAGAAAACAATGATCTTATTGATATTATATTATCTTTATTCACCATAGAGTAACCTTTGTCAGCTTATGTTGGAGACAATTTTATCTTCAACTGATTTGATGGTTTTAGAAAATTTTGACTTATCTGAAGGAAGATTCTTAATTTGATGTTTTGTAATGTCAAGTAAAAAATTGTAATATTATACTTAATAAAAAATGTTTTCTATCATAAGAAAATCTTCTAAATTTTTGTTATTATTGGCGATCTCCTATTTATTGAACTATTTAATAGATGTTCAAAGCTTTTATTTTTTTAAGGAGTTGTTAATGGAAGAATCAACGAGACACCTTGTGCCCTATTACAGTCAGAAGTTAGAAGTCGTACCCAAAAGACTCCACTAGTTCCTTCTGAAAATTCTCTCCGGTTATCAGACAGAGTGGTAACGCAAGTCTTTGACAGTTCCGCGACTTAGGAATTCCAAATATCCTATCCAGATCTAATCCAGAACATTTGAATTGAACGAGAGACGAAGAAAAAGAGTGAAACAGAAAAGAAAGAACCTCCCTAGAAACCAATGGGTGTATTATAATGATGAAAACCTTGTATATTATTTTCCGTTATCTGCAGTAGGCTCGACACAAATTTCAAAATTCCCTTTAACGGCAGTGTTTTAGTATTGAAATATGGTTTCTCCATTACTGGACATTTACCATTTTGCAAGAATACCACCACAAAATATATTCCACTGATGTAAACTGGCAATTCACAGACAAAGTTTTCACAAATAATGGCGTCACCATCAAGAAATGAATAATAGAAAACGGAAATCAACCTATATCGATAAAATGAGAAAATGCCGAAATCAATCACCAACCGAAGTTTGAATTAGAATGACAAATTTTGGTAACTAACCATGCACGCATATTTAAACGTAAAATGGAAGGTTGCCAAACGTCAACCCCAACAATAATAATAGTTTTTCTGAGGCTAGTTTTTTATACATGTATTACTATGTACATTTTTCTAATTTTTAATAAAATTTTTAGCCTCGATAAAGCCCTCACAAGTTTGGACGACACGTCGGCCGTATAAGTAGTTTTGAGACCGTTATTTTTAACCCCACTTTCACCTAGAAGGTTAACAACTTTAAATTATTAAACTACAGCAAGTTATCATTAATTAATCATCTGTTCCGCCAGCGCGCACTTTGTACACTTAAACGCTTCACCAAACATACGTTTTATATACCGGGTGCTTCATAACTATTGAGAAACAGACTAAAGGCGTTTTACGCAGATTGAAATACAAACATACGACCTAATATTTCAAAATAAAATGAGATTTGATAAATTTACAGTGAAATTATTAACAAAAAATGAAATAAAAATTTGAATTTAACGCTTTCTATCTTTTTTCACAGCAATATTTAATTAAGGCATATTGGGTTTTATGATCCATATTTTATTAAGACTTATTGGGTCATACTTTGGTCAATAACTCCTACCCTAGGCTATGTCTTAATAGTTATGAATCACCCCTGTATATGCTTCAGTAGTTTCTAAATTTGTTAATATTCGCCATTGCAGATACTATAGCAATTAAAAAGTTGTGTATCCATTTCAAAAAATAACAAAAACAATTAAAGTTCAACAAGATGTTATTATTTCAAATCTACCCTTAATGCTCGGATCATCTCCTGATCTTGTCTGTGCTGGTTGAATCTTCCTTTGATCCAGCTGGTTGAATTTCTGAGGTTGGATTTGTAATTAGCGACCTCAAAATTCCCAGTGTAGGCAGAATAATAAATAACTTGTAAAAAAGTAAGTCAAATGGATGGCTTTGCATAACTAAAACTCTTGAATTCAAAATTCTATAGCTTGATTTTTAAATTTGTAGGATAATTTAAGAAAATGTATTTTAAAGCCAAATAGTAGTACTGTGTGGTGCAATGTAAAAAATTAAATTAAACAAATTTGGTTCTTAAACAAAAATGACAAAGGTTTTTTTTGTAATCGCTGGTGCTGCTTCCTGTAGCAGAATTGAAACGATGTAGTCAGATCTCGGGCACCTAATTTTGTCGGAGTTTACTCTCCGTATAAGGTCGTTCCTCTCACTCGGGCTAAATAGCACTGCATGAATTTACTAGATGTACAATATTGAAAGCAATGAAAAAAACTAATAAATAAAAATTAATGTATTTTTTCCGTTTAATAGCGAAAAGCAAAGTAACAAACAGCAGTTCCTAAGAAGCAGCAATCAACGGTTACTAGCAAAAAAACTAGAAAAAAACTCCAAGTACACTTTCCTGTGCGAAGATAAAGGAACTTATTATTATTGCGACGACAAATAATTATTAACACTAAGAATGCTATTTTGATTGATGCTATTTATCTAGAGTAGTTAGCTTTTATGTTTTTTGCCGCAAATCACATAGAGTCTTGAAAAAAGAGGTTCAAAGGAGATTATTTTTATATCTGGTTGTCTGTAAATTTGACTTACCTCACATAATTTTTACATGCTTCATTTTTCAGAACACAAAACCACAAGGATAGTTTCTGTAAAAAAAGCAAAGTTTAGTCGCATGTAAGAATAAATTATAAATAATAAACTTTAAAAAATAATGAATTCAATGCGGCTCATAACAAAAAAATACTTCTATTAAAATGGTTTTAGCAGTTTTAGGAAAAAAGTCTGAAGGTTGCTAATGTATGTATTGATTTTGATTACAATATTTAATGCAGATTAATTCAGCTAATAATTGTTAATAAAATCTCCACTATATGAGGGTTTTTATTAGTTAATTAATTTATTTATTTTTGGCTACGTTTTGCGTTTTTGTAATAAAAAGCTTTTTCAAGCCAACACATTGTTACAGTTTGTTGGCATTAATGCATTCAATTAAATGCCAGGGTCGAAAATCTAGTCCGCTGCTCTGCTAGTCGAAGAAGAATTGTAGAGATATTGTCTAGTAATTGGGTCAAAGGCTTCCACACTGCAAAAGAACTAATAACGTAATAAAAACGCATTGCAAAACGCGTTGTAAATACTCCAGAGCAGCTAAGCACTTTAGACACAGAAACAAAACGTTAAACTCTGGAGATATAATTTTTGAAAACCAGTTATATACTCAAAACACATATAAAATACACAACAATTGCGTGTAGGAAGCAATACGAGTTATTAGAAATAGTTGAATAGATCCGTAAAACTAAGTAACAATCGTTCTGTACAATACGCCACTGGTTGGACGTGGTCACCAAATAATTTAGTAATCAATAAACAAAATAGATGATTGGACCTCAAAAATCACACACAAATAAGAGTGACGTTAATTATACATACTCGCGTTACGTACCGGTACTTGACAATAAATCTTACAGGAAACTAGAGAGCGCAATTACATCATAGTAATTTTCGAAAGATCTGTCAAATCACATCTATTAAATATAAAACGCAAGAATAGGTAAATTCACGTCAGAATACAATTACAACCGCGTTTTAAATAAAATTATAAAATAAATCATTCACAATTTTAACTTATCTGACTGCCAATGATTACGATCAAGAGCAAGTCGGTTTGTATTCCAAAACGAAAAAGTAGTAATACATACAAGTAGAAGAGAGGAGCAGAAACAAAATGTCCTCGGTTGGATAGATAGATAAGTCCAGGTGTTAACTTCTAGGTTACCGGTTTATCTTCGATGAACGCTTTGAATAGACAACTAGCAGCCGGTTCAAAAAAAAACAGATAGATATCAAAAGCCTTCCAAAGTAGTATTGATATTATTTCCCAGTTAAAAAACCATAATTAGATAAACTGCCTCGCATTAATTAATTTCAATCAAACACTACCCGGTAGATGTTTTGAAACAAGTAAACGTGGATAAGATAGCGATAGAAATCCAAAGTTTACAATGGTTATAAACCAAGAAATGCTACTTACGACGTAAAAGATACCGGTTAATAAATTCTCATAGAATATTGGGGTTTATTTGCGTTTACAATTAATTAATAATGATACTACAATAACATTTTACTCATTTACCCAGAACTGGAAGTTTACATCAACTTTCTTTACCAAATTTATCAATTTAAACCATTTGAGTTATTGTGTTTATTCTACCTCTACCAAGAGAGGGTTCCAATTATCGCAAACTTTAAATATCAGTGTAGTTTAATACTAATTTGTTATAATTAAAAATTTCATTTATTGCAAATCACGACAGTGTTTACTTACTTACATTCCCCAATATATTTTTACGGTGTTGGCATTTGAAATAATAAATAAGGGTAAATTGAAGATGTTGTGGCGGCTAGGGGTTAGTTCTAGGCGCCGGTTTGCATCAGAGAAAAACTACGTTGAGTTTGCGAATACGAGTTTATTTTAACTTACAATAACCGCGCTGTTAGTTGTTTAATGTTAATGCGTTTGCTGCGAGAGCGGAATGCGAGTAAGCGCCATATAGGAACGCGGAACTGCTGGGATCGCACTAGTCACTTTGGTTACTACGCCGTATCGTACTCTGGGTCTGTCTTCTGTTGACTCGTTCGCCTCATTATATACCGTCTGGCGTGTTGGGATGCTTAGCTTGCAAGGTTACAATAATTCCTTGCGAACGTAGCATTCTTTGTTTGTTTATACTTCCGCAAAATACGGACGCGGAAATTGCTTGTGCATGCAGTTCCTATATGGGTCCCCCTTAGTGGGTAAATCCCACGATAAAACGGAGCTGGTGGGCAAAAATGTTTAATTTTGCGTATGCTTTACCTTGCCGCTTTATTATTTTGCGTGCGCGCTTAATGCAGGCGCTTGGGAAAATGAACGTGTCTTCCGGACTTTGTTATGGTGTGTGGTGTTCGTTTGGAGGCGGTGTCTCCTTGATGATCCGTGGTGGGCGAGGTTGTCCTTGAAGTTTGCGTCGTCTGCGTGTGGTTCCCTTCTACGTAGGCTGGTTTCGTGCGGTCGATGGAGACGGTCGTTTCGCGATCCCTTATTTTTAACGTTAAGGTTTTATCTCCTCGTTTTAAAACCGGGAATGGTCCCTCGTACGGTTGTTCGAGTGGCGTCTTTACTGCGTCGCGTCGAACGAATACCTGTTGGGCCGTTTGTAGGTCTTTAAAAATGAATGTGTTTGGTTTGGCGTGGTTTGTTCCAGCTGTGGGGCTTAATTCTGCGAAGTAGCGTTTGAGGTTCGTTATGTAATTTATCGGGTCCGTTGTGGGCGTTTGTTTTGGTACTAGGAATTCGCCAGGGAGTCTCAGGGGTTCGCCGTATACCAGTTCGGCTGCAGATGAGTTCAGGTCTTCCCTCCATGCTGCTCGTAGTCCTAGTAAAATCGTGGGTAGTACGTCGGTCCACTGTTTCGTTTCGTGGCAACGGATGGCGGCTTTGAGGTGGCGGTGGAAACGCTCCACCATCCCATTCGATTGCGGGTGGTAGGCCGTTGTTCGCAAATGTGTGGTGCCGAGGAGTTTGTTGAACTGTTTGAACAGTTGTGATTCGAATTGTCGCCCTTGGTCTGTGGTTATTCGCAGCGGGACACCGAAGCGTGTGATCCATTCGTTGTAAAACGTGCGCGTGATTGTTTCGGCTTCGATATTTTCGATTGGGTATGCTTCGGGCCAGCGTGAAAATCTATCGACACAGGTGAGGCAGTAACGTTTGCCTTGCGATATGGGGAGCGGTCCCACTATGTCGATATGAATGTGCTCGAAACGTGTGGATGGGTTCGCTATCGTTCCGAAAGGTGTTTTTACGTGTCGCGTGACTTTTGATCGTTGGCATTGTATGCATGCGCGTGTCCATTGTCGGCAATCGGCGTCAATGGATGGCCAAACGTAACGCTGTTTGACGAGCTTTGTTGTGGCTTTCGTTCCCGGGTGCGCCAGATTGTGCATTGTGTTGAAAATGTGCTGGCGGTGGGTTGTAGGGACGAAAGGTCTGGCGTTGGCGGTGGACAGATCGCAGTATACGGCTGTGTCCGTGTTGGGGAGAATCACTTTTTTTAGTTGGAGTGAATTCCCTAGACGCAGGTGCGTTTGCAGATCATTGTCCGTGGCCTGTGCTTTTGCGAGACTTTCGAAGTCGATCGGGGCTGTGGCGATTGTTTCGATGCGGGATAGCGCGTCCGCAACGACGTTCTCCGTGCCCGAGATGTGACGGATGTCTGTTGTAAATTGGGATATAAAATCTAGGTGACGAAATTGGCGGGGGAACATTTGTCCGGCTTTTGGCGGAATGCGTATACCAGGGGTTTGTGGTCCGTACGAACAGAAAATTCTCTACCTTCAACCATGTGTCTGAAGTGTTTTATGGCTTGGTAGATCGCTAGTAATTCTCTGTCGTAGGTCCCGTACTTTCTCTCTGCGCTTGAAAGTTTCCTGGAGAAGAATGCGAGTGGTTCCCAGTCGTCGTCGATGCGTTGTTGGAGAGCGGCTCCGATTGCGTTATTTGAGGCGTCAGTGACTATGGCAAGGGTTGCTCCGGGTTCGGGGTGTGCGAGCATCGTGGCCTGTGCCAGTCTTTCTTTGCAGGCATCGAAAGCTTCGTTTGCTTTGGTCTGCCATTCGATTGGTTTTGCGCCTTTAATGTTGCGTTTGAGCAGGTCATTTAGCGGTGCCTGCAGTTCGGCAATTCCTGGTATAAATCTCCTGTAGAAATTTATCATGCCCAAAAATTGTCTCAATTGTTTGGCCGTTGTCGGCGTGGGGAAATTCCTGATTGCGTCCACTTTGTCCGCCGGTGGTGTCGTGCCCTTGCTCGAGACTTGGTATCCGAGGAAACGTGCGTTCGTGACGCCTAAGTGGCATTTCGTTGGGTTAATGAGTATCCCATACCTCTGTAAGCGCGTGAACAGTGTTCGTAAATGGATTTTGTGCTCGTCTTCGGATGTGGAGGCTACGAGTATGTCGTCGAGGTAGGTGTAACAGTAGTCCAAACCTCGGGTTACCTCGTCGATAAAACGCTGAAAAGTCTGGCCGGCGTTTCGTAGTCCGAAAGACATGAAGGGGAATTCGTACAGTCCGAAAGGTGTCGTAATTGCGGTTTTCGGAATGTCTTCATTTGCAACTGGGATTTGGTGATATGCTCGTACCAAATCTATTGTCGAAAATATGGTTTTTCCTCGGAGTCCTTGCGCGAAGTCTTCTATGTGTGGCACGGGGTAGCGATCAGGGATTGTTCGGGCGTTGAGGGCCTGTAGTCTCCGCAAGGCCTCCAGTCATGGCCGTTTTTCGGTGCCATGTGCAGCGGTGATGCCCAACTGCTGTCTGACGGGCGAGCGATGCCCATGTCGACCATGGACTGGAATTCATGTTTTGCAATCCTCAATTTGTCGGGTGCAAGGCGGCGTGGTTTGCAAGTTATTGGTGGCCCTGGAGTGGTTCGAATGTAATGCTTCGTTTCGTGTTTTGGCACGTGCGGTGCGCCCGAAGGTCTCGTGATCTCGGGAAATTCTTTGAGAATTTCGTGGAACGGTGTCGTCCCTGAGATTTCGCGTATCGTAGGCCGTTCGTGGTCTGAGGTCACTCCAGTGGCTCGTGATATGTTTGTTAACGGGTCGGTGATCCTATTGTTGTGGATGTCCACCAGCAAGGCGTAGTGGTGCAGAAAGTCGGCTCCGATTATGGGGTTCGTTACGTCTGCTATTATAAAACGCCAGGTGAAAGATCGTCGTAAGCCTAAATTGAGGCTGAGGGTTATGAAACCATATGTCGCGATGTTGGATCCGTTCGCTGCTGTCAGCTCGTATGATGTTTTGTGTCGTGGTCCGTTAACTAACTTGCGGGGAAAACTGAGACGTCCGCGCCGGTGTCCACTAGGAATCTTTGTCGTGTGGCCCGCTCGTGCAAGAAGAGGCGGCGCGGGGTTATGTTGAGGCTGTCGTTGGCCGCGTTTATCGACTGCCTTGTCCGTTTCCCGAAGGGAAATCACACGGTTCGCGGCATTTTCTCGCTCGGCCTTTGAAAACTTGGTGGTACCAACATGTGGCAGTGTTATTGGGGTCGTAATTTCGATGTCGATCTCTCGAATTGGAACGGCTTCGAGATGGTGGTCGTGATTGTCGGAACGCGGGTTGCCTGTTGCGTCGGGGTTCGGCGTCCATGCGGGGGTTCGTGCGTCGCACGTATATACGTTTTTGAATGCGAGCGTCTCGTTTACGGCGTCGGCGAGCACGGCTATTTTATCGAGGTCGTCGTGGGTCTGCGTTGCCAGAATCGCCTGCATCGTTGCCGGTAAACGGTTGAGCCATAGGGTTCGTAGGAAGTCGTCAGGGATGGTGCTCCCACCGAGGTTTTTCAGGTGTCGTAGGAACTGCGATGGCTTGCGGTCGCCGAGTTCCTCGCCTTCAAGCAATCGCTGTATCTTTTGCGATTTCGATGCGCTGAGGCGATTGACTAGTTCCTTTTTGAGGGTGTCGTATTTGCCCTCGGTCGGCGGTGATTGAAGGATGTCGCGTACCTCCGTGGCATGCTTGGTATCTATATTGGCGATCACGTAGTTATATTTTGTTTCGTCCGCGATGATCCCAGCTAAAGCGAATTGGCCTTCGATTTGCAGGAACCACATGAGAGGGTCTTCCGGCCAAAATGGAGGGATGCGTACGCCTACGCGTTCGATTGCGGGGGTCGTTGTAGGCGTCGTGAGGTTCGCGGAAGCGGTTGCGATTGTGGGGGCCATTTTCGTTTGTTCGCGGCAGCCAGTGTGATCTGATGTCGTCTCGAAGATTACACTGTCGCTTGTGCCTGGAGCTTGGTGGCCGCGCGGTTTACCTTCCTCTTGTGAAATGCGCAGAGGTCCTTTGCGGCGAACCGGATGATGATTAATACCAATAATACGACGGTGATTGTGTGGAGAGTTTCGGCGGTGTTTAGGGTGGCAGATGCGCTGCCGTTTGCGTTCTGCACGATGATCTCTTCCTTAGATTCAGAACCTCCCATTACTCGTATGTGCGTCGGAGTCTTACCAGTGTTTGGCGGCGAACAGGACGATCACGAAAAATATGATGATGGTCGTCACTGGATAAGACGTTGCACCGTTGTTTCTGAATTCTGCGGTGAAGTCTTCGAACGGTGACCTTTCTCTGATCAAATACATCACGTCGGGGTCACCACTGTGGCGGCTAGGGGTTAGTTCTAGGCGCCGGTTTGCATCAGAGAAAAACTACGTTGAGTTTGCGAATACGAGTTTATTTTAACTTACAATAACCGCGCTGTTAGTTGTTTAATGTTAATGCGTTTGCTGCGAGAGCGGAATGCGAGTAAGCGCCATATAGGAACGCGGAACTGCTGGGATCGCACTAGTCACTTTGGTTACTACGCCGTATCGTACTCTGGGTCTGTCTTCTGTTGACTCGTTCGCCTCATTATATACCGTCTGGCGTGTTGGGATGCTTAGCTTGCAAGGTTACAATAATTCCTTGCGAACGTAGCATTCTTTGTTTGTTTATACTTCCGCAAAATACGGACGCGGAAATTGCTTGTGCATGCAGTTCCTATAATGTCAAACAATTCATTTCTGCGATAGCAAGTTAACAATAATAAATTCTAAAGTATGACTTTGACTGCAATTTTTGGAGCAAGCTTTTTACACAAAACTCTACATCGCCAAGACACTAATAATCGTATAACATTGTATAGAAAGTGCGTTTGCTAAATAAATGAAAAATCAAAATTGCGGAAAAAAATAAAAGTTACAAACAATGTAATTTACAAATCATCTTTTATCGGGACATCTTGTTTATTAAATATGGGGTATAAAAGCAAACCATACCTCTCTGAAGAAGCAGTCCTCAACACACATCTAGATAAGTGATTAGATTTTAAGATTCGATCTTTCTTATTTAATATTACATTTTTAATTGCAAAAGTTATGCACGTACGAAGCGTTATTGAATTTGCGATTTAATTTTTTTCGTGTTAAAATAAACATATGGGTACCGTTTGTGAACTGAAAGGCCGTACAGTAGACGAATTCCGATTTCTAAAAGTTCAGTTTAGGTATAATAAATTAGTTCATTACGTTAAGGTTGTACTAAATATCTACTGGTCGGTACCATGTACAAAGCAGGTACCCGTGCAAAGCAATGACAGTTTTATGCTGACAAGTGTTCCTTAAAAATATTCAAATATATAGTTAACAATAAACAATAAGACGATTAAAACAGCTAAATGTTAGTTTGTTGTCAATGTTAGGATTATAGGATATTTTAACATTTTTTTTATTGTTTACCTTAATGGTCGATAATAAAAATAATATTATTGCATTATTCATAATGTTTGATAAATTTATTAATCTGGTCTCACCTAAAATTTTATTAAATTTTTTCTTTTTGTACTTCTTCTTTTTTTCAATTTTTAAATTAATTAACAAAACTTAAAAGAGGGTTTGTATACATTCATAATTTAATAGATGAAGCTATTTTATGGTTTAAGAATCTAAACGACATCTGAAGTTTAGCAATATTTTGTATTCTCTGTCCTGATTATTTGTTTTTCCATTATTTTTTTTGCTATTTCTTTAACTTACTATTTTTTTCGTCATTGTCGTGACCGGTCCATTATATGTAGTCATGCAATGGCTGTGCTGTTATATTTTATGTTCTTATTTACCTTCTATAACGTTTACACGCTTAATTAATATTATTACATTTGAATACTAAGAGGGACAGGGTTGGCATGTTTAGGTTTTCTAGTGGTTTTTCTAAATTTTAAGGCAATTACTTTGCCAAGACAAACCAATCCCCAATTGCACACGGTTTCGTCAACCACACTATACAGCTTTATATTGATCCGTTGGGGCACCAAACATAACACTTAAAATATTTAAAATGTACCATACGAATAAATAAATAGACATAAAAATCGTATATGAAACTATAAAAGAAGACTTTAGTGATAGCACACACCTTTGATTAAATAGAGAACTAACCGTAAGAAATAGTCTCCATACAGGCTCACAATAGGCATTTGTTTCCTCAAATAATACCCGAGAAGTCAGAATTACTCAAGCCTCTGTGATAAGTTATCAAGACTTCGATCGTTTGGTAGGTTAAAATGATATTTTAGACATTAACCACAGATTACTTTTTTCTGTGCAGGCATTCGTCCTCTGGTTTCTTATGCGTGTATTTTTTTCTAGAAATTTTTTTCTTCCGCGTTTTTTCCAATTTTTTTATATACAGTGACCGGCACAGGGTTTGCAACAAAGTACGTCCTAAAAAAAACAATGTTTTTTGTTCTTTACCGTCCATTGGTAGACTAATAAATAAAAATTATTGGATTGTAAAATTTATTTGTTGGTTTTATTGTGTTTTATGCAAATCAGCCGCAAAAAATTTTGTTTTCTCAATATTTCCGGAAAAAATGCCGGAAAATTAATATTTTTAAAAAGTCGTTATTTTCTTTTGAAAGTTTGCACCTAGACGTATAATCTAATTCTGAACTACTTTCTTCTTAGGCATTTTTCAATATCTTGTCATCTAACCTCACTTTTTACATATTTAATGGAAATTTTTTATATTTGCCTCCATGACAGTGCTTTTTTTTGTCATTTGATATGCTGAATTCATTTGCCAAAAGAACTGATATCTCAATTACAAAAATTTTTCCCATTTGATGCAAACTCTTTGCCGGTCACTGTATATTATAAAAAAACCGATATAATATGAATCCCATATTCATTCATAAAAAAAATTATTTGAATAAATATTTTTGGTTGTACTAATCAACATATTATACTTTATTAAACATTTGTTTGTTAAATTTAGTATTCGCAGTAAATAAATATATCAAAATGTATTCGATTATATAATTAAATTGTAAAATTAGAACTTTGTCCGCTATTTTCAGTAATTGTTTAAGACACTCACTATTCTTGCCCTTATTGAATTGTTAACTTTACTATATTTAAAAATACGTGATCGATTTTTTATATGCAATTGTTAAGAGCGACATTTTTAGAGTTCTTGTCTAATTTGTTTCAACTTTTAATAAATTCTACATGTTTGTTACTACATTTCTCCATAAAACGAAAAACTTAAATTTAAAAAAGCCATTAACTGTCGTAAAGTATAGCTTTTATAGTGTTTATGCTAACTATAAAATTAACATGAATGCTATAAAATCGATTAAAAATTAAACTATTTTACATATCCTTCTATCTTTAGAATAACTCATATGGTAATTGCTTTGAACTTACACACTAATACAACTTGACTATCGCCAACTGTGTTATTTCTATCGTTAAATACATTAATTAAAAAATTTGTAGATTTTTTTATGAGAATGTAGAAATAATTTTTTAATGGCTTAATATTTACTATTGGTACTGTGCTGTTTTCAATTAAATACGGTATCCGCCAAAATAAACAGTGCCGAAACAGAAAGTGCTTGGAGTTGTTTATGTAATATGGATTTGTCATATTTGACTTAATGTCATTAGTTGATATATTAATAGTACGCTGCAGTTAAATTTGATTCAAAAATGGTTCTAACAACGGAAGAAAAAGTTTTTTTGGTAGAGCATTATTTTCGTTCATATTTATTTTTATTTTCGGTACTGTTTATTTTGGCGGATACTGTATTATGTATTTTAATTAATATAACAAGGTGGTTCAAAAATATAGGTTGCAAACTATACTACGCTACTAAGCCTAAAAAATTATGAACATTTTTCTTATAAACTTTTGTTCAGTTGGGCTTACTTAAGGAGGTACGGCTCTTTAAAGTTCCAATTTAAAATTGTTGTTTTCTTATTATCTCAGAAAGTAACATAAATGCAGTAAAGACATGAAAAGTGAATCAACTAATTTTGTGGTACTGACCCCAAGATCTAGATAAATTAAATATTTGCTGATTGTTATTATAAAACAAACAACACTAAAAATGCTCGCAAAAAAATCAACATCTTCTTCTGCTATTACACTTTTTGTGTCCATTATAAGCGTTCATTGTTAGGCTTCCTTTTGTTGTTTATCGTTTACTTAACCTTTTGCTTTGATAAGGTTTCAAATTTCTTATTCTTTCTCTTCATCTCCAGTTGCATATCTTTCTGTTTTGTTTTTATTTGCCAAGCAAAAGCTTTCGTAATCATTTCTCTGGTGTGATGTTTTCGTCAAGCATTACATCGAGAAAATTGACGCTCTTCTTCGGTGATAATTTAAACACCATTTATTCCTATTTTTTTTGCATTTTCTTCCAATCTTGTTCGTGTTTGAACAAAATTGCTGCAAACATAATGCATTCTCCAAGTCTTCATAAATGTGGTTAGGATCATGGCGTTCTACATTTACCACGCGAGAGTGTAGTCCCCACTCCTGTAGTACAAGTTTTATAACGTCCGGTGTCCGACTTTTACACAGGGTTATACGTACTCTAACGTAATTTTTTCTTATTGGTGAACTTTATTACTGAAAAGATGATTTTATTTTAATGACAGTTGATTGTATTTTTCCTTTATTGCTTTAGGCATAATCCTGCAAATTAGAATTAAAACCCTACTGATTTGAAATGCGTATCTTTGTAATTGGAAAACGTTGTTTGTTTAAATAGTGCTGAACCTCGTTTAGAAAGATTTCCTGCATAATCCGTATGATGACATTCATTATCTTGCTGAGGTAATTCCATTTCTTTTAAGATTAAGGGCTTTATGTTCCGTTTTACGGTGTGTCAAGTCTTAGCTGCAGTGAATTGCATTGGTTTTTGCCGTGAAAAGCAAGATGGTGAAGATTTTTTGGGAATGGTTGGTTCGTCATCTTTGTCGGTGTTGTTTTTGTCGCTGTTGATGGATATAACATCTGTTGCAAGTCCGGAAAGTGTGGATTTAAAATTGTTGTCGTAGGTACATGCATGATTGTTGTTCGCTTTAGCTTGTCCTTCTTTATAATCATTTGAAGTTGTTATACTTCTGCATTTACTTTTACTGACCCTCTTTGACGTAGTTTTCCTATATGTTTTGTAATCTGAAATGCACTTAATTATCTTTTTTTATTTATTTGTCGTTTTTGACATTCCTGCTTGTTATTACTTCACCTTAATTCCCGTACATTCCGATGCTTTATTCTCTCCAATGTTTCTCAGTGTAATGAGTGTATTCGTTATCTGTCTTGATTTTATCTGCACCATCTGCAGATCTGCAACTTTTCTCTTAATAGGAATGTTTACAAAAAAATAAAAACAATCGATAAAATATTGTGATAACGTCCAAAATAGTGTTAAAAGTAAATGTATAAATTTTGAAGAACATGCAATTACTTGTTATGCAAAAATATCGGCATTTATTCAAATACCCAGAACACTCTCTTATTGGCTTGATGTCACAACCTATATCGTGAATATAGCGTTAGGTACTGTATTGCAATTTTTATTTATAACGAGTGTTCATACAAAAATCTAGGCTGGGAAAGTCTTGGAATTTTCTTTGACATTTAGTAATTTTTTTAAAAAAGCGGTCAGATGTTATAAAGTTTAGGTTAGAATTCGATCTATCTAAGAAAGTAGGTATTTATTTTTGTTAATTTTTAGGTGATATTTATGTCACGTTTTAATCCACATTCCACGTCACCACGTGGTATTTTACTGTAACTGTAAAAATAATAAAATCAATTCAATTTCACGGTTGTCCAGCCCTTTTTTTCATTTAAACACTCGTTATTAGTATTCAAATTCATGGTTAGTTTGGAAGTTTCCCACTAGCAAACAATCAAAGTCAAAATAACATTTTAAAAACCTAAACTGCGTATGCGTCGAAAAAGGTGCTGACGTCGTCGCTCAGGTTGTGTTTGATAGCCTCTTCAAATTCATAGATTTTATTTTGCACATATTTTTGCATAAAACATTTTTCCGTCGACCTCATTATAAAATTGAGTTTTACGTACTCCCTGAATAATCATAAAGTAACACTTTTTTAACTGTAATACTTTTCGTCCGCAAACACTTTTCGTATGCAAACACTTTTCGTCCGCAAACATCTGTCAATGTCAATTATTATTTTATGTCAAATTAAATAAAGTCGAAGTAACCAGTATGAAAACCCATAGGATATTACAGTACTTTAGGTACATACTGAAACATTTTAGATACTGCAGAATATTGTTTGTTTACTTCCATTTATAACCTCAATTTCTCAATCCCACACAACTTTGAACAAAAACAATTTGTTGTTCAAATTACAAGAAAATGATTTTAAGTGCTTTGAAATGATATTAATAAATTGTTTATAGTTTCTACAATGTGCGAAGCATATAGAAGAGCCTGGTTGTAATCTCACAATACTCGATACATTGTTTTCAATATGTAACACTTTAACTTCTTTAAAGTTATTCATTTATAAGGTAAGACAGAATTCATACGACTTGAGATTGCTTTAGACAATTTTATTAGGTAACATTTTGATACAGAAGCGGAGTTCCGATACAAAATTTTCACGATCATAAAATACAAAACTTACAGTAGAAGTGAGTTAATTATGGGTACCTTTCTATTACTGTATTTGATTGATGTAAATAAGTAATAATGCTAATGGAAAACACAAGAACAGTAATTACTTGTGAAAAATCATTTGAATATTGATTCTGTCGCAGGAAAAAACAAAATAGAATCATATAAGCCATCAACATTACTGGGTTCAAGATTTATTCGTACACAAAAACAAGGTGATTTCACAGTTTTCGATAAGCTGAAAGAAGATTATTACATTTTTGAAACATTTTCGGAGTGAATCAAAAACTACGTTTGCATACTTTCTTACGGTCAGGCAATATTTTTATTGAATATAAAATGATTATAAGTCTGACCACGGTACAAACTCAGTCTTATAACTATTATATGTCCAATTAGTAAGAATCGACTTTAATGTGTTTCATTACATCTTTGATCATAAACAATTAAAGAAATGCATTAATTTTGAGGGTAGGCTTCCAACTATAACTACATTTTTAAATATACTTCAAAATAACACTACCTAAATGTAATTTTATTATTTTAATAAATTATAAAAAGTACATGTTTTACCTATTACCTATCATAATCAAGTGTGATTGTTGTAAACAAATGCTTTATCGGTACAATATTCGAACGCGGAAAGCTTTTATTTCCTTTAATAAATTTTGACACAAATGTTACAATACTGAACGGTGAAGTGAACATTAGGTACAGTAAAATCAGAACAAACGTAAAATTTTTGTTTAAAATTACTAAACATTTTGTTTTCAGTAAACGGTAATCAATAGAAAATTAATTAATTTAAGGTCAACGGAAAAATTAATATGTACCTCGGAAAAAAGTGCTTTTTAATAACTTCGCCTGTTTGCTTGCCTCGGCTAACGCCTCGGCCAGCAAATTCAGTCTCGTACATAAAAGTGCACTTTTTTGTCCTTGTTACATAAATAACTATTTTGAGGGGTTTGATTATTACTACGTGATCCTTTAATGTAAATACCATGTGTTTTCCTTATAAATAGAAAATAGTAAACAAACGGATTTCATTCTATATTCATTATTCTTAATTTATTAAAATTTATACCCACTATTTATTTGTTCTTCTTGCCAATCTTATACTTTTTGGGCTTCTTGTTAAAACCGGTTTGGTTGTGGATAAGAAGAAACGACATGAGGTGTAAAATTGTTTATTGTTTTTGACATATTGACACACTGAATAAAATACTAACCATGGAGGTACTACATGTATTACACCTGTTTATCTAACCTATCCTTATTACTGAGTTTATACGATGATTTATGTGGATTTATACCACAAAGTTTATACGCGGTTGTGGCAGATTTATCTAATTCTCCGTAGAAAATGTACGTGTCTCTTAGAGCGGATTTTTGTGTGATGCTCTTTTTCTCCTTTTGGTGCTCGTCTGTAGTGGTTGATGTACTCGGCGATGTACTAAATTAGTATTTTATAGTTTTTGACGTATGCTGGTTTTACGATAAAGTATGCTTGAAGTAAATCAGTTAAGATAGGTAAAACAAATATTGTTTTTGCAAGGATTCTTCTTGTTTAATTTTTGTTGTTTCTGTGGGGCGATCTTGTTGGTGCCGCTACAGATGCTGTCGTGTTGTTTGTTTTGTTGTTGCTGCTGGTAGGTGCTGTCGTGTTGCTGCTGTTGCGAGGGTTGTTTTGCCGTTACTTCGATGTTTTCGATGGCGTAGGTACATTTGAAAAGCTAATCAAAACTGTATCCTTGCATGCTGCTGGTAAGTGTGGTTGTACCTGAGTTATAGTATGTTGCTGTCAAAATGTTGACGTTGCTTCAGGTGAGGATTGTGCCGGAGCGTATACATTTGATTTAGTACATTTTGGCTCGGCTTCCCCTCGTCCGGAAACAGCAAGATTCGTTTAAAAAAACTATCGGTTTGTTGGTGATGATAGCTTAGCTATTGAAATACGTGTCCGAGTATAGTTTTTTGTGCAATTTTTTGGTGGTACAAATAGACGCTGTAGTTTAGAGTTTCATTCCTTTGATAAGAATAGGATGTATAGATAGGCTGCAAATTGATGGGCCGATAGGGTGTCTCTATTGGCAACCTACAAATAACTTAATTGATTTTTTTTGAAAGAATAATTTACTCGGAGAAGAATAGCATTGCCTTAAGAAAGAATATAGTTCTGAAGAAAAAAGATTAACATTTTGTAAAAAAATGTGTCATTCAATGGAATTAAAAGCAACTTTGAGTATTATTTTAGCGTATTCGGCATTAAAAACATGTTTTACTCCTACGCTCATTTGAATTGGTTTAAAATAAATGGAGAGTTTGTCGGAAGTTTTAAGGCATCCAAGTTTAGGAACAAGTCTTTGAGAGAGATTCAGCCAATAGTTGTTTACCTGATACCACCATCTTATTTACAAAAGGCACAAAGACTAGCTCCATAAAGAAATTGAGCAATTTTAGGGGAGACCTTGGCTAAAAGCGTAGAGTTTCATAAATTGGTGATCTCTTTCAACAATTGTTGTCCTACTTCACCAATTGGTTTTCCGATCAAATATTTGATGTGTTGTGGTCTAAGTTCATCTAAACTAAAACCACTAGAAAAATAGATAATACAAATTTAAACAAAATTTTCATTAACAGAAAGAGCAATATCATCTTTTGCAGGTGGAGCTGGAAATAATACGCCACGAGAAGGTAAAGGATGTTTCAATATTAGTTCTTCGTAAGTTTTGGAGCCACTATCAGCGAATTTATCATTTAATGATGAAATTCTAACCGCCCCTCTGATATCACCGTCATCTAGTTTAAATTCAGGAATTTTTTGTGGCGAGTTCTTGAATGACTTACTTCTAATATAAATACTAAGTGTTTGTAAAAGTTTTTCATTTTTTTTTTACTTTTAAAGAGATTTTTTTCTTTTGAAGAAGATTTTGAGTCAACATGTAAGCACGGTAGGCAAAAAAAACAGATTTTTCCATTCTGTATATTTATTGCTAACAAGACAAGGCCTAATAATATTATTTAATTTCTGAGCGTCAGATATTCTAGCACGTCGTGGAAGCTTTTTTAGCACTGGAACATTATCGTTAATAAAGAAATCAACTTGTCAAAATTAAGAACAGCTAGAAAATCTGATTCAGATTTACTATTAGACACAGGATGGCAACGTGCAGTGTGGATCTTCAATCCACGTTTGTTCTTGAAAATGTTCTGTCATCATAAAAATTATGATTATTTGAATTTGGGCACTGTTCTCTCATCAGAGGAATTAAATTCGTCAAGATCAGATTGGGTGTTATATTTATAACGAGGACGAAAGTATCGTTCTAAACCCGAAGTAAATCTGTTACCATATGATGTTGATTGAGAAGCTTGTTGGCAGACTCTATTAATATGAATATTTAAACCAGAGCAAGTTCCGAAACAATTTTCTGATATATCACTTAAAGTATCATTCAATACAGCAGAAGATGACGTATGTGTTTGACAGTCACTTGACATTTTACAAAATACCGGGATATCAAAAATTATCTTGGTCAAGGGTGGTTGTGGAATGTATAATGTTTGTCTTAGTTTACGTTTGAAATAATTATGTCACCGTCACACTGACATCATCAATAACCTACAAATTTCATACCTATTTATTTCAGTACAATGACTTGACAGATTCCCACCCAACAAAACATATTCAAAAATTTAAAGTAAGATAAACGTTTTATATTCCACAACCACCCTTGACCAAAATAATTTTTGATATTCCGGTACGTTTCCTTTTGGAAAATCTAATTTTTCTATTTTAAAGCGACCTTTTGTTCAATTTTTATTTTTTCTTGTATAGTCCATCTACGTTTCATTGTATTTTTTTTTATTTTCAAATTACGTCTAGTTGTAACGAACATCAGAAGATAGCGTTGACGAGTATAACCACAAGTAAATTTGTGTGAACTTTCCTACTCCGTAAGAGCGACATTGCTCTTATTATTTTCCCACCGTTCTCCTCGCTATAATTTTGAAAAACGACGGTATAAATTTATTGTTCACGGACCAAAAAGGCATTTACTTACTTACTCTTTCTAAGTTCCGCTCTCAGAACACCTTCCTCCGTATTTCGCAATCTGCTTTCCGATCCTGTTCATTTTCTTGAGTATTCACCCGTTAAATTGCTTTTGCACTTTATTTACTTCATACTATTACTTTTCTTTGTTACGTGATAGTCTGGGGCAAATAATTTAATTTGTTTCCTCTAAGGAAAGTCTATACGACAGATTCTTTTGTTTTCTAAACCGCAAAAGTTGTCAAGTAATTAAATTTGTTTTGCAGCATTTGCCGTTACTTATTCTATAATACTCCGTTTCCTCGGTGTAAGAGTCTTGCCTAAACGTATCGATAGAGTCTGCTGCACCGTTCTATTTATCTTCTCACTTACTTATCTAGTACCAAACCGTGAAACCTTTCCTTCATTATTAATCATTATATTCCACCAAGAATCGGCTGTTTACCACGTTGAAGAAAAAGGTCCGAATACAATCTTAACGTTTGTCATCGAAGAACTATACGGTTATTATGAACGTCCGAAGAAACCGAGTGAAAATCATCCCGGAAGGTAAACCAGCAAGCCCGGTATATAGTAATTTATGCAAGAAAAGGGACTAAAAAAGTATTCAAGTAAAATTGCCTTGTCCGATCCAATTAAGTTTGAAACTCTGTACTACGTCTTACTTGTATAAAAACCGTCACCCACAAATTAACAATAAAACAATTGCTGGAGCATTTAAAAGAATATTTACCAATGTTTGATTTACAGGCCGACCGTCATTGGGGACCATTGTCTGGTGTGTTACTGCTATTACCAACGACCAAGAATTGCCGTTTATTTGTTTATTATTTATTTTTAATCATTTCATTCATTAAGTTTGTTAAAATATATTGTTTGAACTCTGGACTATTTCTTCTCAAACTGAAGCTAACCGAGGTAAATAAAAAATATAAATTCTGTATCGTACTATTCAGTAAATTTTAATTTAAAAGTAGTTTGGCTCTTCACACGGTAATCCAAATTTGAGGTAAGAAGCCATTGTTATTGGGAAAAATAAAAAACTCAATTCCTTTAACAATTCTACCCCTAGGTGCCGCAGGAATGTATCAATTAGGGCAATTCATTACACAAAAATCATTTAATAAATAAAGTTAGAACAAAATGAGTTTATTTTAATTTGGGTTTCAATGTAATAAGCGATGTTAACAATTTCCCTTCATGTGAGTTGCCTATTCTATCAATGCAACAACCGGCCGAGATTAAAACGTGAACAAGGCAAGAAACATTTTTATAATTTGTATAGATTAGCCTATCCTAGCAACGTGAACAGAGAACCGAGGTGATAAGAAAAATATAAGTTAAGATTAGTTTATAATTTTTTCAAATATTTTTACGCTTGTTAGATCCAAATACCTGGGATATTTAAAAACAAAAATTACTTGATTTATTTTGGTCATAGATGAAATTAAAACACAATTTTTTAGTAACACAATATTAATGTATAAAATGAAACATAAAAGTAAATTTTAATCGTTTGTCATTAAATAATGCCTCACATTTAATGAAATAATACAGAAACGTTTTAATGACTATTTTATTTTAAAATTAATTATGCTTTATTACCAATTATTTTTGCATAAATAAATTAAGTACATAAAATTTATTGATTTATTAAACATAATTTAGCATAAGAAATATAGCTATTGAATATACCCATTTATAATAAATAAAAATAGTAGTAACAAAAACAAAAATTTAATTTATTGCACATTTATCATTATTAATAGATGTATATAAAGTTTGGAAGTAAATTGAAACATTGGCACAAAATGAATGATGTTTACATGTTAGGGAAAATGTAATACATAGGATCTAAAGGCAAATATTGTAATTTTGTATTTATTTGTATAATCGAAACGTTGCCAATTGGAAGTTTCATAAAACATATTGAATGTTGTTTGTAAGGCTTACGTGTGCGCATTTAATTGAATGGATATGTACCATTAAACACAAATGATGACAATAATTTTAAGGGATTTTCAGAAAGTCAATATGAAACAGATATTGCCCTTTTTATATAAATATCGAATATAAACTTTCTACACAAATGCTAGCAACGGCTAAATCCTCTGTATCAAAATTTTATACCATAATAAACAAGTCGAATAAATCCGGCACATATTAAAAAACACTTTTCGTTTTTTTCCTTTATTTACATTTAGCATAATTTCTCTGTTCACTATTTTATTCAAACAAATCATTATTCAATAATTATACTAGCATATTTTTATTTGTAATAATTCAGATAATAATGACAAAAACTTCTTAAATTACTTCGATCAATACAACTACAACAAACTTAATGTAAAACTTGTTCATATTTAACAACGTTTACCATCAGCTATGAGCGTAAATCATTACCTTTAATAAAAAATGGCGACAGAATCGTTTAAAAGTAACAGGTTTTCTATTCAGTCAAGTAATTAAAGTAACGCTTTGTTGTCAATAAATCGATTGGGCTTTAAATGGATACAGTAATTTGTCAGAAGTTTTAATGTTATAAAGAGTTACGAACATTTAATAATAATTGCACAAACGGAATAATTATGTTTAATCTCGATTCATTGTAAGCGCAAAAATTTGTGAAAGCTTTTTATTGATAATTTAGTCAATGGACTTTTAGTGGAAGAAATTAGTGAGTTTCAACAAAAACCTGTTCAAACAATAAATGTAATATATGATAAATCATTAAAAAAAAAATTTTTTAGATAATGTTTGTTTTGATTCTTGTTTACTTTACGTTTTGTAAGATGTGCAAAGAGATGAGAAATTCACGATAGGATACACTATATAAAAACAAAAAAAGAACCTAGAAAGCTGGTGAAAAAAAGTAGCTCAAAAGTGGCGAAAACATTTGAATGTAGAAGGGGCGTCTCAATAGAAAACAAAATGGGAATAAACCAAACTGCAGACATATGTCAACAAAAATTGTAGAACAGATCTATATATTGGTTTTAAAACATGTTATAAATAATGAAAGACCAATAAGTGATGGTGTTAAACCAGAAGTATTGCAGGAAAAACTATTAAATATTATCACACAGAACTGGATAACTCTTAACATGCCCAACCAATAGAAAAACGCAACCATTATTTCAATATACAAAAATAGAAGACAGTCCGATTTGTGTCAATTTCAGACCGATAGCCTTATTTAGCAACATATATAAAGTTTTTGTATCACTAATTAATTAATAAGAAATTGAAACCACTAACTCAATAAGTAATAAGGGACTACAAGCTGATTCGGTAACAGATCAATTATTCACATTAAAAATAATACAAGAAAAACCAAAACGCGAAAGAATACAAATTTGCACCCTGTTTATAGACTGCACACAACTCTATGACAATATAAACCGAACACAGATGACACTGGAAAATAGCAATTTTGTTGACTTGGACCTGTGAATTATTTTTGGTTTATGAATTCAAAAATATTTATAATTTTTCTCTATCACGTCAAATTTCTAAACTACAGTATACCCATCCTTATACCTTAAAAGTGCGCATACAAAGGCAAAGGCAAATAAGGTTATATCTGACCAATTAGATTAGAATATTTTATTCATACAGATGCTAATATAGTAAAAGTTAAAATAATAAAAAATATATTATGGTAAAAATTTTCTTTTTTGTTTCTTGATATTCCCGCTTGATGCCCCAACAGTAGTCAGCCATCATACTGACATCCTATCTACCTAGATACCGCGTCTCCATAACCTTCAGATCTTGGTGGAATTACTCGCCCTGTTCATCACTAACAACATTAAGATTTTCTGGGAAGTATACAAGATGACTATGTAAGAAATGCAGTTTAATGCTCATTCTGCATCCAAGTTTTTTAAATTCGGTGACCGTGTATTTCCAAGAAATCTTTAACAATACTTTTGAAAGCCAACCAAGCACTTCTTTCAAGTTCGGTCATTGTTTCAGTAAAATGTTCATCTATAATGAGTTACCGAATCTGTGAACCATCAAACACATTAGCTTTTATATTTTTATATGACAACCTGGGGAATTCCGAAATGATAAAGCAATCTCCTTCAATTAACAAAGCCTTAAAAATTGCTTCATGGGACGTATAGTTTTATATGTGAAGGCAGAAATATAATGGGTTTTCTGTCGCCAAGTGAGTGATTTCAAATGTTTGGATCACCAGGTCTTAGGTCAGATCTTGGTGGCCAATTCAATTGCACCCAGTGGTTCTCACAAGCTCTGTTCTCCCACATGTACAAAAAAACAAGGATACTTGGTATATCTGCGTTGCTGGCCAAGTACCAAACAGACTATTTTATGGTCAACATAGATGATCCATTGTTGCATGCGCAACATCTGTAGATAAAAAACTTGACATGATAAGAAAAACTAAATAAAATTTTAGAATAGCGTGTCAATTTACCTATAAAACAGCTTAAATACCGAACTCAACAGAAATTATTTTTCAAACTTTTCCCCAATGTAATCGAATCCCTACGTAAACCAAGGTAGAAGTAGGAAAAACATCAGAAGAGTTCAGAATGTACATGGAAAAGTTTAAAACAAGGAAACCTCTCTCCCAAACGTTATTTAACATGGTAATGCAAATTGTTATAAGACACGCTGACGACAAACAAAAGCATCTTCGTAAGTTCACTCGTGTATGCCGACGATATAACATTACTAACAAAGATGCTAACAATTCTATAATTAGATAGATACCGAAGCGAGAAAGTTTAGACTAACAGTGAATGAAATGAAAACAATGTATTTAGTGATGAACGATAAATCACACATAAAAGGATGGTAGAAAAAGAGATAGATAGGCCACTAACAAAGGGTTTTCTGTGTCGCGTAATATTGAAATGAGTGTGTATAAATCAATAATACGACTAGTAGTTTTACTCGGTAGTGAAACATGGACTATACCCGAATTAACACAAGAGAAGATCAAAAATGGAAAAGTAATGAACTAAGTGAGATATTTGAAGGTATTACTTATTTGTATAGTACATTATGTATGATGCCCCAGAAGATTAGTATTAACCTGTATATTGTGGTATAAAAGGGCAAGATTTCTAGAACAATTTACAACATTTACCAGAAACTCTCGCTACTCAAAGTAATAAAACAGTAAAGGTTTTTTTTCACGGAAATTATTTTAACAAAACTCTTTAAAAAATGAAGACAGAGAAAAATATAAAATAATTACGTAATCCTGTTGTTATGCACTCGTGTGCAACTCTTCACAATCGTACGTCATATGCTTCTTACAATTCTTTTTACGTAATATACTATTTAAAAGGGCATATTTGTTGAAATTCAGAAACATTTCTTACCCCTTCCACTTTTTGCAATGACGTCATCGATACTTTTTTTTAATGACACTAATTAATTATTTTGCAGTTTTAGATAGACCTAAGGATTCTGAGTTGAAACATGTGTCATTTTGAACATTGACATTGACCGTTCCCGATATATTAATTTTTAAATCAAACAAAAACTAGAGATTTTTTTGAAACAAGTAATAAAAAAAATTCGAAAGTTACTTTATCAGTTGGTAACAATCATTTGTTTTACCTTTACTTTTAAAAAAATGGTTGGTTATTGGTAATAAATGATTGTTACCAACTGATAAAATCACTTGGAGCAAAATGTTTAGTACTTGCTTCAAAAATACTTGTAATATCTCTAGATTTTGTTTTAGTTTAAAAATTAATATCTTCGGAACTGTCTGAAATCAGAACGCTTAAATCTACCCAAAACTGCAAAAAAATGTGAGTAGTGCCATTTAAAAAAATTATCCATGACGTAATTGTAAAAAGTGGAATGGATAAAAAATTAATTTAAATTTTAGATACGACTTGGAACTTATACATATAAATTATTCCAGACTAAACGTTCACACTGTATATGTCATACACAGCGCTGCTCTCAACATTCTTACCTCACTTTTCACTGCTCTATTATAAATACAGGTAACATTAGTTACATTTTTACTATATTTAACGGCTACTAAAAATATTTATTTATGTGTTCGTGTGTTTACAAGAGATTTAGCCTGAAAAAATATTTGCATTTTATCAAAATAAGAAGGTTTTTGCACTTGTGCGTAAAAATAATACATTATTTAAATTTGATAACAAAGATTTGTAAAACAAAATAATCATTTAAAAATATAGACTTTGAAGTATGTTTTATTTTTTACGTTTCAACGAAGTATTAAAAAAATGGAAGAATGATATTTTTCCCTCATTGTAAAGTCCGATTTCGTTTTAATAAGATAGAAATGTAAGTATTAAAAAAAAGATTGCAAAGAAATAGTCATTTTATTAATTATTAAAATAATTATCATCAAAAATTTGCCAAAATAACATAAACCAACAAAGCTTAATTTTAAAGTTAATTTTAGCTATGAAAAATACTTTAGTATAAATCAGTACTATATTTGTTACGGTTTCAGTTTACAAATAAACGGAAGCTCTAGATGAAGCTAAAAAAAAATAAAAGAAAGAAAGTACGGATCGATGTATCGTAGTAGGTTGGTAGAAATAAGTTGTTTAGGTAGAACAGCAGCTTCCCGGCTTCGTCGTAGAGTGGGGGGGTCCTTAGAGAAGTCGAAGAAATTGAACCGATGTTCTATCAAAGCGCCACCTGATGAGTAAGAGAGACAAATAAAACCCACCAACAAAAGATCAAAGGTTTTACTTAATCCTAAAACGAGATACACCAAATCAAACAATTGACAATAACAAATAACGATAAAAGGAAGACAGACAGTTTAAAATTTCTATAGTAACAGCAGATTGAGAAGGAGAAAAGTTGTCGGATGTCGTCACGTATCCTTAAGCAGTAGTCTCGCTTGATAATACAAAAAAAATCTATCGAATAACGTACGGGATCTACAGATAAGCTTCAGAACACAATTGGTAGTGTTAACATTTTAATTGAGTACTATCTGAACACTCAGTGTACATATACCATTTACACACGGACATTTATCAGGTCAAACATGCAACTACACTGACGCATAAAAGTAACTTATCTCGCGGGGTAAGTACACTTATGAAATTTAAAACTTGGACACTACAATTTCTGTAAACAAAAGTTTGCAAATTGTTAAGCGGGTTTAAGGGTATGCCGTATAACTGCACAAAAAAGATTAAAGGAGATGGGAATAAAGAAGTATAATGCTGCTGCGAAAGAAGTACTCAGTGACGAAAATATGAGACGTCGTCTGGAATTTGCAAGGCGATATGTGAACGAACCTTTGGAATTTTGGAATCGAGTGATTTTTAGCGACGAAAAAACATTCAATAGCCGCAACGATGGACCACTAAAAGTTTTTAGAATGGATGGAACTCGTTACGAAAATAATCACATATGTCCTAAAAACGAAGTGGTTATTTTTCTGTGAATGTGTGGGGTTGGGTTAGCGCGGGGTCCAGGAGTTTGTTGGGCTATCGATGGACGTCTTGATTCTGCTGCGTATTTAGATATTTTGGAAACTATTATGAAACCTTTAGTGGAAGTGTTTTATCCAGACGAAGATTATATTTTCCAACAAGTAAGTATTCTTATTTCACTATACTTTCTCCAAAAATAGTTCGGGATCTGTTGAATTAACATTTTCATAATGTATTTTTGTTGTTAAAGGACAACGCCCCTATTCATACTTCGCGGGTTGTGCGCAATTGTATACGAGAAAATAACTTGGAGCTGTTACCCTGGCCAGCAAAAAGCCCAGATTTTAACATTATCAAAAATGTTTGGGCTCGAATACTTGCTGTTATCCGAAGACAACAAGGGCCAAATTTTATATCAGTAAACCGTAATGCACTAATTGCAGGCATTGATACCGCATGGGAAACGATTAATATTAATTATATTAATACCTTGATAGCGTCAATGAGCAGACGCCTCCAAGAATGTATCAATAATAATGGAGGTCACACCCATTATTGATTTCTTATATTTATTTATATAGTGACTTAGCGACAACCGTTTAAATTGAAGCGCACAAGCCCGTATTAAGCCGATTCAAATCACTCGGTTATGGAGTGCACCAATGAATAGGGTTTTACTTAAAACAAAAGGTTAACGCCGTTTTATGTCGTATGTACATACATGATCTTTACACTCACTAGCAATAAATACGATAACTTAAACACTAAAACTTATCTGTAGTATGTCAACAAAGTTCCGATAGTAAGATTTTCAGTTAGGGTCAATATCATCAGTTCCTCAATTGTATACACGAGATTCTTCTTGAGAAAAGTGTTCGAAGAGAACTGGAAGGCGCTAGGCTTTCACGTTTAAGCCACAATGCATAGCCACCCCTTATATTGGTACACGTGGTACCCACAGATTGCCTGCAACTGTCTGACGTCGTTACCCGTAGTGCGTCAAAAGGAAATGTTTAATTTGGCCACTCAAACACTCTAGGAAGTTATCCAGATACGAAACAAAAACGCAGAGAGTAGAAAAAGTAACGTCTAAAAAAATTTCACGTGGCATTTAAAATTTGTACAAAGAAAAAAAGAAAAGAACGAGTACTTACGGTAGGTTTAGATGAATACAACTTAACCAATTGTTATTGGAAGTCTTTCAACACATTTGCGTAGTTTTAATTAACGATTTGCTAAACACTACAAGTTACCAGCAGGCATGAAGCTAATTACAATATGTCCGGCTCCGTTTTCAAAAATATAAATCGATATTTAATATCAACCAATCAAAAATTCGCAAAATGCGTGCCAAATATGATTTTCGTTGTAACATATTAATCGCGACATACGTTTCCTAGATTTATATTCCGTGTGACATATTGCTCACGACACACGTTTATTCGGTGTATTAAATAAAACCGAAACATATTTCTATCTGATATTATTAATTAAAAAGTGAATGAATAAAATAACATTATAACTGTAAAGTGTTGCGCATGCGCAGTAATCATAAATGACTTTTTTGAAATTCGGTTGTATTTTGTTACAATTTGAGATATTAAAAATTTTTTCAAACAATAGTGTGGGTAAGGTCTTAAACTACAACTTTTCTTTGAAAATAGTTATCATATTTTTTTTATTTAAAGAAGTTTGCAATTTTTTTTAAATCACAGGTCATATCACTTAGAGAAAGTTTTTTAATCTGATAGAATACGTATTTAACTACATAATTTCAGAATTTCATAGATTCTTTAATTTTGTTCGACCCAAATGTGTACCGGGTGACCCTATAAAACTGTTCCTCGGCCATATCTCGGGAACCGTTCGTCGTATGACTTTGGTGTAAAAAAATATTAGGTAAATCGGCCAGGAAAAATCGCAGGAAAATATTTTCAAGTTTTAAAAATGACCGTCAGAGAGCGTACTGCCATCTTAAATTTTTAAATTGCCTTTTCTATAAATTTCGCATAATAAATAAAAATTTTTTTCACATTTATAAAGAGAACCAGTTTATCTATTATTTTTGTAAAAACAAAAGTTTAGTTATTTCAAAAACAAAGATGGCGGGAGGTGTTCAATTGTTTTTGCAATAACCTGCTTTAACTTCTTATGGTTTGACCGATTTTAAGAAATTTAATATCGCTAAAAAGAGTATTTCTTAAGCAATAAGAATCAACCAAAATATAGTTAATTTAGTTGAATCCTTCTCCGCCAGTGGGCTAGTTTTGACACCATGACCCAAATTAAAAAAAAAATCAAAAAAATCAAATGGAATGATATGACTTTTTTTTATGATAAAGTAACCAAATAACATCCAAATAAGCCAGTGAAAACCATTTTTCAAAATCTTGTTCCTAACCTCAAATATTGTTCCAAAATAAATGGTCTAACATATTCGAATTCGAATATATTATACCTATTTAGGTTTTTAAGCTTACTTTTAAATTAAGAGTTAGAATTACGAGAGTAATATTAAAGTGACAATAAGTTAAAAATGCGTTTAGTTCCTTTGGAGCAACATAAATGTGCTGATAATATATTTTTTTAAAATAATACCTAAATAAATTTTATTTAGACTAACAATTGTCTCTTTAACATCTTATTCATTTTGTGCTAAATTTTTAATAGCTTTAGAAAATTTACTGCGCGGTCCTTGATCTTCAAACATCCATTGTTCTCATTTTTCCAATATTTGAGGTTAGGAACGAGATTTTGAAAAATGGTTTTCACTGGCCTATTTGGATGTTATTTGGCTACTTTATCATAAAGAAAAAGTCATATCATTCTACTTGATTTTTTTGATTTTCTTTTAATTTGGGTCATGGTGTTAAAACTAGCCCCCTGGCAGAGAAGGATTCAACTAAATTAACTATATTTGATTCTTATTGCTTAAGAAATGCTCTTTCAACAATACCAAATTTGTTAAAATCGGTCAAACCGTTAAGAAGTTAAAGCAGGGTATTGAAAAAACAATCGAACACCCCCCGCCATCTTTGTTTTTGAAATAACTGAACCTTTGTTTTTACAAAAATGATAGATAAACTGGTTCTCTTTACAAATGTGAAAAAAATTTATTATGCCAAATTTATAGAAAATGAAATTTAAAAACTTAAGATGGCAGTTACGCTCTCTGGTGGTCATTTTTAAAACTTGAAAATATTTTCCTGCTATTCTTAATGGCCGATTTACCTCATATTTTTTTACACCAAAGTCATACGACGAACGGTTCCCGAGATATGGCCGAGGAACAGTCTTATTGGGTCACCCGGTACACTGATTGGGCTATTTGTGTTTACTTGACAAATAAATACAAAAAACAAAGTGTTCTACTATGTCATGAATCGCCGGGATTAAAACTTCAACTTTGCCGCCGATGAGTAACTTAATACAAGTTAGTAACAAGCTAGTAACAAAAATATTTTTTAATTTTTGGTATGTACATATTAAATAACGAAGTTTTCATTACAACGTACATTCGGTTTTTTTACTTTTTTACAAACAACGGTACTATTGTAAACTTAATTAAGTTTGTTCATAGTTTTAGAACAACGTTGTATTGCATTACAAATATTTATCTGATTGTAACATTTCACTCAAAAAAAAAACAAGGAATACTTAATAAAGTAAAGCGATTGTAATTTAATTATATTTGCATACGTTACGCCCACTTAGTGTTCGAGTATAATTGTACAAGCACAAATCTATTATACGTCACAATATATCATTTATGCCATAAAAGAAACTCGAACTAATTTGACTTACAAAGTTTTACAGCCGAAGCTAACAAGACGAATAAAAACTAGAATTTATTAATTTTTGTTTAAAACTTATGAAGATCACTCGTTTGTTCCGCAACATTGCAACATTTATGTATTTACACATAAAATATTAAGATCGTAATATGGATTAAAGTTATAAGTTATGTAACCATTTATGTGATGCTTATTTAATGATGTAGGTTCTTTAGATGGGAATGTTCAGCGTTGCATCGCCGCTTTCTGAGCGCTTGTTTCTTATTTCCGTCGTTCATTTTAATGAAGAACAACATTACCGGTTGTTATTATTGCTTTAGAAAAAGATACAATCGAGTCTGTGGTGAATTTAACCAGAAATTTATTTCGAGAAATAGTCCTATCAATCACTTTGCGAGTCGAGTCAATAAAACGACCTTACAATGATAGATGAGCTTCCCACATGGCACGCTAACCAACCAACAGGAAATAATGACAATTTCCCGCATATTCGATGTTAAATTATTATCAACAACAATTGATATGCAAAAATTTAAGCTTCAATTTAGAAGCTTAGTTCTGAAATCATAAAAATCCTTAAAATTGCTTCGATATCGAGGCGCACTCTTGCTCATTACATATTCCCCTTCGAAAGTTTTAGAGGAAATGTAAAAAAAAGCAAATTACCTCCAGTAGACAAATTGTACTAACAGTAGCTATCAACGCGGTAGGCCCTGGAAACAATCTTAAGATTGTAGAGATAACCCCCAACCCCTTTTTACAGCCAGAGATTAGCGCCTATCCAGGTCTTGACGAAGAATTACAATACAAGCGGTAATTGGAAGCAATAGAGTTGGGAAAGAGACGGAAAATTTATGCGAACTTAAAGATAAAGTTAGGTGAGTAAACCCAAACGCAACTAAAATTTATTACAGCGAAAAGCTCGGTTACTTATATCATTTTAATGCTTTCACTTAATGTTGCTTGATTTAGAAAAAATAATTTAACCGAACGCCAACAAAAAATTCGCACTTTCCAATCGTTTTAATTTATGACAACTTACATAAAATACAAAAAGTTAATTTTAGGCATTAATAACTGTCGGATAAAATAGAAATTAATGATTGCGCCATTAAAAATGTATAAAACTAATATCGCCAAGTCAAAACACCGAAGATCGTATTCGAATTCAATATTTTATTTCAAATTTATGTTGCGGCTATAAAAAATCGATGTTTCTCCCAAACCTTTATTTATGCTCCACATATATCAACAATATTAAAGCTTTAATTCTTACATGGCGCCCTAGAAACTACTAACGCAGAGAATGGGGAAATTTAAAAGTAAATAAATTGAAGAGAAACGAGCTTTTTTTATGCTATAACAATTTTCTTGCTAACGACTTGATCAAAGCTATCGAGGCAAGATATCAAATTCCATGAGCGTGTTTAGGAGGACCTAATCACTTAATTACATTAGGTCATCCGGACCTAGAAATCCCCTGAGACCAGCACTAACAGATATCACGCTCAGCTTTGTTTGTCTGCAGATTGTTCAGTTAGATAGAGACGCATTTCGAGCTACATCTAAAGGACTACAATTTATTGTATTTGGTTTTCAATTTAAAAATAGACAGAATTTCTTATTTATATCTGCAAAAATCGATTTACGCCAAATACAAAATATAACCGAAGAGTTTTCTGTTAACGGCAGTTCATCAAGATATTTGCATGCGGAATTTTCTCTTTTAAATTTAAGACTACTACTACAGAAATAGAATAGAAATATGACATTTCTTTTTCTATAATCATACAAACTGTCAGATTAAAGAAAGTGGAATAATTTGTTGACAAAAGTAACGGGTGAAATTGTTATGGATATCTTTAAAGGCCCTCGAGGGTTACGCTGACTTTTTCTTTATCGATATTTCCAACCTACTTCCTGATTCGTACCAAACTTTATCTCAAGTTTTATGGCTGATTATGAAACTTTTCTTTGTGAATAAAAATATTTAAATGGAGGTGTATCGGTTCTAAAAAATCTTTTGATTTTTCTTTCTAAGAAAATTTAATGCGAATTGTTAATTATACGTTCAAGTCTACGCCAGAGTTCTGGAATTATTAAAAAGAAAGACGGCAAAGTTGTGCAGGTGTTGGGTGACAATAGATGATGAATGTTAATGGCGAGTAATTATAAAAGCTAGAATGCTAATGACTTCAACAAAACCCATCCTTGATATCAAGCGGGGTCAACCATTAAACAAGAACACAAACTCCAAGACTTCATGTTAAATAAACTTTACACGGTTCTATACGAAATGTTTTATAATTCGCATAATTTCTAATTTGAATAAAAATAATTTAAGGTGTTTATACATGTTACATGTCAAATATATTTATTTATTAGTCGTGCCGGCAAATGCAAAACAGCGGGGTATGAAACAGACATTTCTCATTACAATTTTTTAAGATTTCAGCTAAGGAATGTCCATATGTTCATCAACTATTTACATGACATATTCTTGCGCTTAAGTGTACGATGATAAACAATTTTCTATTTATAGAATCATAATTGTAGATCGTGGCGAATCACAATTTCGTTTATCCGTAACACCTCAATTTAATTAAATCGCGAGTCTATTAAACTTGCTGTATCAGGATGATGCAGAAAACCTAAGTTCAATTTTTTTCACATTGTTTACGTTCTCAATTTTATTTTGTTAAATAATCAATATCGCGTTTTTCAACTTTTTTTTAATTCAGTGCTGATATGTGATTATTTTCATATTTTTTATTTGTACTAGGTAACTATATAAAACATCCAAAATTTTACGATTTAGTTTAAATAACTTTTAATAAACATCCATAGAGTCTAAATGTATAAAATAGTAATATAAAAATAGCATTTTATTTGATACAGAGGAAAGGGGCTTAAAAACCGAACGAAGTGAGGCCGATAATAGAAGACAAGCCATCAAAAGTAACTTTTCCTCTAATTAAGATATGGTATTTTTTCAAACATGAATAATTACTGCAAAAACATTTAAAAATAAATGGTAATTTGGCTTTCAAGGAGTACTACGCTGATAAGTGAACTAGAGGTCAACAATTTGGTGATAACAGTCACACACAATAACAATCCATTAAACTGTACGTATAAACAAACATATTCTATTTTTGAAAAGAAATTGGATTCCATTTTTGGTATTGGTGATTTTTAATGAATTGGGACATTATATACGTACTTGAAGTCGTCCAATACAAATTATTTATTAAAATAAATAAATATGAAAAAGTAGACTAGTTCCGACCTAATTAATAATAATTTATGGTCATCTTCAGTTACGTAACTACAAAACTTAAAACATTTTTTACAATCGTTAGAATATAACATATTTTTTTTATGTAACAGCGATGAAAAAGATTAATCTTTTAATATTTAAATGAAGAAAATTTGATGATTTAAAAACATTATTGTACCAACTTATAATTATGGTGACTTAACACCATTATTTGTATTTTTACAAAGATCATTTAGAAAAAGTCAAACAAAAAATAAAAACAAGAAATAATGTCATTTAAAAATTAGCAGGGACAACTTGGGGAGCAGATGCAAAAACACTTCGTACAGCTGCATTGGCATTAGCTTATTCTACAGCAAAATATTGTGCTCCTGTCTGGTTGAATATTTATCATACAAAAAAAATAGATACCCAGTTGAATTGCACTATGCGTATAATTAGTAGAACCATTAAATCTACTCCCTTCAATTGGCTTCCTGTTCTTTGTAATATTACTCCATCGAACATTCAACAAAAACTGCGTTAAAACGAGAATGGGATAAATGCCAACTTAACAAAAAGTTGCCAATTTGCAATGACATTGACAACCCTCCTGCTAAAAGACTTAAATCTCGAAGTCCTATATGGTTGCAAGACTACTTAAGTACGGTTGACGAGTGGAAAAATTATGGTCTAGAGTTGATGTTTTCAATTAACATCTCATTGATAATCCAACAATAGAAGTCCCGGGCTTTGATCAAAAAAGAAAAATTTGGTCAAAAGTAAATCGCATAAGAACAGGCTATTCAAAATGCAACTCTATGTTGTTCAAATGGGGTGCGATTTCTAATCCAAATTGTGACTGTGGAAACAAACCAGAGACTGTTACACATATTGTAGAGGATTGTCAATTAACGAAGTTTAAAGGCGGGTTTCCAAACATTTATAATTTAACGGATGAAGCAATATTATGGCTTACGAATCTGAAGGACATCTGAAGTTTAGCAGTTTTTTGTATTTTTGTCTTGATTATCTGTTTTTCCATTATTTTGTTTTGCTATTTCTTTTACCTACTATTTTTTCGTCATTGTCATGACTGGCGCTTGGACCGGTCTATTATATGTCGTCATGCAATGACTGTGCTGTTATATTTTATGTTCTTATTTACCTTCTATAATGTTTACACACTTAATTAATATTATTACACGCGAACACTAGGGTGGGTAAGGATTGACATGTTTAGGTTTTAGTGGTTTTCCTAAACCTTGAAGTAAATCCTTTGCCAAGACGAACCAATCTACTATTGCACACGGTTTTGTCACCACACTATACAGATTTATACTGATCTTCTGGGGCACCATACATAACACTTACATCACAATACAATATTTGTGTAATGTACCATACGAATAAATAAATAAAACAAAAACAAAATGGTTGTGTAGATGCCCAATTTAAGTAAAAATTGTACTTAAACACTAAAATTCTTGAGAGATGACATAGTGTCAGAATTTGGCACCAAGTATAAATTTTTCATGTATAGGGTGATCTGAAAAATTTTTTACGTGTAATTTAAAAGTAATGATTTAAACATAGTTTGATCATTTAAGAGAAGGTTTTCATTGACAGAATTGATATAAATAATTTTTAACAGATCCAATAAGTGTCTACTTTTATGGTTAGTTTGTAGTGGTTAATTAAAGAATGGGCGTTAACTGTGTGGCCAGAATTTAATATGTGTAGTGCAAAGGTAAATTTAACTAAAAAATGGTTCAGTCTGTATTTGGATGGATTATTAACGTATCTCATTTGTTCAGATAATCTGGTATTGAAGGTTCTGCATGTTTTGCCGAGATAAAACATATTGCATGGGCAAACAAGATTGTATATGCTACTGTTGTCATTTATATTGAGTGTAGTTAAATTAGTTGAAAAATTCTGTTATAAATTGCTAGAGAAACTGAAACAAATTTTGTAGTCATGGTATTTTTATATATGTTTTTTTTTAATTTATTCATTTTTTGAGGCAGTTTGGTAATGTATGGTATAGATAAGAATTTTATGTCTTTCTTGTCATTGGTAGAACTAATTTGTGTTAAAGTGGTACATTTTTGGAAAGTGTGTTTATAAAAGAATATTATGTACAAGTTGTATACGAGTAAAAAAGGAAAATAACATTTTGTTAAATAAAAAATTGTGTTGAGTTCTTTATTGAAGTGATTGGAATTGTACGGGATGATTTGTGTAGTGGTTGTTGGTTTTCTGTAAATATCGAAAGATATTGTGTTGTTATTTTCTAGAGTAACAATGATGTCTAAAAAAGTCTGTCAGTACATTACTCATCTTTCTCCTGATGACAATTCTATATGGAAAATCAAGCGGTCAATCGTAACTAACTATCACTCCCATCAAGAACTCTGATAGTACCTGGGCCAGATCTGATATCGATAAAGCCAATACATTTGCAAAACACCTAGCTGACTACAACGCCACAAGCACAAGGTTATTTTCACGACAGGGCAATTCAATCCTTTATTAATGCTGCGTGCTAATTGTCACCGCCAATCAAATCCTTGACGCCAGAAGAAGTTTATCGACAGATACAACTATCAAACTTGCGTAAAGCGCCAAGATAAGACCTAATGGTTGGAGAAGTGCTAAAACACCTTCCCAGAAGAACGACTGTGCTAATTACCACAATATATAACAGAATATTACTACTGGTAAACCTGACAACCGTATACCCATCCGCAATACTACAGACCAATAAGCCTCTCCTGCCTTTGCTTCCTAAAATTCTTAAACGGTTACTACTTAAGCGACTTAAGAAATAAATCTGTAGACCTAGGCCAACTTATCCCATTGCACCAGTTAAGAATCTATAAAACCCACTTCACTATCTACCAAATCCACCAAATCATCACTCACATAATGGAAAGCATGGAGAAGAATGCGGTCTTCCTAGACATAAAACAAGCAATTGACATAATGGCTTGTTATACAAACTTAAATTGCTCCTCGCCAGTCAGTTATACTTACTAATTCTCACAGATTAAACTTATTAAGTCAAAATGAACAGTTTAGTATCAGATATCGATACGATTAAGTCTGGCGTTTTGGAGCCGCTGCTCTATCTAAGTTAAACATCAGATGAACCAACCACAAACAAAACTATACTTACAACATTTGCTGACGACACGGAGGCCATTCTTTCAGTCAATCAGTCTCCTGAACTTGCAGTACAACATCTCGACCTACTACAAACCTGGTTCAATAAGTGGCCAAACCAGTATAAATAATGCTAGTGCCCTGATTCCAATCCAAAGCAAAGTAAAATACTTTGGCATGCACTTTGATCAAAAACTAACGCGCACCATAAAACCAAAAAAAAGCAATTAGATCTAAAAGTCAAACAATTGACATTATTACTTGGAAGACATTCCCAACTCTCTCTATCAAACAATATCTTACTTATAAAGTTATAGTAAAACTTATATAGTTCTACGGGATACAATTCTGAGGATGGCCCAAGCGTCACATACTATAATCCTTCTAAGGTTTCAATTCAAAGCCCTCCGCATGCTGACCAATGCTTCATGGTCCATAAAAAACAACACCCTTCATAACAACTTAGGAGTTCCCTAGGTAGATAGCAGTAGTAACTTAGCAGGACATCCTAACCAGCTCATCAAACAACTCGCTAATCAACCGGATATCACAAAAAGGCTCAAAGGACAATTGAAACTAGATTTTGCACAACCCAACAAAAACTGATGTAATCACTACGGAGACTGCCACTGCCTATAGCTCCCCGCACAACATTACATTTCTAATTTTTGTTTGTTTCTTCTTTTGCTTAATTTTTTCCATCACTGCTTTGTCTCTTAAGTTTTTAAGTACTAAAATATCGGCAAAGTCAACTTCACAACTTTTTTTACCATTCAATAGCGGTATTAAGAGCATTAATTGTATGGTCTGAAGAAACTTGGTTTAAATCTTCCTTGATGTTTTACTGTAGATTTTCTTCAACGTCAGATTCACTTTTTTTATATCATTGTTTTCATATGAAGGAAGGTCCAAATTATCTAATTTTAGGACATTAGAAACTTTAAATGTAACTTCTGGTACTAGTGTGTTAAGGAGATCCACCGATTCAGAGGCTGCTGAATCTAATTCGTTTTTCTTCCAGCGACGTTGTAATTCAGCAATGGGCAAATCGTCTTTATTATCTTCGGTACTATTACTTTCAGAAAAGTTCAAAACATTTTTCCAGCATTTTGAGATAATGTTTCGATCCAGGCGATTCCATGCAAAGATCAAATTAACGATAGCATCTTTTAGGGTTAAACTTTTTAAGGTATCGCTGATGTTAGAATCGTTTGCTATAATTGTAGCAAGAAGGCTACTTCTGTAATGTAATTTTGCAAGTTTTATTACATTTTAGTCCATACGTTGAATGACGGGCGTGACGTTAGATGGTAAATACATAGTCACTATTTTTCCGTCTTTATTTTTTAACTCGTTTTCGGGAGGATGTGAAAGAACATTATTCAGTAAAAGCAAGACTCTTGAGGAGAATCCTTTTCCATTTAAAAATCGGTTAACTTGCGGTATGAAACACTGGTGGAACCAGTGTTTGAAAACTGCCGATGTCATCCATGCCGTCTTAGAATGATTGTAATCTACAAGAAGCGCAAAATTTTAAAATCATCTTGGCTTCCTTGCTTTACCAATAACTAGCGGTTTAAGTTTGTGACTTCCAAAAGCGTTGGTACATGCCAAAAATGTGATTGGTTGCTTCTCACTTTTCCTGCCGGGAGCTGTCTTTTCGGTTGATGAGACAATTGTTTTTTTTTGGTAAAAGCTTCCAATACAGTACGGACTCATCGGCGTTATAGAGTTGATTGAAAGTGATGCCTAGTTCTTGAATTCTGTTTTTCAATTGAATTTTGAAAGGATTAACGAGTTCAGGTTGAGACAAAAGTTTTTCTCTCTATATCTTTAAGAATCTAATGCTAAAACGACGCTTAAATCTCTGCAACCACCCCTCACTAGCAGTAAAGTCTTTATTTGGTTCTTTTGTTTGAGAGTGTATTAATTTTGCTTTTTCTTTAATGATTTGGCTACTACCAATCATATTTTTGTTTCGTTGCTTCAGAAACTATTTGTATAAGATTTTTTCCATTCGTGGTAATCCAAAACCTTTCAAAGTTTTTCTCTGTCCAGGAGCGGTATAAGTTACAGACACAGTACTTAATATCATTTGTTTCTGATTTTTAATCTTACAAATAGTAGGCATTTGCGACACCATATTTTAGCGATAAATTTGTTACACACACATCTTTATTTAACTCTTGAATTACAAGCGATTTTTCTTAGAGTGTCAAACACTTTGATTGCTTAGAAAACATTTTTCAATACACAAACCTTCTCTTGCATAGGTTTGAATCAATTGGAAAATGCATGTGTCTGCGTGTTGTGTCTGGATCATTGTGAAACTTCCGAGAAAATACACAAACACGTTATACGGAGGTCAGTTCAAAAAAGTGGTTGTTCATGTTATCCGATGTTCACAATATTGAGAGTTTACTGTATATTGTATTTTTAGGTGACAAAATAGAATATACTAACCACATTATAAAGATTATTGGAATACGATTGTACCAATTTAATAACGATACAAAAAATGTTTCAGGGCCTGCTAGAAAATTATTTTCAGCCAAAGAAATTAAGGAACTCCAAAACATTGAACAAAAAGCAATATATGATAATGTTCATGCCGGTATTGATAATTTAATAGAAGGTCTGCTGTTAGCTTCTTCAGAGTAACTTCTGAAGAAGCTAACAGCATGGTTAGCGAAACGACAAGCAGAGAACGTAGGAAGAAACGACAAACACGGCTCAACCCGAAAGATAATAATCTTACTTCTTTATTCTCCCCCAACTTTGTTCTTTACCTCTGCAACATTCCAGAAAAAATATTTTATTTTCTCCTTCGCCCTTATTGCTTCTTATCATTATCTCCTCCCCTTCCCCACTACCACTTTTTTAGTTTTTACATTTAACTTTTTTATTTTTATTTCCTCCTACTTCTATCTGTACTCCATATTCCATATCGCACTCTTACTTCCTCTCTTTTTTCCTGGCTTCTAGATTCCTTTCTTAGTGCTTTTTCATTTCTCTTCCTTCTGTGTTAGATCATTATCTATAAATATTATGGTTTTTTTCAACTTGTTTTTTTCCTTCATTACCTGCCTTTTTCCCTTTCAGTTTCATAACTTTACCACAATTGCATCTTTCTCTTTTCTTTCCCTACCTCATATGCCTCTTGAACTTCCTCGTTCACTCCTACCTTCTCTTTAATTATTTGCTTGGTAGTCTCCGTAATCAATTACCGGTCCTTTAATTATTCTGTTATTATTTCTTTTTCCCTTTCTTGTTTCTTGATTGCCTTCTCTATGTTAATAACTTTACCCTTCCACTCTTGCCTCTCTTTTCCCCATTTCTTCCTTTCTTCCTTTAATGCCTCTTTCTTACTCTCCATCTCTTCTTTCAGCTTTTTCATTTCCCTTACATTTTCTAAATCTTTCTATCATCTCATTAATTTATCCTTTGTCTATCACCACCATAATACTTTTCTGTCCTCACACTAATTTATTAATCAGATTGTCTTTCGCTTTTTCTTTTACTTCAAAAGATTATATAAAATTCATCAAGCGAGGTACGTTATCTTCATCGTTAACGACTTTTGCTGTTCACCTTATCACGCAATTTTTATATTTAATTACTAACTTTACTGTTATTATAACTGGTTACTCTATATAGACAAGTGCGCACTTCAACGTCCCCAAAAGAATAAAATAAACTTGCACTTTTGATTGTCATGAGTAAAATATTTTCAGAATGTAGCCAAATATTGTTACAAAAATGAAAATTTACTTTCGCCAGTACTAACAAACATATAAATCTTAATAATTAAAATTGAAATTTTATGATTCCTTTGAATGGCCAATAGCATTCCATTCCATTCCAAGTTCAAAAAAAATTAAAAACTTAGGATATGTCATGAGCAAAATAAAATCAGATATAAATCTATCAAAAATTTGCTCAACTATGTAAGCGTTGGCTCTAAATTTATAAGCGATTATACAACAGAAAACAAAAACCGAAAGTCACCAATCAACTGTTTTGTTGTTTTGATACTTTAGGATTGACAAAACTTGAATGTAAGTTTACAATTGTTCTTGTTAAGGCTGTCGCCTAAACACCTTACGGTGAGTGTACATCATCTACAACAAACAAGGTGTAAAATCTAGTACTGTATTTAAGTTAATGCTTAGTTGGGGTCAAACATATAAGAATCAACTGTTCCACATCTGTCAGTAAATTTTTGATAAATTCCTACGTTAACCCTTGGTTTGCAACAACTTGGAAAATAATGTCTGAGACAAAATCCTATTTTTTGCAAATTTTCTTTTCATAGCACACCCTGTATCGCATTTTTATTTGACATTTTTTTATAATACAACTGATATTTTTCATGCAAATTTATACGTATACGATACGTAATTTCCAAATAATAAAAAAATTAAATTTTATTCTTGTTTTAATTATTTAATACAACATTAACTATCAGTTCCAAAAAGCAAAACACTTGAGTTTAGAATGTTATAATTCTTTTGAAAGTCGGCATGTATGTGCCTTGTACTTGCGTCTAATTTGTAGGTAGATTTCTTCGGCCGTTATTTATAAATAAATTAAAAAACTGGGTAAGAATTTCTTCAACTTCTGCTAACTTCTTTAAAAATGCATTTTGTTCTGTTTCAACTACAACAAATTGTAGATATGAATTATTAGTAAATAATCACTGACAAATTAAACCAATTAATTACATAACTTTGTCTCATTTAATAAAAACTAGAAACAGACAGCAACAGTTAAGAGGCTAGTAACTACGGGTAGGGTTCATTCATTGGTAGTTACTCACCTCTTAACTTATAGAAATATATTGCTATCTCCGTTGCCGTGTGAGATTAAGTTTTTATTAATTGGGACAAAGTTATGTAATTAGTAGGTATAATTTGTTAATGATTATTTACTATTAATTCATATCTACAATTTGGTTCAGTCGAAAAAGAAAAATTCACATTTTTAAAGAAAATAGTAGGTACTATTAAAAGGTCCATTCTTATTAAAATTTGGAAACTTTTAGAAATTTTGTAATTATTAACCCGTTCATTTTGAACTTGCACTACTTCAAACTCTCCTTATGTAAAATAAGTGCAAAAAACAGATTTATTTATAAATAACTGCTGAAGAAGTCCATCTACAAATTTGACATTTATTGAACGCTAGTAGATAATGTATAAATTTCATGCATGTCATCTTCCAAAATAATGTAACGCTAAATAAAGAAATTATAACATTCTTAACTCCGGTGTCTTGCTTTTAGAAACCGATAGTAATAGTTAGCTGTTTTTTTTAAATCCAGTTCTAGTAATTTATTTTTTTTGTATAAATTATTTTTTTCAACATTCTGTTATATTGTTACTGATCACTGTTGTTTTTTTAAACTATTAATTGCTTTGTGTTTCTCTTTTTATACATTTTGTTCAAATTTTGGAATAGCTTAATACGGTTTAGGAAAACTTAAGTGAATCTATTTAATAAAAGTGGAAGATTTATGGTTTCAAAAGATGTTAAAATATATGAGGTGATCTATTTAAAACATACAATTTAATTTTTAACGAAAAACATCTTGTACAATGTATTCAAGTTAGAAAAAAGGGAAAATGATTATTGTTGATGAAGACGGCATGTATAATATTAGTAGTGTATCGTCATTATATATTATTATCCGTATACTGCAAGTACTTATTAAAGAAGTACCATACATACATACATACCAATGATAACTTCAACTGCTATTGGTCATGCAATTAACTAGACAAAGTACTTGACGGTGATTTATAAAAGCAAGCGCTAATAAATCAATTATACATTAAACTAGCTCTATTTCTCACAATTATCCAATTTAACTACTTGATTATTAAATAGAAATAGCTCCGGCTATTAGATGAACTGTAAAATTGAAATGATTTTTTCACTACTTAACCTTAATTATAGATTTAATTAAGCTAATTTAACCAATCTCGTCTACGACATACTTGCAATCGTTTACATATTCCATTTCAAAATCCTTGTTATACAATTACTGTAATTGCATGGAACAACAAAGCACATAAAATATGAAATCGCAAGTGGTAAGAAAAATAGTATTAAGTTTGCTGTTCGCGAGTTGTATATCTGTTATATAGTTTTCTAAAATGTTAGATATACTGGTAGTTCTAAAGTTTCAGAACAAAACTTTGTTTTCAAATTGTATATAGGTTTGAAATAACAAGTTAACTAAAGTTCTTTTTATTCGTTACAAAAGTGGGATGTGCTTAATGTCTAATAATTTTTCTTTGGATACCTACTTAGTTTTTATTTTGTCAAATAATATACATTACTTGAGGTATAGAATTTAACAACGAAGTTTAGTAATATGAAGTATATTAAAATTGCATATTACTTAATGGGAGTTATAATATTTTTGATTTATTTACCAATAACAGAATGATTTCACAGAAATTCTAGTAGTCATAGTGATTTTCAGAAAACAGGAGAATGATTCCCGGAAATCACTACCATGTTGATTTTTAGATATCATCCTTCTCCCTTTCTTGATCGGGCAATAAAATAGGAAAATCCCAAAATTATTAAAAATTTTAATTGAAGAATGAATTACAGTTAAATACACAATCAGCCGTGTCAGTTTGTGTTTCAGTAGATGATGGGCAAGATACTGGTGTGACGAAAATGTCTGAGACTACGGGGTAAAATTGGCCGGTCTAACTCCTGGGTGTGGGTTGTATATTTCAAAAATTTCCAGCTGCTAAGCCGAGAAGAAAACAGAAACATAAAATGGAAATAATGGGCGTCAAGCCTTCGTTAGTAAATAATTGGTGCGGCTACTTCCAATCACGGGACCCAAACCCAAAACAAAACCAAGTACGGTCAACGTATGCAACTTCTTTAATACCACATAACCAAAATACTATATGTTCAAATACAAACAATAAATTACATTTTATATTCAATTTTGTGTTAGTTAATTGATCCGTCAGATGAGGCTTGCACAAAACTAATGAAAAGAAAAACGAATGTTTTTATTATTTGAACCCAGCTTCTTAGAGGGTGGTTTTTGGTTTTGTCGCAAATCGAAAAACCTATAATAACGTGTCAATAATAATAATAAAACAACGTCGCGAAAAAGTCTCGTTCGTTCCGAATTCATGCAAGTTAGTTACTCAAATGTTTGTGAATCCGACCAAAAAGTCGGTTAAAATCTTAACTGAAATTTTTAATTGTAACTTTGGAGATCAAAGGTGGACGTTTACAGCATAGAACAGCCAAAATGTCAAATTGTTTTATTTAATGTGGTGTACCGTCAACTGCTTTAGATCAATTTCTAATTAATACGGATACCGGTGAAACGAAAATTGATTAGTTAGCTACTGGCTAATATAGTCACGACGGACAGGTGTCAAAATGGAAGGCCGCCTGCTGTGATAAGATACAGCGGTTCCTTTGTAGAAAAATTACGATTACTACTGCTTTGTAGAACAAAGGGTTGTGATAGGTAACACCAACAGCACAAGTAAAGAATGGAATGTAACTCATATACTAGATTTGTCTCTAGCTTATTATGGATTGGTCCCTCCGGTAGAAATTCTAAAAAAGATACCAAAATGGCGTTTGCATAGATAAGAAAAATTTGTTTCATTTACAGCATTCGACAGTGTGCATATTACCGATGCTTGAAAATAATATAAGAGCTAGTCATCCTACAATTAATTAAATAATACGAGGTGTTACTTAATAAAAGAAAATATTTCACTTTAGCAATCACGAGAAGGCAGTTAACGAAATCAAAACGGACGTCTTAGAGAAGAAATTCCATTCACAAAAAAGGTCGATTTTAACTCCGTCTACAGATCGAATCAGCCCAAATTAATTTACATTAATAAATAATAAAACTAAAAATATTTTGTTATCCTAAAGTCATTTATTTATGAAAGTAATATCACCTTAGGATTCTCTGTCCCCGTCTGCAAAGTTTCGTGTACTCTTTACAGTTCTGACGCTATTGTTATTTCTTATTATACACAACAAACATACTGTGCACTTACATTATGTCTCTTTGAGTTAGAATACAATGAAGTTAGAAATTATTTGGTTAAAGCACACTGCCAAATGTATATATAGTTTAACAATGAAGCGGTTGCGTGCAAAAATTTTAAATAAAAAAATATTTTGATTTTAGTGGATAAGAACGTAATTTATTTGTAACGCAATTTACACTATTTAGATAATTTCATTAAGTTTTACAGGTAAAATTTACGTCTTACTTATCAGTGCTATTAATAACAAACTTAATTGTCTGCATCTAATAATTTATCAGCAACGCGATACAATCTAATTAACATGTGCAACTAAGCAAGTAAATGTCATCACGTTGAAATATATCAATACGAACATAGAATTTGTATTGCAGTGATAGTACCACGATTAATAAGTATACGTCTGAGATAGTTTACTAAACACAATTGTTTGCCGCTTATTGTAATCCACATAATGATGCGATTAATTCAAAAATTAATAATTTGACACAATAAATTAATTGCGAAGCTTTATGAGCGCCGAATGTGCCAATAAACTTTATTTATGCAATAACTGCCAACATTCTAAAATTTATAAAATGTAATTAACTCTATAAATTATAAACCTGAATATCGAAAGTACATTGTTGAATAATTATAGTAAGTACCTACCTCTCTTATTAATATCTACCTACTAGAAAATTGCGTGCGAATATAGTTCAAAGAAATTAGGAAAGTAATCACTTAGAAGCAAAACAAAAAATACTCGCAAAAAAATCACAAAATTGTATTAGACGTATAACTGCCTGAAATTGGATCCGAAACAAATATAATAAATATAAAATAATATCTTACTCTTAACAATTAATTTCTTTCTTTTCTTCTACGATTGATGTTTTATTTCATTCAAACAATATACTGTAATAATTACAGTTAGAAGAAGAATTGAAAAACGTTAAGGCGTCTGCAGAATCAACATTCTTATATATATATGTATGTGCCATGAGTGTAAATATGTCCGATAAAATAAAATTCATAAGACAGGTAAAACTTAGATAGAATAAGTATGAGTGGGTTACGATATATTAAGTTCGGAGGGCAAAGGTCATTTCGCCTGCCACCCGCACACCCTCGTTCTCACGCCGACGTTCAGTTGTATAGAAAGAAGGTAGAGTACAGGTGCAGTACAGTCTAGCACTTTGATCTCAGAATGGCCCGTGGCATCGTCTTTCAAGTTGTTGTTAAAGCGTTATGGTTCAAGGAAACTATATGTGAAAATGATAGATGTATTTGCTAATATACACACCAACATGTGATGTAACGACTGATGATGTGAAACAACCACCTTGGGTCAAAACAAAGTTTAAAAGCAATACAGATAATTTAATTTAGTAGTGAACTCAATGTAATAATAATAATAATAATTTATTATTTTTATTACTCCTTCCAGCCTTATTCTATTTACAAAATTAGCTTTGGTAATTAAAAACAACCTTAGATAAATTATTATTGAAATCATTGATTTATAATGAATACATGAAAGCATTAGTATAAGTACCGCAACTTACTAAATGATTAATAAAACAGTTTCGTGCTTTAGGTGAAAAATTAATGTTTCCACCAATAAGAAATTATTAACCTAACGGTGTAATTCTTATTGATGACCATCGATGTTAGCACTTCTTTTTGATGTTAAAGAAGCACACAAGTTTAATTTAGTTCCGGTCGAGACCATTGTCCTGCAACTTCTGTTGATATGGTTTATGTGATCTGCTGTTCTTTTTAGTCTTCGAGTGTATGGATCTAAATGTTCAGATCATGCAAATTTATACTGCAGCTGTCAAGTGTGTTCAAGAACCTGCAATTAATGATTGGTAGATCAAAGTGAGACTGATTTAGATTGAGAGTACGAACATAATATTTACATGCACGAATTTATTTATCAACAAATGTTATATGATCTTTATTCGGACAAATTTCCCAGTGATGTTTTCATAATACCCCATGATTTCTCCTCTGATTTCCTCATGATATTCTTATGATATACCTTTAATATCCCATGATCCTGCGATCACAATGTCCTATGGTCTACGTAATACGATAGCCACTCAACATTTAATCTTAATGTCCGCCACTTCTTGTTTAAAGTAAAGTAAGTTTAAAATACAATTATATCAAATCAAGCTTTAATTGTTTTTATAAATTAACAAATTTATTTGTTGTACATTTCAAAATTAACTAAAAACTAATAACTAAATTCATACTATTATAACTCACTTCGCAAAATATTTGCTTATTTTTTCCTTCTTTCTTCTAACCACACCACATTCCTTTGTTAGATGTTTTTTATTATAAGACTCCTTGTTTTTTCCATTCATCTTCTTCTGTTTTCTACCTCTTTTATCCATTTTATACCTTCTCCATTTTCTCCTAGCAGAACTTCCCTTCTCATTTCCTCTCTCTTTAATTTTCTACACTCATCTACTATGTGCTCTACATTCTCCCAATTTTCCTTACACGTCCTACACATCCTTTCTTCATCTTTTCTCCAATTTTCTTTTCATTTTCCTCATTCCCTAATCTATACCTTTCTACAATACGTTTTTTTCTTTTACATTCAATTCTCCTCTAATATATTTTGGTATTTTTTCTACCAATATGTATTTGTTTTTTTGTGTTATACTTTTTTTTTTTTATTTTTATCTTTCTTTCTTGTTTTTGTTATTTTTTTACATTCTTCTTACCTTTTCTATAATATGCTCTTCTGTCTTCTTGTCTATGCGGTGTTCTTCGCAATTCTACCTCCTTCCAACATTCAAATAAAATTTCATTTTCTTTTTCATCTTCTATCTTTTCCTCAAATCTTATTGCCCTCCTCCCTACTTTTATTCATATTTTTTCTATTTTCATTTCTTCCTCTATTAAATATCCTGCTGTTTCCTCTCCAATCCTAGCGTCCACTTTTAAAATCTTTCCTGTATTCTCTCCAGTTCTTTTCATTTTGTCCATCTTCAAATCTCCGCCTGTATATCATTACATTTTTACTATTTTTTCAAATTACCACTTTCTTCGCTCCACTTCTTTACCAAATAATTTTTATCCTATACCCCATGTTTGTCCTATTATATTACTTTCTTTTTTTTAATTCCCTTTATAATCACAGTTTCTATTATCATACATCATCATGTATCTAAGTATTTGTATTTATCTACTCTTTCTATCTCTTTTTGCCCCACCACCATCTCTCCTTTTTTATCCTCCCTATTTCTTTTTAAACGTCTTTATTGCTTTCATCTCTTCTTGTAAAATTACTATGTCATCTGCATATGCAAGCGTCTTATATGTTTTCTTTCTATTTGTATTCCTCTCATATGGGATCAACGGGCAACTTCTTCTCTCGTCCAAAACTCTTTTCCTAGCTTCCTTTTATCTCTGCCCAACTTTTTGTTTTTTTATAAATCTCTTCCATTAATTCTATTATGTTTTTGCTTATTTTATTCTTCCTCATCATTTCCCACAGTCTCTTTCTATCTACTCTATAAAATGCCTCTTTACTCCGTTCTTTCCTATCTCTTTATTTATTAATTGTTTCATTATGTACAGGTTGTCCTAATTGCTATTTGTCACAATTGCTATGGGTAATTAAAAGAACTACAAGGTACGTCAAGTTTGATAAAATGTGCAGTTTTTAGAGGAAATAAAAAATGTGGTTTCAGATTAAAGAAAATTCTCTCCCGAGGTAAGGGGGTTTTAATTTTTTAAAAAAACTTAAATTTTATTGTTTTATCATTAAAATACAAACAAATATGGACATGTAATACATCGTTAAACTTAGAAAAAAGGTTTTTTAAATGGAATAAAAATTAAAGGTCGGTATTTAAAAAAAGTTCCAAATTGGAGAACGTAAAAATTTTACTTTTTGAAATATTTGATAAAGTAGTTTTAAACAATTTTTCGAAAAATCCCCGTAACTCTGAAGAGAATTTTTTTTTATTTGAAACCAGATTTTCCATATCCTCCAAAAACTGCACATTTTGTCTAATTGACCAACCTTGTAGTTCTTTAGTTACCAAGACAGCAATGGTGGTCCATGGCAACTAGGACATCCTGTATATTATTATATATTGTCCCTCTTCTCGTCTTAAACCCTGTCAGCCATTCTAGAATTATCTTTTGTTTTACCTTTTTTCCATTCTTGCCTTTATTATTTCTACGTCTTATACCCAATATTTGTTAAACTAACCGCCCTGTAGTTTTTCACTTCCTGTCTATCCCTTCTTTTATATATTGGGTAAGTAATCGCTTTCTTCCATTTTTCTGCCATATTTTTCTAATACTTTTTGTTCTCTCTTTCATCTTTTCCCTGTGAATTTTCATTTTCCCTTTATGTTTTATCTGTGCCTTCTGCTCTTCCCTTCTTTACTTTTCTTGAGGCCTCCTCTAGTTCTTTTTTATTCTTTCTTCTCTTTTTGTATTTTTCCTATTTTCCCATTTCCTACTATGATTTTAACTTCTCTTCCTTGTAGTATATTTCTAATGTGTTTTTGCAATTTTTCTCTGTCTATTGCCAATTCTCTCTTATTTCCTTTTTTTCTTCTTACCACTTCCCAAGCCTGCCCTTCATTTCTGATTTTCTTTATCTTTTGTTTCATAAGTTTTTGAAGTTCCACTTTACTCTTTTTACATCTATTCTTGAATTTTACTTTTATTTTCTTATATTCTTCCTTATTTAATTTCCCTTTCTTCTTCCTTTTCTCATTTAAGACTACCTACACAACTACCTTTTTCTTTAGTTGAGAGGGAAAAATCTTATTCACCCATTTTTGATATTTGCACTAGATATGCAAGTTGCATGCGGTAGAATCCCAAAGCTTTCACAAATATAGCTGATTTGATCTGCCTTACTGTCTAAAATTGTTATAATCGGGTTTGTTGTGGCACTGTATTTAACAATTCAAACTAGATTTCGTATCAAAACATATCCTCTTTGAAACAAAAATTTATCTCTTGTCTTTAATTTTTCAAAACGAAAAGGATTATTCAGGGTTGATAGTATTTTGTTGTAATAAATATTTTTATAACAAAGATGGTGTAAAAGAAACTAATACATATGTTTATATGTTCATAATTTTGTTATGAAAATATCAAATACAAAAAAACACAATATTTAAAACATAAAAAATTGTCTTACTTAGATGTTGTTTTCTTTTCCTAACTATTTTTCTTCTTTCTTGCCGCTGATATTTTAGCAAAACTTAATCTTTTTCTGTATCAGCGAGACTTACTTTCTGTTCAGTTATTAAGCGTAATGTCGAATATTATTTTGGAATTTCAGAACGTTGTCCACGTTTTAAGAATTTTCTGAATAATTTTGATCTTTTATCCAAAATGTTTGACAGTAAAATGTCGGTGAAAATATTTTATTTTGTTGTCTTGTTGTGTCTTAAAAATATTTTGTCTTGTTATTTTTTTTGTTTTGAATCTTGAAATATTCTAAATTTTTCTTTACAAAAACATCCCACTAAACCAACTAACATTGCCATCACGTTTTATTTTGAATTTAACATATTTGAATTTCTCGTTATAAATTATCCCTTCTTTGCTGTATTTACCTTTTAACCAATCTTGATAAAGCTCTCATTTGCCAGGAGAGGAACGTCGGCACTACTCAGATATAAGACAGTTTCATTTTTACCTCCACTTCAGGAAGATCCTTAAATTTGATTCACTTTATTTTAGTGTAAAGTAAAAATAATAAATTTATCACTACTGAATAATAAGAATTATATGCGGGTTTTGCATGCTGTTGTTTTAATAAATGTGTTATCTTTCAGTTTAACAAAAAAACTAAGTCTGTTGCCAATTTAATGATTTCAGCGAATCCGTGGAAATTATGTCGTCTGGAAAGTAAAACAACGTTAAATTTTAAATGAACATAATCGATTGCGAAACAAAAGAGAACAAGTCCTAAAAGGGCACAAAAGCAATATCTTGAACAAGTGTTTTCATAGCTAAGCGAATTCACAATACCTCTTGTATTTGTAACATGTAACGCACATCTAAAGTTTATTGACTGTTATAGAACTGCTATACGCAAAGTGTTGCAAATTTCAAAAGTCATTATTAATTAATGTAATGCACTTTTTTGACAGGAATAGGTAGATATGTTTGTTTGTCCTATATTTCTTTCGTTGCAGTATGCGCCATTTATTTAGCAAACTCCAGATTTGTCTGTATTATTTGAAAATTTTCCGGATTGTCTGCAAGCTTTTGTAAACTGTTGCTATTAAAAATAAAATTTCGAATCAAACTATAAGTTACATTAAGGACCTTGGTTTTAAAATTTTTGTATAACTTTTACAATAACGGAAATAATGGATTCTCTCAAAAACAGAATTTTTCCGAATAACTTTAGAACTACTCAAAATTTTTGAGTTTTTGCTAGAATCTGAATCAGCATAATAAAATGTACATCATTTCCCATTTAACCAAAATTGTACCTTTATTTATAACAAAGGTAGCCTTGCATTCTCACTCAATTAAGAGACACTCTGTTTACTTTAAAATGTTAGGTAAATACAAATGCCTACATCTGATTTGTTTACAATTTTTGCGACTAAAGTTTTAAAGAAGCGTTAATACCTAAATTAATGGGAGATGAAATAGTGCAAAGAGATAAGGATACACAAATACAAAAAAGGAGGGGAAAGATAAAAAGAGGGAAAATATAATGAGAGATATAAGGAAATAGTAACGGAGGAAAAGCCAAATACATGACTGGGAGAAAACTTTAAATAGTAAAAGGATTATAGCGAGGTTTAGATGCGGTAACGAGGAGAGGGAAAATAAATATTGAATGGAAGATGAAAAGAGGAAATGTAGGCTGTGTGGAGAAGGGTGGGAAAGTATGAGTCATATGTTGAAGGAGTGTCTGGAGTTGAGGGAAGAAAGAAGGGAAAGAGAGGAGATTCTGGGTGAGGATGGTGGAGGTGAGGACTGGATGAAAGAAGTGATAGAAATGCGACGAGCAGAGGGAAGACAAAGAAGAACACTAATTAACTTTGATGTGTAAATAAATAAAAATTTTTGTTTTTGGGAATATAGTTTATTTTAATATAGTAGAATATTTTAGGCCGAATCTTTTGTTAATTTATAAAATAACAAATAAATAAATAAAATACCTAAATTAATGGGGTTTAGATACCTTAATCTAAAAGTGACGTAATATTTACATTAAAGCAACTTTGCCGATAGATGTGTAAGGAGTTACATTAATAGATTTTTTATTATTACAGCCTACTAAGTGTTCGCAAAAATAACAATCTGGTATTGTCTGCTATAAGTCCGTAAGAGATTGTGTTATACCAAACATACACCGAGAATCACTTGATAGCTGTTTCGTCCTTTTGGGATTCTTCAGGAGTGACAAAACTCGAGTGTAAGTTAACTACCGTACAAATGCTCGCTGTCGTCATTGTTATTTTCGCCAACACTTAGTAAGCTATAATAATTGAAAAATCGAATTATGTTCCTGCTTACAAATTTGTCGACAAAGTTGCTTTAATCCAAATTAATTTTCAGACGTGTTATGGTAGCACGAGTTGACACTAGATGTCGCAACTCATATTTGTCGTATATAATATGCTTACTTGTAAGTAATATAGTTGACAGTGCGTATTTGTGCAGTAGTGAACTCACACTCAAAATTTCTCATTTCTGAACAGTTTCAAAAGGACGTAACAGTTGCCCAGTGATTTTCGGTAGTTCTTGCCAACACGTAGTAGTAGCCTATAATAATAAAAATCGACTTACCCATCTCCCGAGAAAGTTTCTTTAATGCAAATTAATTTTCGCCTGTCTTACAATAGCACGAGTTGACACTAGATGTCGCAATACTTGTTAGTAATATTTAAATTTATAAAAATCAATTTGGGAAGAGCTCTTTAAATATTAATAAATAAGAACCTTCATGAAGCATACCTAAACTAACTCTTTTTGTCCAAAAGATCAAACTCCTTTTAAAGAGTACATGAGAGTGCCATGCGGTTTACAATAATCACAAACCATAATATTTTTCGGAACCTTATAACTCAAACTTATATAGGAATAACTATCGGATAGAAATTGGTGTTAAAATCTTGTGTCAACGTTGACGTTGACATTGTTTTCACAATCACATAATTGCAAAGCTTGCTTTGTCGGGGGTTAAAAACTATGGAATGTAAGATTTGAAGTTTGGACGTGTTACATTAAAAATTTCACCGCCTTCGATGTCAATACCTGTTATCAAGCAGATTGTGCAGAAGGTGACAAGGTAGAGAACAGAACGTTAAATGCAACTACGAGAATACAGCAAACATGAAAGTCTACGTTATTAAATCTCAAGTGTTGTTTCTCTCTAAGAGTCACTTTCCTTAGCTACATAGCTAAACTACTGAGTTTATACAATTTTCGGTTTATTATTTTTTTTTCAGATAGACTGAATAATGAACGGTTTCATTCATTCGATCAAGATGTCTTATCAGTCAACACTGCGAAACAGGTAATTTAAAGTTGCTTTAATGCATTTTTTGACGTGTTACAATAGCATATATGAATACGAAACGAAACGAAGTTACAATTCCAGTGTAAACAATGTTGTCACAGTGACCGTGTCATCAAATTTAGTGGATTATTTGCTGACAATATTTTTTGTTTTCACGGTCATATTTTTAAGATTAATACTTTTAAATTTAAAGATTTCTTGTTTATTTCGCCATGAACATAAATGACGAAAAATTAATTGAGTTGGGGCACCAATGTTCTCTATTATAAGACCTGGCACATTCAAAATAATATACACAAAATTCAAATTGCGATCTGGAGTAGAATGGAAGATAATATGAAAAAACTAGTATGTATTGCGATAAAATGGTATTTAAAATACATAATAAAAATAATTTTTTAAAAAAGATAAGATTTGGAGTATTGGTTTCTTTTCATTTGAAAGTAAATGAAGGGTATAAAATTAAATTAGATTTCTGAAATGTTCTTTAAATTTTCATAAATAAGTTTGCACGTTTTGTTGTAAGATATTGCGAGTTGTGCTCATGCGAAGAAAGTAAGTAAATTATAAGAAAAAGATTATAGTACAAAATGTTTAGTTTTTTAAACTAAACAAAAATATTTTTATACTGGGTGTCCCAAATAAGAGTGACTGATTTTAAACATAAAGTCCCAGCTTATTAATTGCTCCAAAGAGATGGGGTTTTTATCAGTTTTACTAGTTTATCAAAAAGATTTTTTTAAGCTTGGTTGGCATTTCATCTCATCAACACAGGGTGTTTTACTAATGTTGGTCAAATTCAAAGGGAAAAATATGTTTTATTTTAGATGGAACACCCTATTTTTAATATTTTTAATCTCATTCAATAGAGCAATCATTCTTCTTTCCAAAATGTATAGTTTTCTTTATTTTGTTTCATTAACAACAAAGATATTCGAGGTTTTATGTTGTAGTACATTTTTAATTAGTAGTTTTATATGAACGTATTTTGGTGCCTAAAATCAACTCATGATATGACCGTTTGACGCATATCAAAATCATTTAAGTCGGTTTCATGTAGTATGCATTTTTAATTACGTAAATAATTGCCAACAAATCTGACAAACAGTTTATTTAGTAAGAAAACATAATAACAAAATAACATTATTCAATACAACAAAAAAGTTACAATAAAAGCAGCATATGCCTACCCTCTTCGTTTACGCATAACTGTAAGCGAAATTTTAAATTTTCAAATGAATTTTGTAACATTTCTTGCGGAATGTTTTCAATAATGTTCCTGATATTATTTTTTAGTTCTGCTAAATTGTTAGGCTTAGGATTGTAGCACCTATCCTTCACATATCCCCAGAGAAAAAATCTCGAATATCTTTGCTGTTAAGAAACAAAAAATAGAAAACTATACATTTTTGGAAAGGAGAATGATTGCTCTTTAGAATGAGATCAAAAATTATAGGGTGTTCCATTTAAAATAAAACATATTATCCCCGTTGAATTTGACCAACATTAGTAAAACACCCTGTGTTGATGAGATGAAATGCCAGCCAAGCTTAAAAAAATCTTTTTGATAAACTAGTGATACTAGTGAAAACCCCATCTCTTTGGAGCAATTAATAAACTGGAACTTTTTCTGAACAAAAATTCTACGCAAATTATTTAAATAATATACACTGTGTTCAAGATAAGGATTCTTACTGTGGGGATCTCGGAAATGATAATAGAAATACAATACGTCCGATTAAAAAACTGAATATGCCATGTTAAAGTCTGTAACAAGTCGCCTTGACAAAGTGTTTGTATTTTTGCTCTAGCATTTATAATAACAACAATTCAACCTAATCTCCACAAAACACAAAATATAATTAAATTTATTAAATATTTCAGAAGAAACCATTTAGTTTGACGAAACTTTAAAATTTAATAATGTCGACATTGCAAATACAATTGCATTGCAAAATGATATATTTTTTAAACTTAAGGTACTTTTAATTGTTAGTAATTTTTCCAATCTTAGAAAATTACAATACAACAACTATATACTTGATTATAAAATTTAATAAACGGTTATTGAATTACTATAATCGTCCAGTATGGAACAACAATAATTTTTGGGTATAGTATATCTTGGAAATAAGGAGTTAAAACAAAAGTAGTGTAATTAATCTTAGAAAGCAAATTGCAATTACAAGGTTACATGACAAAAATCAACCTTTACAAGAGCCATTAATTTTATTTAATTATTTTAATGTATTTTCCTGTTAATAATATACACAATATTCACGTCATAAACGACAATTTGTCATTCTAAGCTATCAACTTCAACCTGAAAGTTTTAAAAAGAATAAAAATTTCTAAATCTTGATTGTACATATTTTAATGTCATCGGTAGATTTATGATTCTATATCCGTATAATAGACAACGTCAACTTTTATTTACTATCTTATTTCTGAAGATATTTTCAATACTAGATTATATGTGAAAATGATGAGAAATGAACTTAAGAAATCAAACTCAGAATCGAATAACGTTAATTTATTATTGTTTTAATGAGCAATAGTTGCATCTAGATCGACTGAAAATGTCAACATTATTTTTGATTTATCTATACAGCTTTTATTGTGGCATGAACAAATTTTTATTGCGTAAAAGTAAACTTTTAAATGCGTGAATTGTCATCAGCAGTAATAATTTTATTAAACTTTTTTATAAAAATTTTAAAGTATAAATAACTAAATTTGTAAAAATAAATTAAATAATAATGATTAACTAGTAATGACTAGCATGCTCCGCACATTTTAAAGTGTAAAAAATCATTGTAGATTCAAATACTTACTCTCATTGTATTGTATTGTAGCGCTTTGTGTCTGTTTTTGTTACTAACAAATAAACGGAAGGACGGACACTATCAGATAATAATATGGTCCATGATTTTAGAAAATGTCTAATAGGTTCCTTCCAACTGGCAGCGTACCGAGAATTGAGGTCGTGTTGCCGCGCTGTAAAGTTACACTGATCCTTTGGAATAGAAACTGTGATGCGGGACGGTCTCCAGTAGCTTTAATGAGCCTGGTTCAAGAAATTGTGATCTTCAGTTTGTATTATTCCACTTGTTCAGAATGCAAGAAATGCGACGATGAATTTATTTTCAGGGTAGGCGTAGGTGGCAAGTTTCTTCTTTTCGTCCAGAACAGCTGCATAACCTAGGTTAATAACTAATACAACAATTTCCTTTACACTTGAAAATCCCGCCAATTTAGTTGAGTCAACAAGCGTGGTTTCCCAGGCGACTTGAAATTCAGATTGAAGAATTGGAGGGGCTTCAAAATTGTAGAATTTCAACGGACACCTCTGCATCTGCTTAGTCTTAAGCAAGGATTTTTCTCACCAGAACCTCACAAAGAGATGAAGACGCCATAAAACAGGCCGTTGAAGGAGTAATTGCATGTCTCACTACCAAACCACGTGTAGCGACAGATAAGGACAATTGTGTCCAGACTTAATCGCTGAAAGAAACATTTAGGATGACTTCCATTGCAGCTTTTAGAGTAGAATCATATTTTTTTAGAAGGTCAGATTCTTTGAATTATGGAAAACACTTTAAAAAGTAAATAAGGTTTGGCGTTGAGATGGAGGCCTCTAAGAAAAAAAGAACAGCTTGAGCTGATAGGCCACGAGTCGATTCAATAGCTTTTTAAATTCGTCCATTTTAATTTTGAAGATGTGACGACAGTAGAGTTTCAAGTAGGTCTGCGTTTGCATACTCACATATTTTGATTCTAGTAGCGATACTGCTAAAAGAGGGTAAACCATAGACCCCATAGAACTCAGGTAAAAATCTTGGTATCGTTGCTTGAGATCAGATTTTGAGATACTACTGTCCACAATCATTCCGTTGTCCAAAATCCAATTTTCTGTCATCTTGAAGATAGCGCAGTGGTATTAAATGATTGGCAAGTTATTAGCGCCTATTTGAAGCAGGAAAACTGATGACAAAAAGCACAAATCTCTCGAATTGTACACAGAGTTAAAGATCGATGATGATTGATGCGCTGGCGGTTGAAGAACCGAAACAAAGGTTTCTTCAGCCGGTTTGGGCCGTTTGTTCATTTTCGAGAAATCTGCTGGGTTCCAAACGGCACCCAGCCTCAACAGTGGCGCCGATTTAGGAACCCTCCGCAAATTCATTCACATTTTTATAGGTTTCTTCAGCAACAAGAATTGAATCGTGTACCAAAGCAAAATACTTCTCATAATCAGCGGATGGTTGATGCACCAAAATGACGGTTTTTAGACTAGATGGCATCAAAAAAAAACGTCTAAAGCGTACACAAATTGATAGCGGCAGGACAAAGTGTTATAGTTTGTAGCTTACAAATTCAATTTGTAGATTAATTTAATACGGTAAGATACTTACACCATATACTATAAAGTGTGTCCTCCATGTTGCATCTTAAACAAGTGGTTGACCTCTAGTCCAAGGAATCAGCGTTATATTATCCGACTTCTTTCCGTCATTACGACTAAAACCTACCGGTTTGAGAATTGAGGGGATATTTGCTGAAATTAAAGTTCTTCTTAAAATTTCATTTAACTGCAAATGTCGAGAAAGTCTTTCAGCGCTCTTCTTGTAATGTAACCCATATACTCCTAAACAGTCAATAGTTTCGCCACAAATGCAAGACTGAGGATAATATATTTTATTTTCTTGCCTCAATGCAATTGCAATGCAATTGCAATGCAAAAGCATTGTTGTCCAAAAGCGTTCCGATCGCTTGAGAAGGAATTCTTGCTAATTGCAATCCGGAATCCGATGCGCACAACGCATAGAATTTGAATTGAACTGCAAAGAACTGACGAGTCTCTCAATGTTGATGGAATTTTAATTTATTTAGATTTATATATATATATATATATATATATATATATATATATATATATTATATTTGTATTTGTGTACAATGTACATAATCCTATTTATTAAGGTTAAGAAAGCAAGCGGACAAACTTTCCTTGTTCCTATTACACCGAAACGAATAATTAGAGATACAATAGTCCACATTTGAGGGTCAAAAGTCAAATTTGTTAACTTTTCGATGGTTGACTTAATAGAGGAATCAGGAAGAGATATTAATTGTCCAAATCTCCTCAAAGGTACGTAATAAATTACATCAATTCTGAAACAAGCAAGCAAGAAATAGGCAACATGATGTTTCAGGACTGATAGTCGATCAAAAAGGAGCTGCAATTCTGTGTGTTTAGATTGTATAGAATTTTCCATTGTTTCAATGGAGCAGTCAGTAGGTAGATATCTTCCGATAAAACTTTTATTCCAGGAGAAAGTAATTAAAAAAATTGTAATACTCCTTTGTCCACATCGGAACTAAAACACAGCTCCAATTTTGAATAGTTGGCAAGTAGTCTAAAAACCTTGCACATTTTAATCAAAAGAGGAAAGTCACCGAAAACAGTTTATGCGTGTGCTCTTATTGTTCCACCATCCAGATGTCATACATTGATTTCAAACAGTAGGTACTCAATAACAGAATAAACTGCTAAAGATAAAATCACGAGTCCCCTTGTTGTGTTCCTACTTAAGAGTTAATCGTTCTATCTCTAAAAAATAAATATGACTGACTGAAATAGCATTGCCAAAAAAAGTGGTATGTTATTGCAGTGTGGAGTTTGATTTGGAGTAGCATTTCATTTCTTTCCACTAAATTGAAAGCATTCTTGAAATCCACTTTAAGAAGGACTTTCGACGATCCTTTGTTCATATTCAAGAAACTTCTCGTTGCGTAAACTGCCGCTTTGCACACTTCTTTGGGTCAAAACTCCACTTGTATTGGACGAAGATTATTGCCAATTTTCTCATAAACCGATGAACACGCTAGTTTGGCTGTTAATCTTCTCAGAGTGTTTACAACAGTTATAGGTCGAACTCCAATATCTTTCTTTTTTAAAGCTGTCAGTGTAGCTCCGTAAAGTATGGGACATATTTCTGGCAGAATGTGCCTACCTAGCACCGAGTTACATAGGGAGCTAGTTGCCTAAAGAAATGGTGTTGCACCATCACCAACCTTACAAAGCGATTGAAGGGGACTTTCTTTTTCTTATCAGGTTTGAGAAGTTTTAGAGCTTTGTACGAGAAAATCAAGAGATTTTCACAGGATTCCAAAGTATTGTCGTTAACACAAGTAATTATGATTGACGCTAATTTCTTCGCAGTTAAATTTTGAGCAGTCTTTGGAATTTTCTTCACTATACTTATGTTCTGGTTATACTTGCAAAGTCTTTTATGAAAGGATTGTTTGCTAAGTTCGGGACAGTCCCGTGGGAGTGTTAGACCGGTATGTTTGCACGAGACATAAATTTGTAAATCTTGAGTGGCTTTGTGTCAATATAGGGGCAAAAAGAACAAGGCAGGTTCGATGGGGCTGTGTAGCTTCTAAACTTCTAAACCATAATTTAACAACTTTTTTTTTAAATCTCCAGATAGTTTTTAACATTGACATTTCGACCACAAACAATTTTTCTGGCAGTTGGTGAAGATACAAATTCGTTTTTTTTTTAAATTTTTTTGTTGATCATGAGTTAGAATGCAACTTAAACTTTGACAGCTAACGTTTAAATATTAATATTTCAAAACTTCATACAATTTTTCTTAGAAATAAATAAAACCAGAAATTCAATAATTCAATTCATTTTATTTTATGTTCGATTAAGTAAAAATAAGAAAATGTTTGCATAAAATTTTATTGTTAGATAAACGTTTAAACGCTAAAATGGGAATTTCTTAGTTTCACACCAACTGCAAATCCAGAAAATCTAGTAATTTTATTTCTATTACTTGAATCACTGCCAAAAATAGCTTTAAATTCTACACTGAATACTAGCAATCGAGTAATTTTCGATAAGTTAATAGTTCAGTTTCGTGAATTGTTAAGTCTTTGTAACAGTTAAATCGTATGCAGTAAGCCGCAACTTGCTGAAATATTTCAGATATCGATTGCATGAACAAGATTGGATTGTAATTAAAACGTGCATACTATTGACAATTTTGGTAGCATCGTTGCAATTGCAAACCAATTTATTGATTATGGAACTGGTTTAATTGTGCAAGGGTGTTTTTCTAAGATAAACTTTTATGTGTAATTAGATTGAATTTGGAATGCGGTTTAATTTAGTGGATTTAGATTTGAAGTGCATTAAGGTGTTGGAAACATGCAACCACTACATAATGCATTATAACTCGAAACGTACACTTTTATGTACCGACGTGTACATTACTAATACACTCAATAAACTCGCAAAGGATTGTTAAGCAAAGTAATCTGTAGAATTCTTTATGAGGGCATGTCACAACGTAATTTGCGTTTCTGTAATTCAACATTTGTTTTGAAAATTGTCACGATCACTTCATTTAAATGATTGTAACGTTTAGGAATTCATAAACAAACACCTTTTGTTATCATTTAATGATTGGTCCTATATTTATACGGCGATGTGTTAAATTTAAAAGAAAATGTAACTGAACTAACTTCTAAATACTTTTCATTTAGATATAGCGTTGAGTCAATTGTATTTTAAATATTCTTATCGTTGCTTCTATAGTTTGAACTCACGTAAAATATGAGTTAAAAAATTTACGACCGGCGACAAAAATAATGCCCAGTCTCAAGACATATTTTGTAAAAATTCCTAAAACGTAAAACGTTCTTGGTAGGTAACTTTTTTGTTGTCGTAAAGGTTTTTATATACGGATTTATTAAAACGTGAATGTTTGGTAATTATTCTAAATAAATTTTTTAAAATTGGCTTCAAATACCATTGCAACAGTTATTTTTAACTCTAATTGTTTTAAAGTTTATTTGTTTGATTTAAGTAGTGTTGTTGTTTTCAGGATTTGTGGTTAATATACGACTGTGTTATTAATTTATAATACAATAAATAAGCAATATTTAGAAAACAATATTTTTTACCTTACCGCGAATGAAGTTACATCAAGTTATGAAAACAATTTCCTTGATTATTTTGAAAGAAAATATTATTTTCTTTTTTCTTTTCCCCTTTTGATCTCTTGATTTTAGTAAAATAAATTAAATAAATTGGATGCTATAGAGACATTATGTAACTAAATCATTAAAGCCGATGGAATTAACATATATCGAGTTCCTTTTCTTCAAAAAGGTGTTCCGCAAGGATCGGCTTTAGGATTGTCTACTATTTTTAAAGACACCAATGGCTATGAATTGATTAAAAACTGGTTTTAAAATGTTCTTCCCATTCTCACGGACGGAATGCACCGAAGCTCAGGAGAAGATTTGCCTTTTGAAAATAACCAGGTAGTCTAGGGCTCCTCCAGCCCCCGTGTACCGGAAGCCGATGGAATTAACATATATCGAGTTCCTTTTCTTCAAAAAGGTGTTCCGCAAGGATCGGCTTTAGGATTGTCTACTATTTTTAAAGACACCAATGGCTATGAATTGATTAAAAACTGGTTTTAAAATGTTCTTCCCATTCTCACGGACGGAATGCACCGAAGCTCAGGAGAAGATTTGCCTTTTGAAAATAACCAGGTAGTCTAGGGCTCCTCCAGCCCCCGTGTACCGGAAGTTCGTCGACTTATCGTGCGTAAGTACAATCCTAAATCAGAAATATTATCACAACGCGAGCAAAAAATAAATAAATATGAATTAAAAAGGCTTTTGACTATGTAAAAATTAACACAATTTTTGAATAATTATAGCATTTGAACCATAGAAATAATCTAAAAAAAACAACCTAAAATCTAAACAAAAGAAGGATGATATTTGTTACAAAATGATTTCTTACTAATCACCTGATCTAATTAACAAAGTTTAATTAACCTAGATTCAATACAAAAGTTAATGATTTCTTATTCGCAGCTTATTTCCGCGTTTGATAAACAATTGTACTTGGCCGTTACAACACGAATTTAATAGAATTGATCTTGGACGTCGCACACAAAATAAAACAACGCAATCACAACGAGTCATATTAAATTTTGGTCAATAAACACAAAAAAACTTTGGCAATAAAACAAATACGATTTAATATTTGGCAAAGTAATCAAATTTAAGTACGCGAATAGTTCAATAGTTGTAGAGCCAAGCTTCTAGTAGACGAGGGGCTTGGAAGCTTTTCCCAAGACTCGGTCGACAAAGCCGGTGTAAACGCAAACTAACATAAAACTAAATTTATGCCAGTAGAAGCGGACAAATTCTTTAAAAAACCGCTTTTTAATAGCGAATTGTTGAGTAGCCAGACGATAATTTCAGCTATTGCAAAGGTACAGAGTATTCAGAATGAAGATCGTACAATAACCGCATATGCGAACTAGGGTAACTGACCCGTTTAAACACATTTCAATAAGAATTCATTTAAAATTTTCCGACACAACAACGTGCTATATGCACATAGAACTTGACGACAAATGACCCACACAAAGTAAGGGAGTTTTTTTTATAAGTAGTACACGTAATTGTGAATGAATTGTAATAATTTGTTCTAATTTTATTCCAAAAAAAGGGAAAATCTCGCGTCTTGAATAAAGTATAATCAATAAAAGCAACAGTATCAATTAGTCAATATATCTCCTAGATATTCCTAAGCAAATCACAAAGCGAACGGCATTAATAACGTAAATATATAAATAAACCAGCAACGTTAAATCAAAATAAAACGTAATTTGACGACGAAAGTCACAAATTAAACCTGCCAAACCAAACCCGAATAGTAAATTGTAAATTATCGACGAAGGTCACAAAAGTAAAACAATTAAAATTAGATTCCGGCGTCAGCAGGGGCTCTTTTACCCACTTCATCTTTGAAACCATAAGTATCACTCTCGTTTTTGTGAACCTTTCAAGACTAAACTAGTGTCGTCTTAATTCGGGTATAAAAGCTGTTATTGTTTGTAATTTCTTTTTTACGTTTCGCTAACACGAGTGGTCAGTTCGTTGTAAACTGATAGTTCTTATTTTTTGTATTTATACTTGTTCTGAGAGGTCGGGGTTTGAATCACACTGTTCTTGAGGAATGAATTGCAGATCTGGTTGTGTTTCAGGGTTTCTTCGTTTCCGTTAAAGTTTGTGGATCTCTCGATGGCATCTCTAACTAATTTGTTGTGACAACTGTTAACCCCGGCTGCTGAGAGAGGGTTTTCTTTGTTCTTTGTTGATCTGATGGTCTACTACGTTAGGAAAAAATTCAAATCACCTACGCCATTTAGACCCAAATCTAGTCTTTAAATTTTGCTTGCGTTCAAAAAAAACAGTAATTATTGTTTTTTCTGTAAGATATTTTAAAATAAAGGTCACTTGAGAACACCGTAACTCGGCAATAACAATGTAATTAAGCATCGGGTTAAGAAATAGTTTAAACAAAAGTTGTACATAATTACATATATTATAATCAGCTTTTAATTGGCAAAAAATGTGAACAAGCAATATTTTTGAAAATACTGCTAGTACTAATTCATTGGAAAAGTAAAAGAAAGGTGTTAAAATTTTCGGTTTAGAAAACGTCACATGATAGATAATAATAGTATTAACATAAAATTTTTTGAATACCATATTGATGATAAAACTAAGTTTGATTTCCAATATATTTCACATTTATATCATCATTCCATCTATATTTTGATGAGTAACTGAACGCATAACGCATACAAAATATACAACGTGGTTACTCAATTTCAATAAAATCCGAAACAAAACTTCCTTTTATAAAATATTTATGCCGATTATATATAGATAGAAAATACAAGTTGACCTTATTTGCTTCTTTGAATGTTTTTATTCCGCATAAAAACATGAAAACAAAATTCAATTTCCCGAGATATGTATGCGCTTCCTTTCGCTGTTCCTACGGTTTGGTATCTTGATTTAATCCCACTCTATCCACGAATTTAGAAAGAAAGAAAGTGAAGAACCGAAAGAACTGATAACAGTCCTGCATAATCAATATGGGATTGACGAGATAAGGGAAGACTATAAAAGTAAAACTAACAAATCCTACTTAACTACGGAAAAGTAAATATACAGCACCAAACGAAATATTTACTTCAATTGATCAAATGAAAATCTTAAATTTACGGCCGTTTTGTAAACACTTTATGCACTTTATAAAATACAACTGAAAAAACACGAAATTTATCGTAAAATTTATATTCTCAAAATTGTAGAATAATTATTGGCGAGTTAACTTCACCTAAAAAAAGATTTAACATTAATGTCATTGTGCACGTGATGTAAAGCATTAAAAAGAACCAAACAACTTAAATTAAAGAAATTGTTTAAATTTGAGGGCTTTAGTATATAGTACCTTAAAGCGTCAAATTACGAGTATATTTTACTTTTGCCATTAACAGGCATTGTTGAAATATAAAAAAGAAAGGTATATAATTTTATGGTAGACAGATGTGACAGAGTTTAATCAATTTAAAAATAATGAACAAAATTAAATATAATAACTAACAAATTGGATGTGATTTCACACATTTCTTTGGTAGAAAATTCTTAAAATCAATTTTCTTATTATTTGTGTTGCCTCAAGGACACAATGTATAATTGACAATGTTTTATGAGGATTTTTTTTTCAAAATCTGTCACGTGGTACAAATTACCTTAAGTAAATAAACATTTACACTGATGTGTTCTTGGGTAATATTTTAAAAACTGCTACTACTTTTTATAAACGTTTACTTGCCACGAGTATTTTGACCAAAATGTTAAAATATAAAAAACTGTAATTACATCTGCTTTATAAAAAATCATTATCAAATGTGGAAAAATATTTTTAGATTTTTCAAGAATTTATCTACATCTAGTCTCAATTTCATTCTCACTATTTTAATTAAAAATGATGTGTAATAAATATCTATTTAATCAACCATATTATTTGCTATTCAAAAAAGGGTTTTTAAATTTTTTTTTTTTTTTTAATTACATGTACTGTTTTCATTTGCAATCATTTTAATGAAATGAAACAATTTCAATGTTTCTTTCAACACGCATTCAATTGCTGAATACGTAATGAGTAACTAATATAAGACGGCGGTTTATCGAAAGGAACATGAATTAAGGGATTGTATAGGTATTAAGACTAAATACGGTCTATCCATTTAAAGAAAAACGTCTAAACTTGAATCATTGAAGTTGCCTTCAATTAAGATACCTATGTAGAATTACAATTAGTTAATTCTAATTTGTTTCAATTATGTATAGTTACTTGGTTACTTGACGATATTCAGATGTTTATAATAAATAAAATAGTTGGTTTATATATGTATATATATATATATATAGATATATAAATTATTTACGCTTTAAGTAATCCAATATTAGTACTTATTTATTATTTATTACTAGTTTCAACTCAAAAATTATTGTGAATCATCTTCAGAATTAAAAAATATTTTTCTACAAACGTTAAATATGACAGTTGGTTTCCATGAAAATTTAGAAAAACATAAATTGGTTTTGTAATAAAGGTTTTTTAAAAGTACATACTAAGTATGTAAAATGTTTGAATCTGGAGTGAATTAAATATATTAAGGACATAAAAATTCTGTTTGGTAATTTAATGTAAGATCGTCAAAATTTGTTTGATCATTGATTATTAAATTTGGATTTGTTGTTTTTAATGTATATTATACCTAATTTATCTAAAATTTGTCTATTATAATTAGTTATTTTAAAAAGGATGTATGAGTGAATGATTTAAATGTTTATGTTTGTTTTGGATAATGTGTTTAGCGAAAGTTGATTTAATGGCATCTACATTATAAGAATATATTTTTTTTGGTTGTTTAAGATATTTTCTTCTTCTTTTCATGCCGTCTTCTCATAGAAGGTTGGCGACCACATTTCTAAATGCTTCTCTGTCTTCTGCAACATTGAACAGTTCTCCAACGCTGAGATTTGTCCATTCTCTAATGTTTCGGAGCCAGGATTTTTTCTTTCTGCCGATACCCTTCTTCCCCTCAATTCTGCCCTGCATAATATTTTGTAGCAGTAGATATTTGTCATTGCGTAATATGTGTCCTATGTAAGATGTTTTTCTTATCTTAATGATTGTGAGCAGTTTTCGTTTTCGACCGATGCGTCTTAACACTTTGTCGTTGGTTATTCTGTCAGTCCAAGGTATCTTCAGAATGCGCCTATAGAGCCACATCTCAAATACTTCAAGCTTTTAATTACTTGAGATTTAGGGTCCATGTTTCCACTCCGTACATCAACACTGACTACACATAACACTCTATAAATCTTAATCTGATGTCAAGGTTCAGATTTCTGTTTGTAAACATTGTGGAATATTTCACAAATGCGTTTCGAGCCATTTCTATTCTGATCTTAATTTCCTGATCAGGGTTAATTTTAGAATTTATGACAGAGCCGAGATATTTGTATTTTTGGACCTGCTCTATTCGGTTTCCATTTAATGTGAGAATAGGGTTAATATTTGGGTTTTTGCTTATAACCATCATTTTAGTTTTCTGCGTGTTTATAGTGAGTCCTACTTCTTCACACTCTCGATTGACTCTTTCCAACAGGGTTTGAAGATCTTCTGCTTTCTCCGCCATTATAGCAGTATCATCGGCGAATCTTAGATTGTTAATCAATGTCCCTCCAATGTTTACTCCTCAGGTCTCTCGTAAAGTGCCTTTTGAAATACAGACTGAGAGTAGAGATTGAACAGTTGTGGAGATAGAACGCAGTCCAATTTGATGCTCTTTAAGTTCTCTATGAGTTTGTCGTGTTGAACTTTATCAAAGGCCTTTTAGAAGTCAATGAAACAGATGTACACATCTTTGTTGTATTCTCTACATTTCTGTAGCAGTACTGTGATAGCAAATAAAGCTTCTCTAGTTCCTAAACCTTCTCTAAAGCCAAACTGCGTTTCATCCAGTTGTTCCTCGCATTTTCGATGTATTCTCTGTTGAATTATTTTCAAGTGCACTTTCAAGGTATGACTCATCAAACTGACCAACCGATATTCATCACAGGACTTAGGGTTGTTCTTTTTAGACAAGGGAATGAAAACTGATTTAAACCAATCTTTTGGTATTTCCCCTGTTTCGTATATTTTATTGAACATTTTTGTAAGTTGGGTTAAGTTTCCATCGTCTAAGGCCTTCAAGAACTCAATTGATACGTTATCAAGTCCAGTCGCTTTTCTGTTCTTTGAAGTTTTTATCGCATACTCTACCTCTGATTTTAGAATACCTAGCTGTTCCGTCTCATTGTTTTCCTCTCTAACGTCATCTCGTCTTGCTGCAAATAGTTGTTTAATGTATTCCTCCCAAGTTTGTTTTTTGTCTTCTTCTGTTAACTGAATATCTCCTTGTATGTTTTTTGTGATCACCGGTATTCTTTTCCTTGTATTTCCAGTTAATTCCTTCAATTTTTTATGTAAATTACAACATCAGATATGATAACCAACATGGAGACCATATAAAAGAGATGAAAATGAAAGGAAATAGAATAGCAAGACAAGTATGGGGGTTAGGGAAAAGGATATTTGGTAAAGATATAGAGAAAAGGAGATGGATGTTTGAAAAAGTTGGTAAGAAGTGTGGTATTGTATGGAGCGGAGATTTAGAGTTGGAGGGAATGGCAAGAGCTGGAGAAAATACAGGAGAAATACTGGAAGTGGACGTTAGGACTAGAGAAAGAGACACCGGGGTATATAGTGGAAGAAGAGCTAGAAATAGAAAAAATAAGGATACAAGCAGGAAGAATTGCAGTAAGGTATGAAGAAAAAATGGGAAGTAGGAAGGAAAACGAAATACTTTATGAAGTTTGGAAAGAGATAGAGGCACAGAAGGTAAAATATGGGGCAGAAGAAAGAAGAGAATACTATGAAAGAGTGGGGTACGCGAGAGAAGAGATAAAGAGATTAAGAGAGGGGGGAGAAAGATGGAAGAGGAAATAATTGCAAGAGATAAAGATACTCAGAAGCAGGAAAGAAGGGCAAAATAAAGGAAGGAAAATATAACGAGAAATACATAAAAATAATGACAGACAAGACACCAAGGTACATAACAGAAGGAAAAGGAATGAATGAAATAAGAATGATTGCAAGGTTCAGAATGGGTAATGAAGAAAATGAAAATAAATATTGGATGAGTGATGAGGAGAAAGTATGCAGGTTGTGTGGGATGAATGGGAAAATATAATACATATAAAAGAGGGATGCAGGGAAACAAGACATGAGAAAAGGAATGAAAGTTACTACTAGGAGAGAAAGGGAAAGGAAAACAATGGATGAGGGAAGTGTTGGAGAGGGGAAAGGGATGGAGAAGAGGAAAAGAAAAATACTGAAAGTTTAGAAAAGAGAGGGATGGAAGGTTGAAGAAGGAAACAGGAATTAGTTGAATTATAATTTAATGAAATATTATGTTGTTTTTGGTTTATTTTTTGATATGGTAAAGGGAAAAACTGAATCTTTTGTTATAGAGAATTTTTTTAAGACAAAATAAATATTCAATTTAATTGTATACTTGTGCTTGGATCTGGTGACGTCTTTAGATACAAGCGCATTTATTAGAACATTGGAGCGATTTATAATTCAGTGTGGAAGACTTCTACTTCACGATCTACTCCGATAATGAAACCAACTTTTTTGGAGCTAAAAATTAGTTTAAGAGGTTAAATTAAAAAAAAAGTATTGCAAAACAAATCAAGTGGATTTGAAACTGTAGTACTGCGAGTTGGTGGGGAGGATTTTTTAAAAGACTTATCCATTCAGTTAAAGATCTTTTAAGAAAAACACTCTTTCGATCCAAATTAAATTATGAGGAAATGAAGCATGTATTAGCAGCCGTTCAGTGGATAATAAATGAGCGACTTCTAACCACCGTTAATGAAGATGTTCGTGATTTAAAACCTTTATGTCTTGCAATGTTTATGCGTGGTATACGCAATGCAGTGGAGTCCTTTTCTAGTGTCATAAACTCTTAATTAAAGGAAGAATCTTTGATTGTAGTGATAATTTCACAGGCGATTAAACGGACAGTGAAGTACGCGAGTGGTTTATTCGGAGTAGTTTCACTGTTAAAACCTACATTCTCAGGTGATTTTAATGAGTGGTTGAATTTTTCCTCGTTATTTAGTAGTTTAATTCATAAAAACTCACAAATACTGAATGTCCAAAAATTTCAGTATTTAAAAATTGCGTTAGTCAGCAAAGCCGCTAAAGTAATAAAAAATCTACCATTGACGTCTGAAAACTATAACATAGCGTAGCAATTAGTTAATGATCGCTTTGAGACGAAAGGGTTTTAATACATAATCTAATAAAAACAGTGTTTTTGTTGGAACCTGTACGCAAGGAATCCGCTTCTAAAATTCGCATAGTGATCGATACATTCAAAAAAACTCTACGTTCGTTGAACACACTTCTTTTGAATGAAGCACAACAAGATGCTTTATTGGTTTACTTGATAATTTTTAAACTAGATTTGAATCTAATCAAGGAATTTAAAACTTATAAACATGGCAGTGATGATGCGCAAATAGAAGTAGTTTTAGACTTTTTAGAAAATTGTGCTACTATTTTTGAGACAATTTAGCAAAGGAAAAACTATCACAAAAAAACATCAATTCCTCAGACATTTACTGTGAATTATTATAGTTGTCCATATTGTAACGAAATACATTACACTATTTACCTGTGATAAGTTTAAACAACTTTCCATTCAAGATAGGTTAAACAAGGTCCGACAATTTAAATGTTGTACAAATTGTTTACGTTTTGGGCACTTTTTGCAAAGGTGTAGATCAAAATCAACTTACCTTCTCGTTGTAATGCCACCTCAACATAGGATGGCATCCTAACTTTGTCTGCAACTCTTGGGTTGAATAATGAAAACCGGGACGTAGCTTCTCCTGCAAATCTATGCACCAATTCTCTAACTTTTAAAGAGTGTTCATCAAACTCAAATCTTGGAGTTCTGATGCCAACAGCTCTCGTTGATGTTTCATGTGCGCCTATGAACAGAACGTTTGCTCAATCACTGCTTAATACAGGTTCTACTTGTAATCTTATCTCGGAGTAGTTGTGTGATACTTTACGACTCAACAAACAATCAGTCAATCTTCCTTTAGCAGGTATTGGAAATAATACTTTTTCGATCAAATTTCGTTGTTATCTGTATGTGAAATCTCGATTAAACTAGTATAAGATTAAGATTGCATGCTTGGTCATACCTACAATTATTTTGTTGTTACCACCCACGGAAATCGATCGTATTAGTTTCAACATTGCTTCAAACCTGCAACTTGCTATTACTTCAAGGTGGAACACATGTAGGTATACATGTTTCTTAGTCTTCTTTGCTACCAGGTCAAGAAGATCTTGGTAATAATTGTCCACTTCTTCGCAACACTCGATTTGGTTATGTAATTGCCATTTGTTTCAAATTCGCTTCTTTGTAACTCCGCTTTTGAGAATCGTCTCATTTGAACGTAGATATTCAAGAAGCCTTGTCAAAATTTTGGAAAATCGAGGAGATACAAAAAAATCAATCTCGCAATTGATCTTCGCATCTATGTGAAACACATTTTATTTAAAACGTTCAAAGAGATCATGATAATCGTTTCATCGTCACCATCTCTTGATATTAGGTGATTCATTTGATATTGCGAAAAAAAGATTTCTTTTTTTAGAAAAAAGACTTGTCAGTGATTCCAATCTTCGAAAACATTATATTGATTTTATCAAAGAATACAGTCCCCTGGGTCACATGACACCTGTCCAACTGGACTTGCAACAAACTTCATACTATATGCCACATCATCCTGTGTGGAAAGAATCTTCAGCTACGACTAAACTTCTAGTGGTTTTTTACGTGTTACTGGTTAACCCCAAACAGCAATATTTGCAGCGCATTTTTTGGCGCTCCGATCCCCAAGACACACTTTTTCAGCTGAACGCCGTCACGTACGGTACTGCTTCGGCAAGTTTCCTAGCCATTTGTTGCTTACAAGAGTTAGCAAAATAAAGTTACCTTTACAAACACCATTCTTTTCCTCCTTATAGTATTAGTTACAATAGTTTGTTAAGCGGATTCAACTTTATACCCATCAAAACTAAGTATAACCATTATATGTATATATTATCTGTAAAAATCGTAAATTTTCTTATTGATGATCCGTTCATATTAAATTCGATAAATATTCATGAACCACGTTTATGTGGTCGAAATAATCTAACATTTGAGTACAAGGCCTCTCACACACTGCATCATTTCAACTCACTATTGTATCGCATGTATATTTTATATCATACCATCCAAGATGATATCGATATATTTAAGGCACGTCCCAAAGAATTTAAAAATTGTTTAATTGAACTTTCAAGTATATCTTAATTTGGATTTGCCATATCATCGGCGTAGACGGTCAGAAATATATAGGTACATTAAAAAAAATAGGTGCAAAACCGATCCCTGTGGAAGACCATTATTTAAACATTTGCTTTTATCACTAACAAAACATCTAAACTTTGATTAGATAACATATTTTTAATAAAAGAAAAAAATTTGGAACAAGGAATAACGTTAAACAATTTAAAAAGTAAAACTTCTTTTCACATGGCAGTCAAGTCCAAAAAGGCAACTCCAGTTTTAAGTTCCTTCTGAAATTCAGTTTTGATATGCTTTGCTAATGCCAATACTTCATCACAACAACTTTTACCGGATCGAATCTTGCTTGTTCAATTGGTAATTTCTCTTCAATTAATGGATTAATTCTTGGAAAAATCAATCTTTCCAAAACCTTATAAATTAAACTTTTTGGACAATATGAAGTGGGGGTCTGTAGGAGAATTATTTTTCTTTAAAACTGCCACGACTTTACATTTCGTTAAATCTGTTGGTAACTTACCTGCCTTCTAAATATCATTAAGAAACATAAGTAGCCACTTCAAAGAATGATTTCCTAAGTTTTTTAGAAATTCTGGATGTATTCCATCAAACCTGGCAGCTTTCTTTAATTTTGTCTTTTTTATGCATTTTTTAGCTCTTCTATAGTAAAAAAGATCTGGATATCTTTTCTGAGACAGATGTAGATTTGATTCATTTTCTTTTGGAGACCCTTTTTCATCTTTGCAACTCCTGGAATGCTCCTTTTATTAAAAAGCATGATGAATCATTCATATAATCAGGTTACAAAATTACAAATGCCAGTAAAACCGGTACTGTTTGTGTCATGGTCAATCAGTTTGGGGTGCTTTTATGTTTTGTTCCGCGTAGTTTTACAACAAGGGCAACGAATATTTCAATTATTAACGCTATTCGCTACATAAAACTGCCCTACGCACTAGTGATTTAGATTTTGCCGTGCTTCAATAGATATTATTCGCACGTTTTCAACTTTTACAATTACAAAATTTGATATTGTAAACAAAAATTTAAATTTCAATACTACATTGATTTTAAATTGAAACCTTATGTACACGAAAGAAACATTACGCTTTAATTCAATTTATAACTTCAAAGGTATTACAACAATTAGAAGTCACTAAACAGTAACGTGATTTTGAAATATTGAAACAATTCTAAAAATAATAAGTGTTTTTCTTACCACATCCCTAATACGAAATGAAGAAGATTACAACAGAATTCTGATAACATGAATTTAAAATAATTAGACGTGTTACATCTAAGTATTTTAATATAATCAAAATTATTTACTTATTTCAAGTGCAGTTAGCGTCTATCATTTAGTTTTAATAAAGGCATAATAGTATATTATGCAATGAACATGTAATGCTTACTATTAAGACACGAGCAACGTAATTAGGAAATGAGCCGAAGTACAGATTGTAAAACTCTAATATATGAATTACAATACAGAAGTGTAAAAACATATATTCTTATTTGACATGTACAATTGTAGAATTTTAGGTCGAGTACACAAACGATGTATGTAACTACACTTATAAACATAATCTAATGATATCAAATTTTATTTGATTTGCTTAATTTTACTTTCGTTAATACTGTCTTTTGTTATTGAGTTTGGTTGCTAAGTAACTGATAAACAACTGTCTGTCAAAACTATTCATTAAACAAGTACAGTTCATCGATAAATCTGAACATGTTTTGAATTTTAGTGTGTTACTTTTCCCACCATTTCTGCGCTGTTTCACAAAAATTATTACCCATTGATAAGTATAAGCATAAATTGCGTTAAAAGCAAACATTTGTATCCTAACGAAATCAATAGGACATTGAAATGATGGAAGTTAGAGTAAGACAAGTTGCCGTAGCGGAGCGGTTATACAGCACAGAACGTAATTAGCCGAATATGGCGACATTACAGATATACAGATAATCCCAGGAAACAACACCTTAAAAGAAGATGCAAAACCACTGCTATTCAGTATCGGTACATCACTCTTCAGGCTGACTGACAGAGTTTAACATCTGCTACCGAGTTATAATCGCGTCTCCAAGCAGTGTATAACGAGACAGTCCTCAACCCAACCATTATGGGTCGTCTAAGAGAAGTCAATCTTTACCCTAGACGCCCTCTTAGGGTTACACCATTAAGCACCGGAAATCATCAACATCGCTTAAACTGGACTCAAGAGCAATGGTCAACTATATTTTTTTCTGACGAGTAGCAATTTGGATTAATACTAGATACTCGCAAATAAAGAGTCTGGTAATTAATCAAAGTTACTGCATGACCAAGAAGCGAGATGGTACTGTAATGATATGGGCGGAAATTATGCTAAGTTCTAGATCATTGCTAAAATGCTGAGCAATATATCCAAAATATTCTACTTGTTGTTAGGCCGAAATTTAACATTTATGTATGCCAATACACGTCCACCCGTGAGTTGTTACTGATTGGCTAAATAAAGCAAGAATTAAGGTTTTGCCATGGTTAGTAGAATTCCCAGACCCTTAATCTTATTGACCATGCGTGGAAAATGCGTAAGAAAAGGTACCTGCCACATATAGACGCTAGACAAAATCGACCACCACAGCAACAACTTTTTTCGCAACTGTGGAATTTTTTTCCACGAAAAGAATTGGACATCCTTATTCTGTCTATGCCAAGAACATGTAGGGCGTTTTTTAAACTTCTGAGGAGGATCCACTGTTTATTGATTTCTTAATTTTTAATTCAATATAAGATTACTTTGAATTGTTGTTTAGTTCCATTTTGGAGAATTTCTAATTTCTAATTAATAAATTATTACTAAATTATGTTAAATATTAATTTGCCAATATTTAGAAATTACAAACTCTTTCAAAAGAAAATTTAAATAGATTTTTAAGTAATTTAATTGACGAATTTCCCTGCCAGACGAAGATTGTACAGGGTGATTCATTAAAGGTGGCCACCGGTCGTATCTTAGAAACAGTTTGTTCTTGAGTTTGAGGGAAAGATTCTTATAAGACAATTGGCCCTAAGAGAATGAATAAAAATGTTTTGAGTTCATTGTTTTTAGCTAAGTGGCGCAATCTATCGCTTACAAAATATAAATAATTTTTTTACAAAACATTCCCTAATCCCAATTTAGGTTAGTAAAAAATATCAACTTCAGAAAATACTGTCCTTATTCTACAACTTTTGTTAAAGTCATTTTTCTGGATCATCTATTATAAAGTGGTAGGAGAAGTGTTCTTTCTATGACATAAAGAAGACTGTAACTTGCATATGCCTGAACCGATTTTCAAAAACGTAGACTTTAATGCAAAGAGCTTTAAAGGTAGATTCTAGAAACCAATAACACCTACCTCTATTTATATTTTTTCTGAAAAATGTCAAATAAAACGCAATAACTCTAAACAGCTTACAAAAAGGCAAATAAGGTTGGCATTTTTTGATGAGTCATGATGATTGTTGGCTCACCCAGTAAGTTGTAAAAAAATGTATGTTGTAGAAATTATTTTAAAATAAAATATCAAATTAAAACGAAACAAAAATTTATTGACATTACACAATAAAATAAAACTAATGGAGTCATTTATAACAAAATTTACAAACGGTCTCTTCAATATTTCCAAAAATCAAAACGCGTGTAGTTTGTGTTTTCAAAAATATTCCGTTATGATGGTGTTATACATGAAAAAATTGAAAAAAAACACCAAAAACCAGAGAATCGGTTTGGGGACACATCGCTGTGTAAAAACTGTAAAGAAAATTTGAAAGATTGGTCAGGTAACATGGTTCCTAGTATAAGAAAAATGTTGTTAAAACAATTTATAATGTGGCCGCGAAACAAATGCGGGAAAAATGTACTCTTAGTATTAGTTTCAATCAATTTGAAAACTTATTGTCTAAAGCTGAAGGAAGGAGATTCTACCCATAGAGTATGAGAAATGAATAAATTATTGCATAAAGAAACTTATGTCGTTCGAGTTGTTATAGCAAGTAGACGAAGCATCTAAATGTTTGTCAATTTATTTTAAAAAGAATGGTTCTTTAGCAAACAAAATTAAATATAACACAATCTGTTCAAAAACTGCCAAAGAGATTACAAGGTGAATTATATTCCTGCTTATCAAGACATACGTATGCCTAATAGGATTCAAGATTTTTGATTTACGATTTGAAAATCTAATTTTAATATTTGTTTTGTATTGTAGATCCTACAAAAAACTTCTTGCGAAGAAAGGAATTGTAATAAAACCAATCGTCTCTTCTTGACTCCAAATTAAGAATAGAAAAAAAGCAAGATTTAGTATGAAAACATTTCTGAGGGAAGAATTGAAATTTGCAAGTGGACAAAAACGTCTGAAGAAAATATTGTCGATTGGTAAAATATTCATTCGCACAAAGGAACTGCAATAAATCACTAAAATGAACGCAAAACGTACGGTCAACAAGTCGAAAAACTTTCACACCAGTGAGTCATTGGACTAAAAATGTGCTCCAGAAAACCAACTTATGAAAAATACTGTCAATCAAATGCAGTTTGGTCAATAAAATCTCTATTTTTAGTCGCATCTAAAAAAGAACACGGCGAATAAGCTTTCTTTTGGGAGCAATATTTCTAGTTTAAGTCCCACCCAAATGGCAGCCTCAAAAGGCGATTTAAAGCTAAAGGAGAAATAAAGACATTAGAAGTACAATAAAATTGTTTTCGTTTACCAATGTTTTATCCAAACAAGATAAAATAATAACAACGGAAAAACACCAAAAAACTTTACTCAGACACGTGTTTCAATTGCTAAGCTATCATTATCATCGAACGTGTCCGAGTAAAGTTTTTTGGTACTGTTTTTTGGTACTGTTTTTTTTTGTTTTTTCGTTGTTAAAATAGACGCTGCAGTTTAGTGTTCCGTTCCTTTAATCAAGATAAAATAACACTTAAAAAATTACTTGATAATCCATGTTTGACGTCGTGACCTTTCTCATAGTAACTCCCGCTAGATCCTAACTTAAAGTGTTTATTTGTAACGCAAAAAAGAAGTGACTGCCATAATTTTGAGTTCTCCTAACAGCTCCACTAATGAAATCGACAGTCTCCGCCTTGAATACCTGGAGAATATGACTGCAAAATGTCACTGGTGATATGTAAAGAAGATTATTCATTACTAAACTTTGCATCATTATGTTCGCTGAAAGAATAATGAAAATAAGAATAATGGAGGCATTGGCCCAATCGCAGTTGGAACCACGCTTAGTGTCTAAGCTGGGTTGTAAGCTTTATGATACACATTTAGAAAAACACGTTAGGCCCGTTAAGTTTGGTTTTGGTACTAAAGAAAGCTGCTACTGAATAAAAGTTAACCCAAGTCATTTTAAAAATCCACTTTCAAAACGCTTTCAATTCAATTGAGAAATATATATTGTTATATGAGCTCAACATACATGCTCCAAAAACTATTCTTTTATTGTGGCAATGTTGCTTTAGCCAAAGCCTTTTTTTTAGATTTGAAGACTATTTCATTTCTTGTTGGAGCTCAGCTAGGAGACCCTTGTGAACCGTTGATATTTTGCTTAACATACACCCACTTATCAAAGAGTTGACATCGTACTAAATGAATGGTACTCAGATGACTGCACTTTGGGAGGAGAGAAACTTTAAATAAGATCAAGCGTTGTCGAATATCTAGATTGTTTAAGTTGATCCAGAGTATCTTCATTATTTGGCAAAGGTTATGCGTTACCTACAGTGACTTTGTATAATTTCTTATTATAAATTACGATACGCCACTTTTTTTGTCCAGTGAAGTTAAGTTACATTGGAAGAAGAGTGTTAACTTTTTCTTCGTGAGTCTCAGTGTTGCTGTATGGTTTAGTTAATATTAGAGTGTGGATCATTAAAGGAACTTCACATTGAACAATGTTGGTTGAATTGGTTATTCGGAAGTCTTTGAAATCCTTACAAACTTTTTTCTTAATAAAATTTCTTCTTAGGGATTCCAATTAGTTGTACTAATTTAAGATGTTTTGGCAAATACCATCTTCTAAACCTTAGTTTTATGCAACAGTACTCCAACATGGTGTCAAGGGTATCAAAACCTCTCATATAAGCATTGTATTTGAGGATACTTTGCGAAAACCGCATAATTTTATGACAATATTAAAATCTGTTGCTGCGCTTCCAACATAAGGAGATTGACACAATTTTTTTGTCAAACCATGACACCAAGCTCAGTTTTACATTATCGTTCATTTTTTTTTCTTTGATGGTCCTTTTCCAGCTTTTTTTATTTATTCTTTTGTAGAGATAACACAACCCGCCACTCGATTCAGTCGGACGTACCTAAAAGTAAAATTTCTTCCTTGGTCAGATAAATCATTAGAGACACATTGGTAAACCAGTTATCAAAAAGATTTTGTAATTTTGATTGCTTGGTATTATTTGGACCATTTTCACAACAACGTTACTGCTGAACCCTAAGTAAGGCGTACCAGAAGGAATAACGTTGCTCTGGGCACCGGCAAAAATGTCGAAAGTGTAATTGAACCCGGAAATTCTTTGATCCGCTTTTGTTAGGATTATTTGTTCATCTACAGCAAGATCTAGCGAAATCAAATGTAAACGATTTTGTAAGTCTTGAACCAATGACCTTTTATTTTAAATAATGCGTCGTTTCATGGGTTACATTTTAGTATCGTGTCATCGTTGTTATTGAAATGTAGGAAACATTTAATCTCTTCCCACCTGATACATGACACGACCGAAGAAACTGTGGGGTGACCAATAATGTCGTGCATATGGCAGTTAAATAATTGACATATATAATCACATAGCAATAATTGCTCAACCTGATTGATGTTTGCTGGTCGGTGTGGACGCTGCTGACTACATTACAGATTCGTTTGCAAAGTAATTTTTTTCACAATTTTTTTAGAAAAAATAAGCGGAAATAGTTCAACGGTTATTCTAACTCTGTTACTTCAGGTGGATCACCCCCAAATTTATCCATATATCTCCATATATTGGGATATGTTAGCCAACTCAGATAGTGGAAAGTCGTCATGTGAACCATCGTCCCGCTTTTGGGATCAAGGTTTGGATCTGATTCTGATTTGGTTTCCGATACAACAATATAACTCGTGTAAATTTTCGCAGAATTTCCATAGTAAATGAGAAACAATTTGCCCCACTTACCTTTCAGTTGAGAGATCAGAAACAATACTAGCACACAGTATTTTTGAAGATTCTCAACTAATTATTTTATAAAAAATTAAAGTTGAACAATTAGCACTATGGCGGGATAATAATTTTCTGCAGAGTTTGGCGCGTCCTAGATATGGGACGACATGAATTGTAATAACAATAATAAAGACAAAAAATGTTTACTGATTAAAATTTTACAAATTTCGTGATTGATGCCCATTTGTATGGGTTTTCTGTTGCAGGATAAGATGAGTTGTCGTTGTTTAGTAAAGCGTTATTTTGGTTTAAAATTCTCCCTTGTTAAGAGTTTAACATGTGACTGACAGATTATAGTTCATCCGTTTAATAGATGCAGTAATAAATAATCATAAGGTGGAGCTATTTGCGCAGTGAAAGCTACACGTAGAAGTCAGGTTCACGATGCATACGATTTTCACGCACGTAGAAATGTAATATTATTCTTGGAAGGGACTGAATTGTAAGAAAAACAGAATTAATTGCAAAAACTAAAGAAAAACCACAAAAGTATTTAGAGGTAATGTGAGTTACTGCAGTTTCCAATTTTGCCGTTGTGTTTGGTACTTTCCGAATTCGGCGCAATTTTTGACATAGCGAATCGTAAGTCGATGTTTAAATAGCGTGGCTAAAGGAGGGCGTTTTTATTACTCCATATGTTAAACGGATAGATTTTAATAATTTTTGATTTTCCAATTTCCAAATCATCGCAATGAGATGTTATTATACCAACAATATAACATTTATATAAAAAATTAGAATAAAATTTACACAAATTAAAAGAAATTACAAATCGTTATTAAGATTTGTTCTTTGCTCTTCTTAAATGATGTACAAAGAAGTACGTGTTAATATGAAAATAAATTCATTTCGTTTATTATTCATATTTTAAATCTAATATTAATTCTGTGAGTGTTTTCAAGCGTAATGTGTTTTAATCTGCAATATTTTAAATCAGAGTAGCGGAATATTCCGATAGCTTAAATCATGTACGGCTATCGGGCAGCATTGTTACCAACCCTGTAAATTATGGGACCGCTCCGTATGCAGAAGTTGACTTTGGAAATCTGACGATTTATGTTAGCACACGAACAGTTTTAGAAATGAACGCGTTCAATGTGGGAAATTTTCATTGATTAATGTTCATATTGCATTAATTTTCTTCTATAAGCTATAGGTCGATGTTTTTTCTTTGAAAAAATTGCGGCCAAGACCATACTAATACATTGAGCGATTCTTTTTAGTTTTTCACAAAAAAGTTTCCTATAAATTTTATCGAAACGTTTTCCTTGAATTAGCGCACAAGGAATTGATCGTAGATAGTAGCTATATATCTTGTTTTGGCATTATAAGCCACATGTTGCCTTTAGAAATTTATAAATTATGTGGTATAATATTACTTCTGTTTTTGGTTCAAAGGAAATACTTCAATGTTATTGCATGCTGCACAAATAAATGTTAGCCACAGTCTGTAAAATAGTATTGAACATTCCTGTACACATGTTTATTTGAGTTATAAATACTTAATATTATTACGACATTTTGGAAAATTAAAACAAATGAATGATGAACAGGTATTGAATTATCATTTATATTTGAATGAGAGAACACAAAAGATTTTAGCAAATGTATATCCCTTGTTTTTCCCCTGCATTCAAACAGGATTAAAACATTAGTGTTTACTCTGATGCCGTAGGGCGAGTATGTCAGCGCTGACAGCAAGGGTGGTAAATGTACTCTCCCACGTTCACAATCCTTCTAGGGATTATATTCTGAATATATAGACAAAGTCGGTTTGATCTCTACATGCACTTTAGCAAAATTGCATAATAAATGTATAAAATATTACGGAATTATAAGTTGCTATTAATTTTATTTGCATCACGAGAGCTGTTGTTGAATTACTAAATTTTATTTGCAAATCATGCTTGGACAACAAATGGACACTAGAATTATAAACCCTTACATAGAATTTAGAAACCCTACCCGAGAAAGAACCAGCTGCATCAAATTAGTTCAAATTGGAAGCCTTGTTAGTGATTCACTCCGAAACACGCTTCAATTGATTACTGTAGTAATAATTAAAGAACTTCATAATTTTATTGTTTCCCTGAAGTCAATTAAAGCACTGATCACCAACAACCTGATACATATTGAAAAAAAACGTACACATTTTTAGATGTCAATACAGAAAATAACAAATTATGAGTCTGCGTTATTGTTTAAAGGAAAGCCAACGAAACTGAAATATTAAAAAAACACAAAACTAGTATTTAACATTAAAATTTTATATACCGCAGAAGGCAAACAACTCTTTCTTCTAACCGTTTATTACGCAGTCGAATTTTAAAATTTTACAATTCTGAAATTACTAAATTTTTAAGACTATCTACTACGAGTCCAAAAACTAATAACGGTTATTATCTTATTGATCTCGTACAGTAACTACAGCTAATAAAAGTTTCAAACTGTGTCACGGACATGCTTAATGGATTTTATAAGAATTTTTCTTTAAGTTTTTTTCAAAACAATTTTAATCAAATAATTTTACTCACAAAATTAAATTAAACAAAAGTTACAACTTTTATTCAAAACTTATTATAATATAGTAGATGAATTTAAAGCTTCGGCTCGTAATTTACACACTAAACTGAAGCTAGAAATCGACAAAGACTTTTATTTTGTTTTTGCACCGATGCGTCTGTCAGTCAATGTTTGACACGCTGTACCACTATGGAAATTAATATGCATTTAAAAATATTTTTTTGTCAATTTCCAATACAATTTTGAAATAAATACGTCTAATGCAACTAACACTGATGGTAAAGAAAACGATTAGTCCAAAAAAGTTCTTTTCAGAAACCATGTAAGCCGAACAAACTTTGTTAAAAAACCAAAAAAATAATAATTTCTAAGCAGTTTAACTAGGTTAATGTGTTTAAAAAATCATACGTACAAAAAAAATTATTGCATTATTTGCCGATTTCAATTAAAAATATGATTGTTTGATAGTAACCAAATCCACCAAGTTCAAAGCCAATTAAAAAAAAATGTATTTATTTATTCATTTATTCGTATGGTACATTATACAAATATTGTATTGTGATGTAAGTGTTATGTATGGTGCCCCAGAAAATCAGTATAAACCTGAATAGGGTGGTGACGAAACCGTGTGCAATAGTGGACTGGTTTGTCTTGGCAAAGCATTTGCTTCATGGTTTAGAAAAACCACTAACACCTAAACATGCCAACCCTTACCCACCTTAGTATTCAATTAAGTGTGTAAATATTATAGAAGATGAATAAGAGCCCTTCTAGGTGTATTTTTCCCTCCTCCACCTAGCAGGGCTTTTATAGAGTACACATATTACTAAACAGTTTTTGGAGGCACCTTACCTATATTAAAAAATTAAATAAGTTGGAAGTGAAGAAAAAACCAATCATTAAGAGCGAAGTGGACGATGTTTCGCTCCTTGAACGGGAGCTTTATCAAGGCTTGTTCAGTAGAAGGTTTGATAGTGTAAACGTAAAATTAATTAAAAACATAGATTAAAAAACTTTTATAATTGATGACAGTCACAATTAAAGATAGTATAATTTTGTTTAATTAACTAATCAAAATGAATAAGAAGACACTTATTCTAATATTTTTGTATCCATGCAATGGAATTTGCAAAATGTTGTATTTACTTGTTATATAAGAATGTGTCTCCCAGTGTGACTCATTACAATCATTTTCAAATAAGCCGTTGAAGAAAAAAAAGAAGGAAATTGGGTTCATGTCTGGGCTGTTGGCCGGCCATTCCATAACATCAATATTGTGCTTACTTAAAAAATTTGTCAACATTCTTGCTATGTGGGGCCTAGCGTTATCGTGTCGGTAGATAAAATCAGCTCCCATATTTTGAGCAAACGGAACAATATGTGGTTCTAAAATGTCTTCAATGTAACCTAAAGCTATTAATGATTTTTCTCTAAAAATCACTAATTCAGTACGGCCATTTAAAGTTATACTTCCCCAGACCATAATAGACCCTCCACCAAAAAGAAAATTTCTTGAACAGTATCATTGAGGTGACGTTCCCCTCGCCGTCTCCATACACGCAGACGTCCATCTACACAAAATCTAGACTTGTCTGAAAACATTACATTGCTCCAGTGTTCTATAGTCCAAATGCTATGGATGTGAGCAAAGTTTTGTCGCGCTCTGCGGTGGGCTATGGTTAATCGAAGTACTTTTGTTGGTCTTTTTGCATTCAGCTCAGTTTTATGGAGCCACCGGGTGATTTTGAAGAGCCCGTGTCGTAATTCTGCGTTCTCTGATTGCCCAACAAATTAGCAAACGATCTTCTCAAGCAGTAGTGGCACTTCGTCTTTGAGGTTAAGGACGTTTTTAAACAATTCCATTATTCAAATGCTTGAGCCAAGCTCTAGATATGGCAAAATGACTTACACCCATTAACTGTGCAACTCGTCTTCTTGAATAGCCTTCTTCTATCAATGTAATCGCTTTTGCTACTTCAATTTGAGTTAAGTACACTCTTGAACCCTTCTCCTACCTAACACGTCTACTTCCATGTTTTTATAGTGAAACTATGCCTCGAAACTGTAAAAGCTCCAAAATGACGTTTCGTTTTAACGAAAAATTATGGTGTTAGTTTGTTTTTTGTACTATTCAAAGTTGTGCCTACTATTGCTAATCTTTAATTTAAAAGTATATTTACTGTTTTTGACAAATTTATATATTTTTTTTTAAATAAAAAAATACCTAAGGACAAAGACAGTAGAAGATTATCACCAATATAAAATAGCAAAGGAAGTTGGAAAAAATAAACGGGAATTACTAAGAAAATAAAAAATTATTTTACGACACCTAAAACAGTTAAGACAAAAGAAGACACCAAGATTAAACACTATGCAAGGTAAAGACGATAATATTCTAGCCTCGGGAAAACAAATAATAAACAGGTGGAAACAATATTTCCAACAGTTATACAAAATAAACCAACAAAAGAAAGTAATAATAGACAAAGAAATAAAGAAAGAGGAAAAAAAGTACATCCAAAATCAGTAGAAAAAAATATCGCAGGCTATAGCAGAGTTAAAAGCACCAGGATAAGACCAGATCACAATCGAAATGATAAAGAGTATGGGAGAGAACTTTGCGACTTATTCAACGACATAATAAAATGAAAATATCAAGCAACTAGGAAATAGATAAAATTATGGCAATATTTAATAAAGTAGCTGCGCAAATTATTGAGGTAGAACATTTACCAAACAAAGAAACTGAAAGAAACAACCAAAAAAACACAACATGGGTTTAGGAAAGAAAGGAGACAAATAGGAAAAAGATAGTGAGAAAAGGAAATGCATATATGTTTCATTAACTTTAAAAAAGCCTTTGCTAGAATTAGAAGAAATGACATCTGGACCAATATGAAACTAAGAGGAATTGAAAACAACTTCAAAGGAAAGGAACAGCAACTGCAGTATCTAATTTAACCAACAGAAAAACACCAAAAACTGCACCAAAACTCTACTCTAAACTAAAGTTTACAGCCCTCAACAATTTGTAGAAATTATAAATTCAAAATTTGAGACGATCAAGTTTACGTATGAAACAGAAACAAACTTTAAGTTATCTTTCTTAGACACTTTAGTGACAAGAAATGGCAACAAACTAGATATAGATATTTATCGTAAAAACACTAACACTGTGAGGTTTATAACAAATGATTCCAACCATAGTATGCAACATAAACTTGCATCTTTCAACTTTTTGATTCACCGATTATTACATTTCCCATTGTCAAAACAAAACTTTGATAAAGAACTGCGAAATATTAAGCAGATTGCATCATACAATGGTTTTCAAGAATAAATTGCCATAAACATAATTGGAAAACATAAACATAAGTTAAACATTAGAAACATTACAACGTTAGAAACTAGTAATAGCAAAATAGATAAGAAATATGTCAAATTACCAAATGATCCCACATACACAAAAGGTCTTCAAAAGATATTTTCAAAATTTGATTATAAAACAGTAACCTCTCTAGTAGTAACAACTTGCAAAATCTTTTAGGCAATCCGAAAGACCCAATAGAAATGTGTGATAAATCGGGAATATATAAAATTAATTATAAAGACTATAACCAAGTATACAGTGTGTCCAAAATTCGATGCTCACCATTGGTATTTTGGAAACGGTAAGATTACAGGGTCGGTTAAATGGAACAATATGGAGGTATTTATCTTACCTCTTCAGACCTTCTCTTGTTTTTCCAAAGAAATGCGTTGCCTACTAGATATTGCAAAAAAGTGAAAATCGGCATTTTCTTTAAACTTGCGTAGAATCCACACTATTTATCCTATCAAAAATATGTAAATATAAAAGTTGTAGACATTTAGATATTGAATAATATGCGTCATTAAAATATTTTTGCTTGCATCAGTAGCGAAATATGACCCAAAGTTGCATTTTTTAAATGGAAATGATAATTTATTTTATACAGTTGAATTACTTGATTTTTTCCTTTTCAACGATATAAGGTTCGAGCTATTTATCTTGTGTACTTTAGAAGATATAAAGAAAAATCATTTTGAGGCAGATTTATAATGTTACCAAGTTGTAAGCAATAATAACAAAAACATAACGGGTGGATAACATCGTAAAACGAATGAGTTTTCCTATAAAAGATTCTCAATAGTGCGGCCATTGACTTCTAAACATTTTGTATAGCGTTTTTCAATATTTATTCGGCAATTCATTAATTGACGGACGCTAACTGAATTAAAGGCCTGCATGACGCTCTGCTGCAAATCATTAACGTTCTCATAATTGACAACGTATACTAAATTTTTATGTGTCCCACAGGAAAAATCTAGTATGGACAAATCTGGTGATCGCGCAGGCCAACGTATGGGACCGTTTGTTCCAATCAACGGTTTCCAAATCTTGCTGATAAATATTCAGTGACGATCCTGGAATTATGGGCCGGGGCGCCGTCTTGCTGAAACAAAATACTTCTTTCTTCTTGAATAGGTAGCTCGTCAATGCATCTTCGACTTCGGCTTGCAGCAGTTGAAGATATCTAGTCGAATTAAGCGTTTGATTATAAATAAATGGACCTATCAAACGATTTCCCAAATACCGCACCACACGTTAAATCGAATCGTTCTTGGAAACGCGATTCTCGAACTATTTTCGGTTTTCATTATTCCAATAATGATAATTATGCCGATTGTAAATGCCGTTGTTTGTGAATCTACTTTCATCGCTCAAAGAATTTTTAGAAAAAGAATTATCGTTTGTAACTTCATCCAGGTACCATCTACAAAATGTAACTCTTCGAGCATAATCATTCTCTTTGATATGATGGCATATCATTGGCTTATAAGGATGAAATTTCTTCTTTTTTAAAACATAATGTCTGAACTTCTTGCCATACCACTGTCATTCGAAATTTTTCTTACTGAAACGGAAGGCTCAACATTAACAGCGGCTAGAACAGCTATTTCAGCATCCTCATTGTCTTTTTGATAGGTTGTAGGACGAATGGCGGTGAAGGATCCACCTTGTCGAAGATTTTGCTTGAGTCGGGAAAACAAAGTTCTGTGAGGTTGCCTTCTTTCGGGGTATAAGTTGTGATATTCATTTGCTGCCGCAGTTGGATTACGATGGCATCTTATGTAGACAACAAACATGTCCGTTTTTCATGGTTTGAAAACTGCATCATCAATTTTGAATATGAATAGCTTACTACAACAACTACAAGTTCTGACACGATACTACTGTAACAATATTATTGACAGATTTGATGTGCAGTTGTTTGTTTCTTAAAAATTTGCAATCATGGATAGTGTGATGTGCTTTAAAATACATCTACAGATCTCAAAACGATTTTTCTTTATATCTTCTAAAGTACACAAGATAAATAGCTCGAACCTTATATCGTTGAAAAGGAAAAAAATCAAGTAATTCAACTGTATAAAAATAAATTATCATTTCCATTTAAAAAAATGCAACTTTGGGTCATATTTCGCTACTGATGCAAGCAAAAAATATTTTAATGACGCATATTATTCAATATCTAAATGTCTACAACTTTTATATTTACATATTTTGATAGGATAAATAGTGTGGATTCTACGCAAGTTTAAAGAAAATGCCGATTTTCACTTTTTTGCAATATCTAGTAGGCAACGCATTTCTTTGGAAAAACAGAGAGGTCTGAAGAGGTAAGATAAATACCTCCATATTGTTCCATTTAACCGACCCTGTAACTCTTACCGTTTCCAAAATACCAATGGTGAGCATCGAATTTTGGACACACTGTATATAAGGTAAACCATAGACCTATTAAAACTCATTTTAAAGAGCACGTAGTTCATGTCAAATATCATCCACGATAGGTTCAGTGTTGCCATGCATAATGGCTTGAAAATGGCCATAGAGTAGGCGACATTGAATTAATTAAGAGGGTAGATAATAAAAGGCGAACTTGACTTATGAAGTTTAGAAATTTTAAAACAAATTTGCTTATGAATTATGATGATAACGGTCCATTCGGATTTTCCGAATTATTTAAGCTTATCTAAGAATCAATTCAGTTTAACGATGCGTGATAAGCAGATAGTATATATAAGCTTCCGTGGTTTTTATTTTTAGTATCGGTATCGCTGATGATGACAGCTTAGCTGTTGCACGTGTCGAGTTAAGTTTATGGTCTTGTTGGTGTTTTCTGTTGGTTGAAAACAACTTGATAAAGTGTGAAAACCTTGTATGAAATTAACAAAAACTAGATTAAAATGATAACAGAATCTGCAGAATTTATAAACAAAATTGCAATGTTTTCCTAGTGCTAGTCAAACTATGCAGAAATGCAAAAAAAAGTGCAAAATCACAAAAATAAGGTTTATGGAAATGATGGACGCGGTTAATATGGTAGCAATTACACAATACGAACACTTTAAAAATAACCCAGAAAACTATGAAAACAAACATGGGGAAATAAACCAAAAATAAAACCATAATAATATCGGCAGGAAAATGTTCCCGAGGTCCAACCTAGAACGTTAAATTCTACAAGATTTCGTACAATAAAATTAGTTGGGAAAAATAGAGAATACGGTGGGAAAATCTGAATTTAATAATCTTTTTTGGGAAAAAGTTTCCCCCTCGTAAAAACCAATTATCAAAAAGTAATCAGACCATCATATCTGTGGCAGCTAATCATGGATACTAAAAATATAATAAAAGGTATGGATACAGCTTTGTCTTGCCCTTACTTTTAATAACTTAACCTAATTTCAATTAAGATTTGTTGCAAATGGAATACACAAAACTTAAATCTATTTAACATTGTCAGTAAAATTTAGTTATTAAAAAATATTACCAGTTTTTTCTTAAGTCAATAAGTCACAACTAGCTCAAACTGAGTCGTGGGTTTAGTAATTATATAAAAATATTTACAAGACACGTCGCCGTAATTTAGTTTCTAATGAGAAAAGTACATAGGAAATGTATGTAACAGCAAAATCGACAATTAAAATTTTACTTTCAGCAAACAACAAAAAACCATACACGTAACTAAGGAAAAGTCCAAAACTATCCTGGCAAAATAACGACCTTAATCCACAAAGAGGAAAATATTCATTCATAGTTAACTTTGATGATCTTTTTATACCAATGTTTTTACTTGGTTTGATGTATATTTATCCTTCACCTTGTTTTCATCTAGAAACGATGATTCTAATAGAATTTAAGCAACCAAATTTGATTAACGGTATTACACTCATCATATCGTAATATGATCTCGTTACTCTTAATTTACCATATATTATGCATAAGTAATTATTTATCAAACAATAGGTTTGTTTGATTCTTAATCAGTTTAGTGATAGTACTTTTCATCTTGGGTTTGTTAACTGATTTGCCAGGTATAATTTATGTTAGTTTCCCTTTTGTTTTACAAGGAAATGGTTTTTAAAGTTAATAAATTGATTCAATTTTTTTTTACCAACTATTTCTTCTTCTATCTTTTTTTCTTCTAGTCATCTCCATTTTCTACGGTTTTCCTCATCTATTTATATCTTGCCCATTTTCCTCAGTTGTGTCCCTTTTTTGAATCTCCCTTCATACTTTACTATAACCCTTAACAGATGTTGCATATTCCCACATTTTTTTTATTTCTAACTTTTTTCTCTCTACTAAAAATTTTAGAATTATACCTACTATTAAATCGTAGCCTCTTCTTTGCCCAATTCTTTATTTTTCTTCCCTGTATCTGGTTAATTGGCTTTCCTTTTCTTTCACGTCTACTTCTTTCAATTTCTTTTTCAATATATTTATTACAATTCGTACTCGATCCTGACTCTTTATGATTTCATAGTAGGATTTGTTTAATCTGATACTCAACGCATTGCCGCTTGATACAATGGTAGTTTTTGACTGTGAATGGAAAAAATATTATTGCTAAACTTCCATTAATAAAGGTACAAGATTTTCTCTGTTTTTTTGAACCTGTATCTTAAAAACTTTTCAATCCAGACTCCCAGAAACAAAAACTGGGCTTTATTTCTTGTCATGCTCAAAACATTCCTTTCACGATTTATTTTAGTTTAGAGGAATTATAGGAAAACTATGTAGAGGTATTCACACTAAACTGAAGAAAATTATTTAATTTGCCAATGAGGATTTTCTTTGACTTCTAAGTTCTTAGTCGACGTGTTTATTCGTCCGTTGATAAAAGAGGAGATCCAAATAAATTTTTTCAAAATAAAAAGTACGCAGGAAGCGAATGGCCAACATTGTTCATAAAGCGGCATCTAAACTAAGCTCGCAGAAGAGCCCAAAACATCAATTCCGCTAATGCTCATAAGTTAAACAAATCTATAGTGGAAGATTATGTTTTCTAATTTTGACATGTAAAGTGACATATTTCGTAATCAAAGTAACTGTTGAAACCATCTACTTTTTGTAACTAGTTACAAAAAGTAGAAAATCAGTTAATATATCTGAAACCATGTTTACTGTTTGAGGTTATATGGATAACATTCGTTTAGCTTTTTAAATTTATATATATATATATATATATATATATATATATATATATATATATATATATAATGATTTATTCTTTCACGTGTAAACATGTTTGAAATAAAAATCTTTGGGGTTTACACGTGTTTAAACCCCAAAGATTTTTATTTCAAATATATATATATATATATATATACAATAGGAATGTGTTAATATGATATTGAATTAAGCACGTTCACTCTGTTTTTGTCAAAATTAGAAAAATGTGTATGTAACACGTAACGAAACATAATTTTTTAACTCATGTGATATTGCGGGACGAGCGAGCAAGGTCCCGCAATTATCACATTCGTTACAAAAAATCATGCTTTTTGTCACTGATTACATAAACAGCTGTTATAAAACTGGATAATATTTTTACGAAGACGGAATTGACTAAAGAAAAAATTGACAAACAGTGATGTTTTTGAGTATGCCAGAAGTGTTACTGCACAAAAAAGCAAAAAAAGTTTATCTATTGTCCCAAAAATATGCCAATTTCACCTATGATTTTATTTAAAGGCGGAAATATACAGCTGGTCAAACTGCTTCCCAAGATTGCGTAGATCAATCAACCTCTGCCTCATAGAAAGCTCTCGTAACCTGGTGGTTGTTACAAACATTCCCGCCCTTAACTAGATATACTCTATCATTGAATGGCTTGCTCCAGACCTTAAACTGCCCATTGTCATCTTATTCAAATTTGGCAGTAAATTTAACAGTAATAACAACCCGAACAAAGACACCCAGACTGTTTTTGTCAGGCTCGAACAAGGCAACTCATATGCGGAAATGAGAAGCCTTAAAAAGGTTGACACGGTGAGGATTACCAAATCTAATACGGGTGTTATACAACTTAAATATCACAATGAATTCAAGGATGACAGAAAGACATTTAGAAAGGCCATGGAGGATAAAATCTCAACCTGTGGAGAAGTAAACAATATTCGTCCTAAAAAAACATTAATGATTGTACTTCTCCAGTAAGTCACTGTGAACAAATCCCTATGCCCATACTACAACTTAACATAGAAAGTTCACAAAGTGCGACCATTCTTATGGTCAAAACCTGCTTAGACCACGATATTGATCTAGTGCTTGTGCAGAAAACAAACATCACGAGGGCTAACAACAAGTTTAACTGGCTTTGTAACTCAACATGTACCGTGGCAAGACAAAAACTTCATTATGGGACTCATTGGAAACATTACAGTAGCCTCTTCCATGTTGAACCATGCTCGTTCTTTCCTCCTTTGTTCTACTCTTGACGTTTTGCTAACCATGCTATTACCTTCTTTAGAAGTTACTCTAAAGACTGATAAAATTTATAAAAGATTCTATTTTTTGGATTTTTTATAGAACACCGCATGCTGTTAAAACTCTATACTGACGGTAAATATAAAAGATTATTGTTATTTATGTCATAATGTTTACAAAATATGTTTAATTACATAGTATTTACCCTGTAAATAATAGGATCTGAAGACGACTTTAAAGTTGGCTAATGGATAAATAACATCAAAAGCAAATTCTAGGATTTTGAATAAAAATATTTATCTAATGACTGATGTTGTTGTCTTTGGTTCCTCGTTATATACCTATGTTCTGCTACGGTTGGTTGATAACTGTCGATTAGTCACTGGTGGTTGGTTGATGTTCTATGTGGTGTTTACTAACTGTGTTTTGACATTTGTTTTCTTTGTTTTGGTAAATAAGTAGTTTCCATGTGTTGCCTAAATTGTAACCATCATCTCGATTGAAATTATTCTTATTTTTTATCATTTCTAGAGATTTTCTGATTATATTCGGATAATAGTAATTGGTCCGTGATAGAACTTTGGCTTCCTCGAAGTTGATGATTTTTCTTTTTTGTGTAGGTGTTCTGCGATAGCTGATTTATCTACTCAGCGTCTCGGTGATGTTCAATCTACATTTGATGTTGCGTCCGGTTTGACCAATTGACAGTCAATTTGGTAGAATCCTTTTGTTGACAGTTTCGGAAGGTTATCTTTATTAGATGGTCGTATTTGCTGGATTTTCTTGCCGTTCCAAACTTGACACGGATATACTTCTTCTCCAACAATGTTTTTAATTTGTTAGTTAATCCAGCAATGAATGGTAAACGAGCATAGGTGTTGACTTGTTCCATCTCTTTTCCAGGTTTCTTGCAGAACATAGGTATATAAGGAAGAGCAGAAGACAACAATATCACATAGAACAAAACGGCGATGAATTAAATTATCGAATATGTTAAAGTATTTATGCGTGTGATCATAATATGAACGAACTGTATCAACATCATACGCGTGATCCAACAAAGTAATGACACACGCATGGTGTCACCTAAAACCTATCAATCGTAAGGATACACACCACAAGAAAAGACCTGTTTATTGGTGGAACAAAGGTATTAAAGTTGCCATAAAAAATTCTAACACTACTAAACGAATGATTAAAACAACATATGGGAAATATTTCTCTGTTTATATGTAGAATAAATCAAGTAATTAAGTGAAAACTTACAAAAGTTATATGTGGTAGTAAAGAAGAATCAATAATTGACAGGCACAAATAAAGGCATCAAGAAAAAGTTTAGTGATGTGTAGAAATTAGGATTTTAATTAAATCCAAACTTTCGAGGTTAGGTGAGGTTGCAAAATAAATTGCTCTAAATGTGGTGTTGCTGTTGAACAGGGCCAAATAGGAAAAAAGTGTTTTTTATGTGACCATTGTAAAAAGCCCATATGTGAAAAATGGTTCAAAGAAAACATTTACAGAGACTAAAATCAGGACACTCCAGCTGAAGACAGCGAGAGTGATAAGTTGTCTATGTCAAGAATATACTGATAATGTTTTGGAGGATAGATAGTGTTTTGAAACAAGAATTTGTAGTATAATAAAAAACATGTCAACCAAAGTAATGGATACCATAAAAAAAGAAATCGGAGTGTTAATAAATGAAAAGTTGAAAGAAGTAAAGATCAACTGGACGATCTTTTGGAAATAAAGTGCATTGCAGAGAAGATTACAGAAGAAGTGGAAACAATTAAGAGAGAAGTGAAAGAGAAGCAGTATGGAAGGTAAAGGAGAGTTATGTAGATAAATTGAAGCAAAACAAGTCTGAAACCCGGGTGATTCGACCGAAAGAAAAAGATAGTCAGAATGGAGAAAGGACAAAGAAGGAGGTAATAACAATGGTTGATTTATGTAAACTGGAAATTGGAGTAAAAAAAAGGAAAGGCTGTAACGGTGACTGTGAGTTAGGCAACACACAATGCACGGAGTCGAGGTGTAAACGCGACATTTCTCCGTGTTCGCTCCTTAACGAAAATTTTTGGGGATTTAATTCCCAGAATTCAACTTCCGCGTTGTCCTAATTGGCCAATACATTTTCGGCTGATCTTCAATTTCCGCCTTGTAACAACTACCATCACGTCGTGTTACGTGAAATTCAAATTTGCCTTCATCTGAGTGCAAACTTTCAATGTATAGCGGTATATTTTTAGCTGGGGAAAGCATTGGTTACTCGATTTTCTGAAGTTTATCTTAGGACGGATGCGTGTACTAATTTCTTCTAATGGTCGCTCGATTGCATTCAGGTAGGACAAATATTCTTCATGGCTTCCTCAACGTTACACCGTGCATAATTTTCAGATAAGGCGAGTACTCCGGGATTAAAATTACTCGGCTTTAAAGGTTCTTTTGGCCTAAACAAAACCAATTACCTGGCTGATTAAATTCATCGTGGGATCTCTTTCTACCTGTTATTGTCTTGTCGCTGCGTGTGTCGCATACTTGGGGTTCGCTGTTAAGATTGCTGAAGTACGGGACATCCTACCGAAATTAGGGGTCGCCGCAGCTGGAACCGACACCACATAGCTGTATCTCCTCCTGTGGGTGTCAACATCGTAAACCTCTATCTACAACATAAGGTCAGATTTTTCTAATTATACTTCTACGCTGAAAACAAACCATCTCCGGGACGTCACACTGCTACCGAAAACGTCTCAAGCGTAACACCTAAATAAGTACAACTTGGCTTGGCACCTTAAGTGCAGTTAAATCTTTGGAACTCGAAACGTATTTGTTCACGTATTTATATTTTTTTGTTAATTCACTACAATATAATTAATTAACTTGTTGTGGCGCATATACTTGCCCAATCTGTAAACGAATGTGTACCGTAAAGGCGCGAACTTGCTTCATTTACCCACCATTGCTTGGGATTTTAGAGTATAAGTGTAACACCACGGAAGAGCGCTCTTTTGGGAAACACCTAAATCTCCGATACTTTTTTAACGCTAAATATTGCAACTGCGAACACTAAATACACCTTCGTATTGTGCGGGTGTGGTCACGTCGCCATCTTGTCTAGATTAAATAACGCCAGTGGCGTACCACATAAATTATTAACTTGCTATTAATCTTATATATTTTTTCCTGTTTTTGTGTACGACTATATATATGGGTACGAACGAATACGCTTCGTAGAATTAACTTACGTTGTAAGTGGATATATTTAAATTGTGCTCTGTTCCTTTTTTTTATGGTGTGTTATTAAATATAACGTTTTGTAGGTTACTTGTGTCTCTCTCTCTCTTATTGTATTTATTGCTCCTTTAATTTGTTACGGTTGATTGTTGCGTCTGTTTCTTTAGTTCGGAAGCAGGTTTGTATCCACGCATTAGGACTATGGCGCCCTCGGATTAAATCAAGACAGTTCTGAAGAAGCGGTGGATCCTTTTTCTCACCCACGCCCTACTCTTCGGCTGCCGGCAAAACTTACTTTTCTTCAATTAACCGTAGCAAGGCATTAGAGATGATGGAATAGTAGTGCGATGTGAAAATTATGAAGATAGACAGATACTAAAGAAGGAGGTAGAGATGAAACTAAGTCAAAAGTATGAGGTTAAAAAAGTGAATAAATTGAAACCAAGGTTGAAAGTGGTTGGAATTGAAAATGAATTATGTAAAGAGTAACTGAAGCGATGCATAATTGAGCAGAACTCATATATAAGCAGTGATAGTAATTTGGATATTAAAGTAATTAAAAAGGTGAAAATTGGATTCATGGCTGTACTTCAGTTAGATGCTGAACTGTTTCAGAGGATAATAAACAAAGGAAACCTGAAAATAGGGTGGAACATTTGTGCAGTTTTTGACAGCGTGGATGTTTTACGTTGTTATAAATGTTTGAGATATAATCACAAGGCAACCGATTGTAGAAATGTAAGCGATAATAAACAGATATACTCAAATTGTGGAAAAAACGATCATAGAGAGAAAGACTGCAGAAATGAGGTGAGGAAGTGCATAAACTGTGTTCTGGTCAATGAATCTTTAAATTTGAAATTATATGTGGGGGCACAATGCTTTTGATAAGGAGTGTGCGGTGTTAAAGCAACAACTATAGAGAAGAAAAGAAAGAATACAATATAAAAACTTACTAGGAGTAAAACAGAGGAACCAGAAAGGAAATATTTGTGTATTTAATGCACAGAGTGTAACAGCACATTATGATGAGATTTCATACTTTGTAGAGTTATATAAACCATCAGTCTTAGTATTAAGTGAGACACATTTAACAAAGAATATTCAAGACGGTGAAATTAAAATAAAGAACTATAGTGAGATTAGAGTAGATTCGAATAACAGATTTACATGAGGAGTGCTAGTTTATGTTTGTTCTTATTTGAGGTGGCAGGTTGTAGAATTACAGATGTACTGGATAGCTGTGTTGAAACTGAATGGTATGGGAGAGTCTTTTTTGCGCGTTGCAGTGTACCGTTCGCCAATCTCTTCAAGGGCTCAGTTTTTGGAGTTCTTTTGGGAGGAGCTTAGTGAGAGGTTGATCATGTCAGGTTTAAAGCTGGTGATTATTAGCCAGGACACGTAAAAAAACTGAAACAGTGTATTGCTGAGTTGGGTATGATACGGAAGATCACGGACTATACCCACATTACAAAAAGACAGCAGAACAATAATAGATTTGGTTGTGACCAATGTTAGAAAACTATCAGTTAGCATATTGGATGAGCCGGGGTATACGAATCACAAGACTATAAGATTTGGTGATGAATTTGCAATGACAGATAAATACATCAAAAAAATGGTTATCAAGCTGGTAGTTAGCAAAGAGCAAGCAAGAGAGGTTTTTGCTTATATTAGATGGGAGTATAATAAGAAGGATGTCAACAAAAAAATTTGATGATATAATGGAAAAAAATGAAATGGTAAAAAATATGGTTATGTCTGGGAAAGAAATAGTGGTGAGAGATAGCTGGTTTAATAATAAAATAAAGCTGTCAATTAAGAATAGAAATGAGGCACATAGTCGTTGTTCTATAACAGATCTACAAATAGATTGGGAGGAATATAGGAAATTGAGGAATGAAGAATGTACATAGAGAAAAAAAATATTATAAGACAGAGAGTGATGGAAATAGGTTCGACTTAAAGATATGAGAAAACACTTAAAAGATATTAGGTAAAACTATGGATGATACTGTTGGAGTGGTGAAATTTGATGGAGTTGTGTATGATAATGCTGCAGTAATAACAGATAATAGGTGCAGATGTTTCATTTGTAGAGGTGCTGAAGTATCTAAGAGTGATGGTTGACCATAAACTACATTTTAACGATCATATTGACTACATTACCAGAAAGATAGGAAAAAGGTTGGGTGTGATTTATAGATTAATAGATGTGTTGTCAAGATATTTAGGATATATGCTGTATAATGCATTGATTTTGCCAATGTATTATTGTTGTGGTACAGTGCTCTTCTTAGGAAATAGTGGTGGAATAGACAGGCTTTAAAAATTGCAAAATAGAAGTATGAGAATGATATTGAACTGTGATAGATATGCTAGAGTTGGAGACATGTTAAAGTGTTTGGACTGGATGAATGTTAGACAACTATTAGAATACCAAACCTTGGTGTATATACATAAGATTCATTTAGGCATTATGCCATCCTACTTTGGGAGATATAAGGTATGTTGTAGGAACCTGCATGGATATGAAACACCAGGAAAAAACAATTTTTTATTAAACTTTTTAAGGGAATGGGTTACTATTCTCTTTTTGTGAAGGAGTTAGTTAGGTATAATAAATTGGATGATAGCATTCGTAATGCAAGTGATATAAGAATATTCAAGATTAGATTAAGGAAAATATGCAGATGTGAAACTTAGATGAATAGGTACAGATTCTAAAATTTTCACATTATAAATACGTAAATATTAAAATAGAGATGTGGATGTAGGTCACAAATTATGCTAAATAAAAATTATTATATATTATATTTATACTACTTACAACTAGGAAAAACAAAACCTCAATCTGTTTGTTGAAACCTAGAAAAAAATACGAGGCCTGCAAAGAAACTCTATTAAAAAAGTTAATTTGCTGGGTAGAAAAAGATATGTTTAGAATCTAGAAAAAGGTTACAAGATAGTCACCCAAAAGCTTATCTTAAATCAATTACTAAACTTTCTAAAAGAACACAGAAAACTTGGTCAAGATCTACAACTGCTAACATCGTACCTGTTTCAAAATCTACTGAAAAAAATCAAGCCGCAACCAACATCAGATCGAAAAAATCATTACACCAAGGGATATTAAGAATATAGGATTAAAATCACCTGAGACCGTCCTCCCGTTCTTCACCAAACTTCTGCAAGACAAATCGTTTCCAAATCCCTGAAAAATCGCTATCCTAGTCCTTATAGAAAAAGAAATCTAAAGATCCTGCAACCAAAGCTTACCGATCAATTAGTCTCATCAACACGACCGCTAAGCTACACAAACTAATTTTATTTATAGACAGCTTGATGCCCTGGAAAGCAAAGATGATCAAGCAATTTGGCTTCCAGAAAGGGCGCACCACTTGCGATGCCATTAAAAAGTTCTAAATTACCTATCAATTTTGTTCTACACTTTATGATCAGACTGTATTTGCCAAATAAAATGATCTAAAATGGAAACTTTATCAAAAGTGTATTAGAAAATCCACCTGCTATAACAATTTGTTGTTTTCGGTTTCCCACATGCAAATAAAATGCGCGAATTGCTGGATGAAAATATACAACAAAACTTTGATAGTCAATTAAATTTTAGCTGGATTTTTTTAAAACTCGATGTTATTTTAAATTTTCAAAATTAGATTCTAAATAAATACGCCGTAAAAAGTAATTAATGCGAGTTCGTGTACAATCGGTGTTGATACAACTTGGAAATGATGATTATTTAGAAACAAAAAAATTAGTTAAAATTTAATTTTGTGTGCATTATTAAACGCAAAAAAGCTTTTCATTTGTAGCATTTTTAATAAATAAAGGGGAAGCAAATGTTGTGTACATTATAAAAATTTCTGTTATCACCCGAGTTATGGAAATTGAAAGCTGTGCTGTAAACTGATAAATGAAATCGTTGATGTTGACTACGGCGGTGAATAAACAAGCCGGAAAAAATGATTTTAAATTTGTCAAAATATGGATGTAATTATATGATGACAAAGTTTCGTTTCATTAAATTAAAAATGTTTAACTTTCTACGGTACTGCCTGATGTTCGTAAGGTGCGGAATATTAATCGTTAATTTAGGAAACTTCAAGCAACTTCTCCCTACAGAGTGGTATTATACTTGTCATAATATTTAGCGAATTAAGTGGGTGCGTCAGGCACCACCTGCTGTCTAATAAGTAATCCTTGCTATTTAGAATTCATTCCGCGAATAATAATTTGTCACAAATCTTCCGTTTCTCACTTGTACGATGACCATAGGGATAACAACCTATTTATATTCCAGCTCTTTGTACAATTCGTTTTAAAATTTTCAAAAAGGATAAAGGATGTAATGTTTATCAATTTTTATAATTCAAACGATTTCCTTTTGTAGTTTAAAAAATAAATCTAAAACCTATATGTGAAAGCTTCATATCTAATCACAATAATAAACAGTAAACCGCAAAACACAGAATTTAATCAAGTGCAATGCAGTCACGGAGAAGAAACACGAGCACAGCAGCTTTGATTTAACCTGCAAAATATTTACCATTGGGGAAAATACAGGATTGTAATCCTTGTTGGTTACTGAAACAATAAAAACTCTCTTCAATAAACAACTCAAGACGTCTAGCAGAAACCTTTGCAAATAGAGACCTACTGCAGAATTTTTTTTTTAAAGTAACTAAACTTCTGAGTATACTAACAGAAACTTGTCGTATGTTTATCTTATGCGAAATAGAAACGCTAAGTATATTCTTAGCATAATTATGAATAACAAAACTACAAGAGCGCCTTAGTTACGTCAAGACAGGATAAACACAAACGGCAGCTGAGCAAATATTAACAATTGAAATACTTGAGTTAATAATTTTTTAATGACAAAGAGAAACTTTGACATAGCATAATGCTGCGCAACAAAGTATGTAAATGGGTCAAGTTTTTCGAGGTATCAATTTTTTATTAGTAGATAAATGGTTTTCTTTATACTTTATTTACAAATTTTATTTCTTATCAAACAAAATGTTTAAGAACAAACTTTACCTGCTATACTCTGCACAATATTTCCAATTTTGTTTCACTATCTTCGTTATTGTAATTGAGTCGCAAAATTCTTTAGCATTTACTGTAAAATATTACATTTTTAACACATCGGAAATTTAATGTTTTGCTGCCTACAAAATCTCCTCAAAGAGGGTGGTAGTGGAACCAAGCGTGTGTGAGTTTGGAATGCATGAAATACGCATGTTTGTTCTGATAATTGAAATCAAGTGAAAAAGAAATTAAAATGAAAAGAGAATTTATTAAAACTACTACATAAATAATTTAGTCTGAAATAACTCGAAAACAGCAGTTTATAATTTGTATACGTAGCGTATTAAACTACATTGTCTTAAATTAAGTATTTCCAAGATGTTGAAACTTAAATAAAAAGAAATTCAATTATGCTTTAAGTTTGCTATATATTTTTTTTATACTTTGAATTATTAAGAATATCGCTAATTAGAAGTTTGGAAAGTTGGTTTTGTAATTAACATTCATTGTATTTATGTAAAACTTTGAAAATTGCCGCACTAATTAGTTATTTTTTTTTCAATTGACATAATTATAAACGCAAAAGTTTAGTTAATTTCAAATTTCTTCTGGTATATGCACATTGAAAAAGAATTTTTTACCAAACTTTTACATTGATTTAAAAGTTTCGTTAAAACGATCTTGATAAAAAAAATTGCTATAAGAGCAAACAAAACACAATTTTATTATTGATTCAGTAATTTCTAAATATTTACAACGATTTAATCATTATGTTAACGAATGGCGTTAACTTAAAAACGATCTCAAATCCTGCAAATTACGAAGAGTTATGCAATTGCAAGCAAACACCGAGAATTGTAAAGATAGAACAAAATTTAGCCAACAATGATAACTTGTTTGTTTCTTTTTTGTCTTCTGCTTCTTTTATTTTCATATTTTATCGTTCTCAACTTGTTATTAAGTAATTACTCTAAAACCATTGTAGTACAGAACAAAATTTAACAAATGATTAAAATATTATCTCCTACAATTCTTAATTACGTGAGTCGTATAATTTTTATAGCAATTGTCACTGGCTACTGGTTTATTTCGAGTAGATCTTTGTGTTAAAATATCGCAAAGCTTTTGCCGCGACATCGATTAATTCACTACTGATGTCAGACTACTTACACACTTTTATTAGTAATTTCTATACATGGGTAGTGCAAACATATACAGAGACCAAATAAAATCAAATTAATTAACAAAATAATAGGACCAACAAGATGTGGTGATAGAAGATGTCATTATATATAGGAAGCATCAACTTAATTGTCAAGTTTAAAATTGGGAGGGTGTGATAATAAATAGGTTTCAACAACAGTACAGTGAAATCATAGAGTTTTCTAAACAAAAATTGAAAGTGACAAAGTGATGTCGATTAAACAAAAGTTTACTATTGGGGTGGTATAAAATTAGCGTGAAATTAGAGTATTACACACGGGTGACAAAAAACAAAATAAAAACTAACAGAAACGTTAAATGACAAAGAAATTGAAGCGGTAAAAAAAAACTCGACAAGGAAAAAGATGAATTAAAAAAAGGAAAGGAAACAGAAAAGAAACCAAAAGATGGAACCTGGGGGAAAAAAAAAGAAGTCGTGATGAGAATCAGAGATAAATTCTGAGATGGATGAATTAAAACATTTAAGAGAGAAATGCAGAAAGAAAAATGAGGTGAACGACCAAAAACTAGATAGAAAGTTATGGTTCTAAAATGTGTAGATTTTGAGCGTACACTATAGTTACTAAAAAAAATGATACACTTCAGAATAACAAAAATAGCTAGAGAAGAAAAAACAAAGGTAAGAAAGAAGAGGAACCCCCGAGCCCCAAAATTAAGGTATCGTCCACGGCAATAATAACGGTAAATGGAAAGAAGGTAGAAAATTAGACAGAATAAAATCATTTTTAAAAAATGGAAAGATTGCAAGCATTAACAAGGGTAGCGGACGAAGTATTAGACAAAAAAAAACTTAAAAATTAAATATGGATTCGTATAACAAATGAAGACAGTAATGAAGAAAAAGAAAAGCAAAATTGAGTTGGTTACAGACTAACAATGTAAATAAGCATTACACTTAAGGAAACTAGAAAAGAATATAAAATAACATACAGAAGAGTAAAAGGTTAAATTATAAGTTTAAAAAGCACGTTCAGTACGGGTGTACTTTTACTGTAGGCACTTACCCCCGGTAGTAATATTGCAACAATATCAGCTTCTGTGATTTTGAAATAAAATGACATACATCAAAGACAGTCAAGGATAAGATATCATAATTTGGGTTATATAAACTTAGAATTATATGGCAAATCGATCCATATAAAAAGAAATTATAGGTTTCTATTTATAATAAGAACGTTAATAGCAACTTTTGGCACATCCTGTATAACTAAAGGTCTGAAATTATTTTAGGTAGAACAAAAATGATCGATTATAACCATATCCCAAATTTCAAACTTTTAATTTTTCTGCAAGTTAAAAAATTTTTAATGCACGCTCTACGCAGATCACCCTCTATAAATAGAGATATAAATCACAGCAGCATTGATAAAGACAACAGGAAATGATTCAAAATGCATTCCTGGAACAAAAGAAAAACAAATATAACAGAAAATGAAAAAACAATGAAGAAATAGAATGAGAAGATCTAAGTTTAATCTGGACTCGCAGCTGACGATGTTCAGGCAGGTCACATAAGCATTAGACCCGCAAGTAAAAAATATGGTTTGAAACGTAAAACTTTATGTAGGTTTACAATCAAAAGGGTTTTTGATGAAATAAACAATAGAAGCAATCCAACCCGGAGAAAAAAGAGTAACTAAAAATTTAGGTTCTACGTGCATCAAAATGGTTCTTCCGACTCAAAGTTTAAAAAATGCAATATGAATATGCTTCTATAAACAGCATCATTGTATACAGACAAGCACGCAGACGAGATGTGGCACTGCTACTTCCAAAACAGTCACAGGGTTGTATCATCATTAAGGTTCCTAGGGACTACTAGTTTTGGAAGAATGATCTGTTTAATTAGGCAAAAGTTAAATGCTTTTGACAAATTAACAAAAGCTTTTCCATTGGCGTTCACCCTCTTTAATATAATGTCAGGCTTCAGTGTGAGATGTATTTCGCCCCTCAATCAAGATGTTTTTGATGCATCAAAGTTCATTCTAGCTGATAAACAGGACAGACGTAGGCCCACCGCCTATTCATCATCAGAAAACTCCTAAAAAGGACACACAAACAAAGACAGAAAACCTAGAAAATCTCATATTGTAACAAATATACAGGAAAACAAAGAACTGGAAAATATCACACTTAAAAAATTAATGCCACCTAAACCACGTCAATTAGCAAAAAAACTGTCATCTTTTCATCGAGTTAAGATGAGGTAGAACCGAAATTGAATGATACTTATTGCTCTGGAGGAGAGAATTTTATACCGTCCTTCTCTGCTGATGAACACAGAAACTGACTTCTTTGATGAAATGGCCTTCAAAGTTGGATCGTGGGTTCTAATTTGTATTTCGAGTTGTCAAATGTAACTTTGTTGCCTTTGAAGATGTAAAAAATATTACCTGAGCCACAAGTCCCTCTAGATTTTTATAATTTAAGGTCTCGTTTCCCAATGCCTTAACTGTGCACTATCAAACAGTTTTTTTTTACTTTTTCTCTTATTCTTTTACTTTTTAACCCCTTGACCCAAGATACATTGGCAACACACCCAAGATATATGTTCCAAAGTGTTACCTTACCGAAATAAAATATTAAAAAAGTATATAGTTGTAACATTTTAAAAAAATTCTTGAAAAAAACAAATTTAAGGTAAAACGGTTTCCCTTAAGTTTGAAATGACGTTTACTTGTGATATTTCTAAATTTTGATTAAGCAAAACGACAAATATCCAGTTTTCCGTTTTTTTCTAAAAGAATTAGTGCTCAACTTGATTGAGATAGGTACGACAATGTATTTACACCCGTTTAGTGTGTGGGTTATTCCATGTCAAATCAACTAATATTTATTTTGGTTTCCATATGACCAAATTATCAATTTGGTACAGGTGTAGATAGGTATTAAATGGATACTTTCCCAAAATTAAAAACTTAAAAACTGATTGGTTTTGAAGTAAAAGGTATGCATTTTTGCCATTTCCCGTGAATGATTTAATAGTATATTATGATACGAGTTTCATAAGAAGCATTTTGGCGCACGCACGGGTTTAGGGCACGACGAGCGCAGCGAGGAGTGCCATAAAGTAAGTGCGACAAAATGCCTTATAAACGAGATATCATATAGTATTTTCTACTTTGCGTTTTTGGGCTTTGTAAAATATAAATAACTTTAAAAAAATTTTATCACTAAGGTTGTCACTGTTGGCAACACTTTTTTCAATTAAAGGCGGCTATGGTTATAAATATATTCGAAGCGTCAGTATAATTTTTCTGTAGAGTTAATTATAAATTTTATTCGTGTAAAGAAGTTGTTAAATATGGAAGATGATTTAGAAAGTACTCCTCCTGAAATACGAGAAATCGCACAAAACACAATGGAAAATTTGCTTCCAGTAAAGTCGCGCTCAACTTATGAAAAAATTTTACGGAATTTGAGAAATGGCGCAAAGAGAATAACATTTCGACGATTTCTGAAAACGTCATGCTGGCATATTTTGAGTTAAAACGGCAAAAATACAAAGCATCCAGCTTATGGAGTCTTTATTCTCAATTAAAGTCGTGTATAAACATCCATTTAAATCATGACATTTCGAATTATTACAAATTAAAAGCTCTTCTAAAACGGTGTTCAGAAGGATACACTCGAAAAATCCAAAATTTTAGAAGAATTCGAAATTAGTAAATTTATTAACGAAGCAGAAGACAAAATTTATTTGGCAATGAAAGTAAGTATAATTGTATTATTAGAAAGTGTATAAATTATGACGATTTCAAATTAGTAAAAATAATAACTAAATGAATAACTACATACTACATAAATAACTATACTCTTAATAACTACTTCTAAAAACTACATAAATAACTATACTTCTAAAAACTACATAAATAACTATACTCCTAATAACTATTTCTAAAAACTACATAAATAACTACTTCTATAACTACCGATATAAATAGTAAAGGCAGCAATTGCACCAAACTCAGTTAAATTTAACTGTGGTTTAAAACAATCATTACTCCCTTAAATGAATCGAGTTTGGTGCAACTGACCTAAATAAAACGAATTTTATGAATTTTAGGTCATCTTGATAATGGGATACAGCGGGGCCTGTAGGCGTGATGAGCTCACAAACATGTCCACTGATGACGTTAAATTACAGTCCGACACCATTATAGTCTCCATACCAACAACAAAAACAACTTGTCCAGAGAATTTGTTATTACTGAAAAAAATGGATTACATTAATTAATGCTTATGTTGCTCTAAGACCCACCAACACCACACACAAGCGATTTTTTGACATATAGAAATGGACGTTGCATTAATAACCCTATTGGAATTAACACAATGGGCAAAGTCTCAAAAGAAATTGCCATTTTTCTTAAACTGCCCCATCCACAACTTTATACGGGCCACTGTTTTAGGAGGTCGAGTGCCACTCAGTTGGCCAATAAGGGTGGAGACTTGCTGAGCCTCAAACGTCACGGTGGATGGAAATCGTCTGCTGTGGCTGAAGGGTATGTCGAGTCGACCCTAAGTAAGAAAATTGAAGTGGCAGAAATGCTTAGGCCTTGTGCAAACCCACCTTCTTGTTCCACTTCAGATAATAGTTTTAATTTGCCAAGTTCTTCGACACAGAATCCTCTTATTGACATCACCACAACTAATGCAAATACTCAAAACATTGTTACTGCCAATGAGTGTTCCGGGTGTTGTAATTCATGCAAAAGATTCTTCGTCAGTGACCGTTAACGTCTCCTATAATAATTGTAATTTTTATAGTCATAATAATTGAGTTCTAGTTTGTTGTTTACTTGTTTTTAAAATAAAAACTATATCTGAAATCTTCCTTTATGACAGAACAAAAATTAAGACCTACAGAATAATAAACATAATAGAATTTAGAACCATGTGAATGTGCACTTTGACAACGATACCCGGTATCCCCACCATTGTGTCGGCGCAGAATTCAAATTAGTCGTCTTTAAAAACACATTACTAATCCCTAATCAAATTATTAGACGCACCTTACTTTTGGAAACTTACTGATCTTGAACATACTTCTTTTATTCTTCACTTACAATATTATAATATTAAATTACATTACACAAATTTTCACAAAAGAATAATTTTAGATGTAATTAAATGTACATACTTGGAATCTTGAATTTACCAATCAAAACACCCATATTTGTATTAAAGTCATGCTTTCAATAATACATATATAAAATAATAATTACACAGAATTTGTTTCTTGTAAACGTGCCAATGGAGTTTCATGCCGTAAGGACAACAAGAGTTCAACTATTTCCAAAAACGTTGGCATTCTTTGAGCCCAAGATTCCAATAACCACCGAACTTATGGTATCTTTATTACAAACGTTAAAATGTTTCCAGAGCTTTGTTTTCTTTTGAATGTTAACCGAACAACAAAGTGGCCCGTAACAAGTAACAATCTTTGTAGGGTTACAAAGAATCTTTTGTTCGTGCCGAAGGTAACATCCACTTCAAAGTGTTGTGCTCTAGTTTTATGTACTGTAAAAGAAAACAAAATTACAATGTTATAGGGTGAGGCTCTTGAGTTTATTTATGTCAGTAACATAATATATTTAACTTCGCCAATTTTATCAAAAGCAAAACTGATATAACAAATAAAGGTAGTACTTACCGTCTATATACTTTGCTACGAAAATAATTAAACAATGTTTATAGTGTTGCTTAAAATTGGAATTTCAACTTAGTTTTATTCCATTGAGGTTATGCTAAACATTTCTAAATATGCGATTAAAATTAAATGACATTAAGCCACTATTGCCAACTAAAAGAAAATTTTCACCGTTTTAGTGTAATTTTTATGAAACCGTATTTATTTTATGAAACGCGTTTGCGTATCATAAAAACTACAATATGAACGCAAAGTAGAAAAAAAAGTTTTAGATGTTTGTTTGTTTTGTTTTGTTATTTAAGCTTATTTATTTATTTATTTTATTTTATAAGTTCTGTACGAGGAAATCAAAAATTCTTACCCCAAGTTTCTAGCACCAATACTTCCTGAGACGCTGGACTTTATGGAAGGCCAAAAATGCCCATGTAGACCTATAGATAAATTTACCTAAATTTTATCATAAATAGAAAAAAATATTGAAAATTTTATATTATATTATATTTTCAAATTAGTTTCTACGAAAATTTAATTTGCTCGTCTTTTGACAAGTTGTATTCTGCGCTATTATAGTGCAAAATAGCATTAAATCATCCGGATCTCGAATAGACGTACGAAAAAAAATATCAGTGTTCTAATAAACGTCGGATCTCTTAATGGAAGTCAGGTTTTAAAAATACGGTATTAAGCTTTTTTATTTTTTCAGTGAATATAATAATGAATATTAAAAAGTGTCGTCGTTTTTATTTTAATTTTAACATTTTGTTTCTAAAGTGTCCGACTTTTTTGAGATAATTCGTTATTTATACAGTGTGTAAATGAAAATTTTTTTAACAAACTTTGCAAGAAGGCAAAAAATGAAATAAAAAAATTTCTGTGCAATACTGTAGTGTGACACATCGTCTATAATTTCTTACAATTTAATGGTTAAATAACTTAGAAAAACAATGGTGTATTAATTTTATCCTACATGAAAACATGTTTCTAGTCTACTAACTTAAAAAAATTTACTTCAATTAAATGTCCAGCGTCTATTTTATCAAGTGTTTCAATATAAATATTGCTCATGAGTAATACGATAATAGCGCGGAATACTAATTACTCAAAAAACGATCAAATTAAAAATTGTTTGTGGGTATTTTTGGCCCCCTCCATAAAGTCCTGCATGTATGTGATATCTCAGGAAGTTTATTTTTTTAATTCCTCTTACAAAACTTAATTTAAATAACAAATTTGTTTGATTATCTCTAAAACTTTTACAATGATTTACGGAAATATCAAAAAATTCGTGCATTGCCTAAATTTTGATAAAAAACTATAGACATTTTTATTTCAAAAACTAATCATTGTTAGGACTTTCAATTTTGGATAAGTAACTACTTAACACCTATCAACAACTGTACCAAATTGAATAATTTTTTAAGATGATTGGAACACCCTTGTTGAGTTGACATGGAATGACCCGTGTCTAAATACTTTTATTTTGTTTAGAATTCTGGAAATGTGTTTTTAGACGATTACTCAAAATTATCTTTATAGCGTTTTGCAAAACTCGATTATATTTGATGTGAGAATTGTCGGAAATTTTTCTGTGATTTTGTGACACCAAATTCTACATCGTTCTCTATAGTATAAGCTGCAGGAAATCCAGACTTAGTAAAACTTTGGGGTGTTGTTTAGTACTACTTGGTAGTTTAATAACCAAGTTTTCCTCAAAAAATATCTAGAGCTAACTACAGGGTGTCCAATTTTTTTGGCACTTTTTTTTTCTATAATTATGCCATATAATTTTATTTATTCATAAAAACGTTTCAAATAAAAATTGTAGAAAACAAAATTTACTGTAAATTCCTCTGGTCGAGTTTGTTGTCAACAAAACAGAAAAAAATACTTTAAAAAGATGGTTTCATTGGTTTACACTACGCCCGATGATTTCAAAGGATGCCGATTCTTTAGCTAATAAGCTTTTAGACCACCCCCTACTACCACCACCCTCCTGCTTTTATGGTTTTCTGCTGTACTAAGAAGAACATCAAAAAATCACAGTTGACGTAGTTGTGATATACTGCAGTGGGAAGTATTTTTGAATAAATAAAAAGTTTGTTATTTAAATCAAAAATTAATAATTAAAAATTTTATTATAAATGTTTCTATTTAAAGGAGATGTAAAATTTAAATTTTTTGAGATATAAAGTTCCTAAAAAGCCGTTCCATATTTTTTTTAATAATAAAATAATTTTGTTTGTACATAAACAAACAATTTCTGTTTAATTAGCAAAGTAAGTAATGTTTAGTAGTTAAGTTATATTTATAGTATTCTTAAATGCAAAAATAACATTCCGTGATAACAGATCAAACCGAGAAATTCAGATTCGATTGTCAACAGTCAGGCATTAAACATGTAAGTTTTCATTTATTGAGACTAAAATTTTATCACAACTATTATAAATAATTAAAAGTGTCCTTAATAAACAAAAGAAATTATCAACTAAAGATTGCTGCCATTGAAACAGAAATCAAATATAACGACATTTGATGACATCTTCATGTTTAACAAAAGGTCCGTTCTTTTAAAATTATAAACCAATTTTGTTTTCATATTTGTAAAGATTAATTCAAATCATTTTCCATTGTATGCACGCACCTTACTTAAGTAAACATAATATTTCTTTATAATTATTCTTGTAAAAATTTTGTTTATTTGGGTGTAAATTAAATTTGTTATTTCATAATTTTATATATATATATATATATAATGAAAGGATTAGTAAATAAAAAGATAGGAAAGAAAGGAGGTAAGGTATATGCATTATTCGTGGATATAAAAACGGCATTTGATAGAGTAGATAGAAGGACATTATGGGAAATGATGAGGAAAAATAAAATAAGAGAAGACATAATAGACGCAGTGGAAGAGATTTATAAACAAACAACAAATAGAGTAAAGGTAAAAGGGAAGTTAGGAAAGAAGTTTTTGACAGAAAAAGGTTTGAAACAGGGATGTCCGTTCAGCCCTATGCAATTTTCAATATATATATAAGGGATCTAAAAGAAGAAATGAGGAGAGATCAGGTTCGAGGAATAAAAATAGGAAGAAAAAATGTAATAACACTTGCATATGCGGACAATATAGTAATTCTTACAAGTAAAGAGGAAGAAATGAAAAAAGCAATAAAGCCGTTGAGAAGATATTTAGAGAAAAAGCAATTAGAGGTAAACGTGAAAAACAAAAATAATAGTATTTAAGAAGAAAATAGGAAGAGAAAAAAGGAGAAATGGTGGTGGGGAAAAAAAAGAAATAGAAAGAGTGAACAAATACAAATACTTGAGATACATAATGAGATATGACAATAAATCCAGCAATCATATAAAAGAATTAAAAAAAAAGAAGTAATATAATGGGACAAGCATGGAGTATAGGAGAAAGATTATTCGGTAAAGAAGTAGAAAAAAAGAAAGTAGTTATTCGAAAAAATAGTAATAAGTGTGATGATGTACGGAGTGGAGATTTGGGGATGAAAGGTATGGGAAAAACTAGAGAAGATACAGGAAAAATTTTATAGACGGACTATAGGATTGGAGAGGGAAACACCAGGGTATTTAATTGAGGAAGAAATGAAAATAAAAAAAATAAGAATACAAGCAGAAAGGAGAGCAATAAAATTTGAGGAAAAGATGGAAGATAGAAAAGACAATAAAATTCTATATGAATGTTGAAAGGAAGTAGAATGGCAAAGAACAAAGCACGTAGAAGAAGAGAGAAGAGCATACTATAGAAGATGCGGTTATGCGACAGAAGAGGTAAGAAGAATGAGAGGAAGGAAGAAGGATGGAAGAAAAGATAACACAAAGAGACAAAGACAATCAAAAACAAGAAAAAGAGATGAAGATAAAAGAATCAAAATATATCACGAAATACAAATATATGATGGTGGAAGGGATACTAAAATATATCACAGGAGGATTAAACCTAAAAGAAAAACATGTGGTAGCCAGGTATAAACTAGGAAATGAGAAAAATGAAAATAAATATTGGAAGAACGGTGAAGAAAGAATGTGTAGAATGTGTGGGGAAAATTGGGAGAATGTAGAACACATGGTAGATGAATGCATCAAATTAAGAAGAAAGGAAGTGAGAAGGAAAGTGCTGCTAGAGAGAAAATGGAGAAAGTATAAAATGGATTAAAGAGGTAGAAACCAAAGACGATGGATGAAAGAAAGGAAGAAGAACTTTAATATGTAAAATTTTAATTGTTGAGCTTAAAAAGTTTGCTGGCGAGGCGTTAGCGGAGACAGCAAATTAAGTAAAACAATTATATTTTTTAACTCCAAGTGAAATATATTATTTTTTCTTCATGCGTTTATTACCAGTTTTCATGTGTTATTTTCAAATTTTTGAGATTCTCGAGTGTTATAGTGACGTTTATTCTCGACGAATCAAGTTGGTATTTTACTGTTGCATTTATAATATGACATAACCAAGGTACCAACCTCTAAATAGTTGTGAAAACAAAAGAACTGTTGCTTTTTAATGTTTAGACAGTAAAAAGCATTTTTAGCGTTTGTCAGTAGTTCAATAATATGCCGTTTTATTGTCGCTTGAAGAAAATAGTAGATTATTTTACTAGGAGTTAAACAATATAATTCTTGAGCTTAAAAGTTTGCTGGCGAGGTGTTAGCCGAGACAGCAAATTACTCCAAACAATTATATTTTTTAACTCCAAGTGAAATATATTATTTTTTCTTCAAGGGTTTATGCTAGTTTTCATGTGTTATTTTCAAATTTTCGAGATTCTCGAGTCTTATAGTGACTTTTATTCTTGACGAATCAAGTTGGTACTTTACTGTTACATTCATAATATGACATAACCGAGGTACCAACCTCTAAATAGTTGTGGAAACAAAATAACTGTTTTGCTTTTAATGTCTAGACAGTAAAAGAATTTTTAGCGTCTGCCAGTAGTTCAATAATATGACGTTTTATTGTCGCTTGAAGAAAAATAAATTTAATTTGATTGATTTGATTTTGATGCGGTCAAAGTAACGTTACGAAGATGGCCTTTATTATTAGGAAAACCACTGAAATACGAAAAGATGATACACCATTATTCTTACAATGAAAATAAACTCATTAGAATCATGGAAGAATAAGTGCCTTGTTACACGCTATAATAATGGCAGTTAAGGCCAAAATTAGAGAGTATTTGATGTATTTAGACAAGTCACATTTGACAATGCCGACTTTCCACGTCATGGGTGGAATGGCAGTGATACCAAGAATGCAGAAATCAGTGAAACAGAACTAGCTCGATTGAAAGTTAGCTCAACATCGAATTTGATCAATACAGGTAGAAGTTTTTCAATTTGTCAACTTCTCATATAACTATACCTTTTTATTTTTATTTTTATTATTCACTACTAGACTGCCATTTTGTGAAATTTTGCTTTTCTTTCAGCCCTTGTATCTCAGTGTCCCTGAGCTGAGAAAAGATTTTGACTAGCAAAACTTATTGGAAATTAAATGTCAAAAATCGCAATATTTAGCTGTAGGTATTTTTCGGGGAAAACTTGGACTTAAGATGATTAGGTAATACCAAACAACATCTCAAAGTTTTGCTAAGTCTGCCTTTTTTTTAAGCTGGCACCATTTTCAAGTTTCAACCGATTGTACTAGTATGGACAAAAACTTATCTACATGTTACAGAACTTTAATAGAAAAAATATAAAAATAAGATTTGAGTTTAATTGATAATATTACCAGATATTACGAATAATGTGAAAAAATTGTATTGTGTTAAGGTATATATTCATCCGTGGTCGTCTCTTTAATCATTTTCTAAAACTCAATCTTGTAAAGTAGGTTAATAAAATTAATATTAAATAAGCATTAAGTATTACGCTAATTAAGATGAAGTACATCTTTACTTAAAACACTATGGAAATTATTAATTTGAACCATTACTGTTTTAATCAATAAAAATGATAAGTTATTACAAAAGATATCAAAAATAATTTTAAAAGATTATGGAAATATAATTTTAATATAACATGGCATTTCGCTTTCTTTAATGAATTCTTATAAGCATAAGACGCTTTCAAGATTAATACGTCAGAATTTAATGTAGGTACACAAAAGTTCCATTTATCCGTTTATGTACAAATAAAAAGTCCCTAAGCATTTTCTTTGCGTTCAAAAAGAGTTTACCGAAGAAGTCGTTTGATAAATACATTAATAAGAAATTTCCTTCACCCTCGTTCGTCTTTTAATCATACGATGACAGCAGCTTTCAGAGAAGCGTTAAAATCGGTTCAAGGGGAGCACTCTTGAAATTACCAAAGCATGATGATATAACAGGCAAGTGCAATACAGTGGTGGTATAGTAGGCAAGAAGACACATGTGCAAGGAAAGAGCTCGAAATGATAGTTTTAACGATATTAACAACTTCCGCACTGCTTGCAAACAGTTTAAATTAAACCGCGTTGAAATTCTATCTCTGATCTAGATTAAAATTATTGTTATTGCTTTATTAAATGACTACACATTCGGTTCCACACCGAAACCAACCTATTTTATTTTTCATATTTGCGCAATTTCCGGTTTAACGCCTTAATGTATTTTTATCTAACTTTATATTTCATAGTTGTAATTAAATTTGTGCTTGAGCAATCCTTCCATTGATATAACTATTAATACTTTTGTGAGAGATTAATCGAGTCGTGTTTTATGACGTTTTTATATTTATTTCCTCTTCTATTTTATTTGTGAACGTGCTGCATAAAGAGTGCAAACAAGTTTTTTTTTTAAAAGAAAACACACGACACAAAGTCACGTAAATAAATAATTAAAATATTATCTTTTAGACGATTCATTAACGAAATTCACTATAACCAGTAATAAACTTTACACAGATGCAGGGACGCATACTTTCAAGTGTATTTAACATGCAAATTAAAGTCCTGTTCGGAATTTCAAAAAGATATATAAAGTCAATTTTAATTGTAAAGTCGAACAAGCCCTATTGACTTGTGCACATTGTGTGTCCATCTGAAAGAACTATGCAATTGCGAAAATGTCACATTAATTTAAAAAGAAAAGGTTTTAAACAAAGCCCGAATGCATTAACGTCCATTGTGAAGACATTAAGGAGTCGTTTAGAAAATACGCCATGACATTATTATTTAGATTGTGAAGAAAGAATTAAAGCGTTGGTCGTTAAATGCACCAACATTTCTCATGCATGAACGACATTGCTTTGCAAACGTAAATTGAGTTCTCGAAATAATTCTTTTAGTTATTGTAACTTAACCACAATATATAAATTTGTACTTTTTGATAAACATTGTATTAGAAGTGGTTTTAAATTAAATCGTCTATTGAAGAAATGCATAATGCAAAAGTAGACCCCCTTGTGCTGACTAATCTGTAACCAAAGACTCTCGGTATCTTCAAACAAGCCATTCAGTTTCACTGAAATATTTAACTTGTCTAGTTAGGGTTACTTAATTGATGTACACGTTAAGTTGTACCCCAAATTTTACTTGTGTTTAGTGAATGATGGAATATTTATGTTTACATCACAATGCAACTGACTGGAAAGAATGACGTTTTGAATTAATTACATAACTTTTTTAAACTTCTATATTTATTCGACATTTACAATCAGTGTACTTTACAATGGTACTAGAAATGTCTATCTGCTGTAATGTCAACGACACGACCGTTTGTTCTAGTACATAATATTAACAACATAAAAATTTATTGTTTGTAACTGGAATTAACTAATGTTGTTAGGAAAAGTGCAACAAAGAAATTAATTTAACCAATTATTAAAAAGTAACCATTCCACTAGTTTTGATGTTTATTATTATTAATTCAATTTATTTGTCTTACCTTACCTTACCTTTTCAACATACAAAATAAACAGTAAAAACAAGAAAAACTGTTTAGTGGAAAAAGATATTGGAATTGTTTTTTGTTCATGTTTTCTTTAATTAAGATTTTATTCTCTTACAACCCAACTTTTCTAAAAAATTAGTATCCAAAAACATTACAAAAATATTCTATAGTATCTACAAAATTAAAAATAGAATTTAAAAAAATAACTAATTGCTTACAAAAATCATAAAACAATTAAAAAAACACTTTTTAGTAAATTAAAAAACAAAACAAATTTGACAACAAACTGATGTAGTATACAAAATAGACTGTCAAAATTGAGACAAATCATATATAGGACAAACAAAACAATTTTATATAAAAGAATTAACCGACACAAAAATGCGATATAAAGAAAATTAACTTTTCCACAAAAACAATCATCTGACCATGCTGTACTTAATTTTAATACATAAATTATAACTTCCAATTAAATTATATACTAAATATACGTTTTATTTAAAAAACTTAACTATAGTTTTGACTTGTTAATATTTGCAAGTCATCATTAGAAGTAAGTTTTTTACAGAACAACAAATGATGTGACATCAATCAACAACATAAACAAAAAAGTTCTTTGGTAGGTGCTTAATTTTAGCAAAATTAATATTTAAGAAATACTACTAGAAAAAGAGTGCCCATTAAGTATAACACGTTTAGCAAAAGTTTATTTAATTGAATTATAAAAATAAAGGATTATTAATGTGTCGTAAATGTTTTTTATACGTATATCAAAATTCCTAATAGCTTTGCCAACATAAAATTTACCACAAGAACCAAAATTTTTTAAATAATTTTAGTTATTGATTAATTTATTAGAAAAAATTGTGATAAATTATTAATTATTAACAATACGTATTTTTCTTCCCAAAGTGCAAAAGGTAGGTGAACAGTATAACTTTAACTTCATAGTGAGTGAATTTCGGAATTTCAATAATTTTTTTGGGAAAATTACCAAATAATCCGCATTTTTTCTTCTGTCAAACGTCTATTTTACGCTGGTAACTTTAGTTTTTTTAAATTCCTGTGTCCGTTTTATTCACCTCCTCCGTTAAGTTTTTCAAATAAAAAATATATTTAGTACCTATTCGTTTGACTAGAACTTATAATTTATTTATTAAAAATTACCAATACATTCATAGATCCATCATTGTTTAACTTTTATTAAATTTTGATTTTAAAAAACAATATTAAAAAAGAAAACAATTACAATAAAAGAACTTTTCAAGAAATGATACACCTCAATAAATAATATAATGTTAAAATATTTTAAAATTAAAATCAAAAAAACAAATTTTGTCAGGAACAGGTGAGTAGGAAAATTTATTTTGGTTAAACTAAAATTAACAAGTTTTTTCTTTTTTAAATTTTTAGATAACTATTTCTTAAGCTTGAAAAAGCAAACACTGTTTTGCAAAACGTCACCTTAATTAATAAATAATGAATAAAGAATACGATTCAAGTTGCATTGATGCAAGTTTGATTTTACATTGCTTTTTTTTAGTTTTACCAAAATTTTCAAAAGAGAAACCTATTTTCTTGATTTTGTTCTCCTGGTTTCTTTTTTTCTTTTTCTATCTAATTTCTTTCATCCACCAACTTTCTCATTCACTAATCCCCCACCTTACTATCCAAGCAACACTTTTCTTTCCTCTTTTTCACTGTACTCTACCGTCAATTGCTCTATATTTTCCCACCCCTCCCTAGTCCCTACAAATTCTACATTTAATCATAAAAAAATATTCTTAAAAAAAGAACTAAAATAATACTTTCCTTACAAAATATTAATTGCTTTTTGAAACAAATCAAAGGATTTGACCAATTTTTTTTTTCGTGAATACAGGATGGTCCGAATTGATTGTAGGAATCTTAAAGCATAGAAAGTACATCAAAAATAAAGGCCGAAGTGTCATATAAACTATGGACTAAATGTGCCCTCTAGCGGGGAGATGTGAAAAATGCATTAATGCTAATGGCATGCACTTTGAACAAGCGTTGTGATAATTCAATTTAAAATTAATTTAATTCTGTCTTTTTTTCGTTTCAATCTTTGTAATTTTATAGTTAAAAAATAAAATTTGGTTTCTAAGGCAATTTTTTTCATCATGTATTAGTTTATAAAATATGACGATATCTCAAAAACTACGCGAAATAAAAGAAACGTGAAGAGAAGCTTTTCTAAAGAAAAAGTATGGGCTACAATATGAGCTGCATCAGAATATCCTAAAGTTACAGCTTAACAAAATTTAAACTTGTCAAACTTTTTGAACGACTGCCGTATCTGTCCAGATCTTTTCAAAAATTTAAAAAAAATCCAAATGACCACTTTAAAATGCTGAACATGTCTACCAAATTTTATTTGAATAACTTTTATCGCTTAGGAATTAAAAATAAAAAACTGGTTTCTGGGAAACTCCTTTAGGGGTAGCAAGCTCTACTAGGGGGCACTTTTCGACCATAGTTTATATGGCACTTCGGCCTTTATTTTTCCTACAATTAATTTGGACCACCCTGTATATTCATTGATGGTAGTTTGTGCGTATATTTTGTATTGTTGTTACAGAACACAGTGGAAGTATATATTTTAAATTACATGGCACATTTAGTGCCGTATTGATGGCTGTTGTTGATAAGGCTACCGTATTCGGTATGCTGATGTAGGATGCCAAGGAAGAATCTCAGAAATTAATTGCAACCCCCAAATCCAACAAACATATCAAACGAATCAAACGTGCATCCTATTCCGTTTGTTTTGATGCAGATGATGCGATTGCATTAAGTAAAACTTTGTGAAGTTTAATACAAGTACACTTCCGAATGGTTCTCAAAAACGCGTGTTTAATCATCTATTGGGCAGAACTTGATGTAATATTGAAAACGGCATTTGTTTTAGAGTATTTAGAAGACCTAGTTGATTAAGGTTAAAAAATTGAAAACGTGGTATTTCTTTCACAACTTTCTACAACGGAATAGGTCGCGCAAACATACACACCCTGGTACATATGACATTGAAGAATTAGATACTGGTATAATAATACCTGATCCATAGAGGTACGAAGATAAGGGAGGTTTCTCAATTTATAGTGCATACAGAGCAAAAGTCCAAATGACGCAAAAAAATGATGGGCGAATTAGCCCGATTCTTGGAATCAAACAAAGGGGAAGTATCGTGGCAGGATAGATTTGCTTAAGTTTCTGTTATAATATTAACATTAATGTTCCATCGAGTTTTTATGTGCCATAGTTGCATAAGTATTGCTGAAATAAACTTTTAAGGAATTGTTTTATTTATTATTTAGAGAGTTTAGATAAGTGGAGAGTAAATACTTTTATGCTTAAAACCTTCAAATTGATTCAATAAGTCTGAAGAAAATGGTATACATACAGGGTTTTCAAACTTAAGTCAGCACTATTGCTAACTTTGTTATTATTAGAGCTACAGGGTCGGTTAAATAGGCAAACTAGTAGCATTTGTTTTTCTAATCACTATGGTAAAAACAAAATAAAAATATTCTCAATCGATAGGAATTAAATACATAACTAAAAGTGTCCTATTATTTTTTATCCTAAAGTCAAAAATCTACTTCCACAGTACTGCAACTGCATTTGGAGGCATTATTTTTAGTTAAAATCACATATTGTCTTCCAAAATTATACCTGCTCTACTTTTAGTTTTATCTTTAATTTTATTTCACTCTCTGGTAAATTGAGTTTTGTGGTACTTTATTTTCCTTCATATTTCTTTCATGTTATATTTCTTCCACGTTTGTTTGAAAGTTTGAAGCCATTTTCGACATTTCAACATATTTCAGATTTTTATGACTGTATTCTGGGCATGAAATGTCCTATAGTGTAGGGGAATTATGTAACATTTTAAGTTCTACGATTTGCTGTTTAGTCAAAGTCATAAACTAGTCCGGTTTAAATTCGGGTATAAAAACCGTCATTAATTGGAATTTATTTGTAATTGCGGGAGTGGTCATCTTTTTCAGAGGTCCTTCCATATCCGATGTTAGATGTAGACTAATAAGTTTTACTTTGCAGCTTGTATTTGTACTAGTTCAAAGGGGACAGGGCTTTATGGTTTTTGTAAAATGCCGTTCGGGTGTTCTAGAGGATAGATTCCAGATTTAGTAGAGTCTCAGGGCTTCTTCCTTTCTGTTGAAGTTTCATTGGAGTTTGTGAGATTGCCAACCAATTTTCTATGATAACCGTTAGCCGTTGCTAGTAACTAGAATCTTTTTAAGAGTATATTCTGATCCCCTTTGCTAAGCTCATGTTGAGCTACAGCTGATTTTTAGAGTTTTCCAGGTAGCAGTCGTTGTTTTTTAAGTCTAGTTTTCCACAAAAACAAGTTATACGACAAACTCCAGCTGCTAAAAAAGGATCTCATTCACCCATTGTTGATCTGATGGTCTGTTGAATCTTCTTAGTTGGTTTGAAGATAGTTTTGATGTCGTGGCTCTTTAGAATTCTTCCTATGCAGTCTGTGACTTTGGATATGTATGATAAGTATGCGTGGGCAGTAATTGATCGACTTTGAGATTCCGGTGCTTTTGATCTTTTGAACTTTATTAATTTTACAATCTGCTTTCTAGTGTATTCGTTAGTCTCAAAGCAGTTTTTGAGTTCTGCCTAAAGATTCCGTAGTTTACAAATCCTTTGAGCTCGTTCTGTCAGGGCCTTGATTATTCTGTTTTTTTGGCTTGGGTAATAGTTCAATAGAACATGCAGGTACTTGTCCATGTATGTAAGTTTTCTGTACACTGGATGTTTGTTTTTCCACCAGTATATCTAAAAATGGCCGTTGTTGTTCATCTTTTGTTACCAAGCTTGGGTGTTGGCTCTTCAGATGTTAAAAACACTGGTTTTCTATGCTGTGTTTCCAAACAACGAAAATATTATTTACGTACCAAAATAATGACGATGGCTTGTATTTCGGAGTCTCGATGGCTTTCTTTTCATAATACTCCATAAAGAGATTGGCCATTACTAGACTCAATGGACTTCTTATTGCCAAATTATCCCTTTTTTGAAGAACTCTTTATTCCAAACGAAGCAGCTTTTGGTGAGAGAGATTTTGAAAAACCTGCTGTTGGTGATCCTATCAGTCTGAACTCTCCCTAAATCACCAATATACTTCCTAACTATAAATTCAAAAATTTTGACATAAGAATGCCACACCAAGAAGGGGTTGGAATTATGGATCAAACTTATCAGAAATGTTTAACTAGTCAAAGGTAGTAATCAATTAAAGTTTGAAAGAAACTGAACAATGGATAAATACTTTTTATTAATAATGTGTTGGACCAGTGCTATTAGTCTAGCACTGTCCCGTCGTTCTTGGCGTAGATTCCATAATGTGGTCGCACTTTTCGTGTAATTCATGCCGGATAAACTTTTAGCCAAGTTTACCAAAGGTTGGATAACTTTTGAGTCTCCTACCAATCATAATTCAGACAAGTTTAATAGGCGAAATATTGAGAAATCTCCTGCAATTTGGAATAGACATTATATTGAAAAATTCTGCTTCTGGAGGAAAGGAAGTATATAGGGTTTTACTAACATATCATAAACATATTGATTGGATTAATAGAGAGTGGTAGAGTGAAGGATTAAGATCTTGAACTTTGTTTGTTTGAAGTTCTTCACCATGCGATAGTGGGTAAACGCTGACACTATAATATCATGAAGAAATTAAATAATAATTCCATACATACAAATTCTTCAAAAAATTTACAACGTATTTAGTGCCTAAGAACTGAGTTACACAATTTGATCAAATCGGTACCTGGATTTACCTCTACATTAAAATAAAAATGGGCAGAAGCCTGCAGAATTAAAAGTTGTTTTTTAGAAGTAAACAAAATTTGCCAAGGCAGAGTTGAAAACTTTAGTAGTTTTGACGTCACATCTGCAACTATCTTGAAGGTTGGAAATGCTGAAATAATTTTCGGTAAATGTTCAAACTAAACTAAATAGCCAAACACGTATAAGCTAAAGTCGTTATACCACACAAATATAGTTCATTGGGCCATTTTAATTTTAAAAAGAGAATAGTTATCTAATCATAAATCACGTATGTCATGTTACAAATTTATTTTTGTATTTTGGGTCACTTACAGAGCTATAAAAGCACCCAAATGAGTTCTTTTATAGAAATTTGAGTTTTTTATAGAAATAGAACAATTTTTATTTCGAACAGTGGTAACACTGATAACGTCCAAGCTGTCATTACGTTCGGCATGCATTAATTTAAATCGTAATTAAGTAGATTTATTTATCTACTTACTTTTATTTCCACTCATTTTTTTAATGAAACATATGATAAATGTACTAATTAAACTTAAACTAACATTTAAACTAAAGTTTAATAAAAATATTGCCACATTAGCAATTACACTTCAAAATTTCCTTAGTTTAAAAAACTCGCGAAATTTTATTTTAAAATCAGTTAACTGTAACGGCATGTGTGTGTTAAAGTGCAAAGCGTTATCTAAGCGACAGCTTTAATGCTTGTAACACACGTTGCCGATAAAAGCCAAGATAACTTGTACAGAAGTACACACGCAACAAAAAAGAACACCTGATGCAGCATTTCGCTCTTATTGTGAGCTCATCAGAGGTGTATACTTAAGTGCGGTATACGACTGTACAAGACGGCGGTTGGTCTTTTAAGCTCTTGTGGAGCAATGAACATAAGTAAAATGTGTGTCTTGCGACATCTCGTGTAAACATTGACACGTATGAATAGTATAAACTAAGAAAGGTGCCAACAGTTAACTGTAACGGAATGTGTGTGTTAAAGTGCAAAGCGCTATCTAAGCGATAGCTTTAATGCTTGTAACACAAGTTGCCGATAAAGCCAATATAACTTGTACAGAAGTACACACGCAACAAAAGAACACCTGATGCAGCATTTCGCTCTTATTGTGAGCTCATCAGAGGTGTATACTTAAGTGCGGTATACGACTGTACAAGACGGCGGTTGGTCTTTTAAGCTCTCGTGGAGCAATGAACATAAGTAAAATGTGTGTCTTGCGACATTTCGTGTAAACATTGACACGTATGAATAGTATAAACTAAGAAAAATGCCAACAGTTAACTGTAACGGCATGTGTGTGTTAAAGTGCAAAGCGCTATCTAAGTTTAATATACTATAAAAGACCAAAACTGATTTTTATCCTAGCCCCATACATATTGTTTCTCACGTCATCATAAAACTCTACCTCCACCACACCGTGGCCCGGCTGTTGTTTGTACAACGTGATGTTGTAAAAACCTTAAATCTTGAAAACCAGCAACTTCAAATGATGAACAAAGAGAGATTTGGATGGTTCCTCAGGGATCAGTAAAGTCAAACAATGAGTTGATGATAATGATAAACATCTGACGGATGCTGTTTATATGATTTCACTGGTATCAATCAAAGTTTCTCGTTATAAAGAAAATGCAAGTGTGGCAAAATCCAAAAATCACCTCTATCATTTTCTTTGAACTTTTAACTTTCCTTCGAATGCCGTTATAAAAATTAAGAACCATTATGCAAAAACAAATGGATAAATTTCGGCTGTCACTTTTCAATTTTCAATTTGATGAATTCAAATTGTAATTTAATCATAAACTTCCACTAAACAATGGTTGAGCGCAAAATACGTAATAATAATTCTTGCGTTGACTTACAACCAAAAATTCTGGAAGGTGCGAATGTTCCGAGAGGAATCTCACGTTGTGGTGGAGACTTTTTTTGAAACAGAAGAAGTCCAAATATCCTGATATTTTCTTAGTAAAATTTTAGTAATACACCAAATTGTTTTACAAAAAAATTATTTCTAAAACGAAATTGAAATAGTATTAATTATTAAATCAAATTAATTGTTATTAGCTTATTCATTTTAACGATTACAAAAAAATCAATTAGTATGATTGATTTTGGGTCTATCATTGTCCAACGATTTCTAACCGCTGCACTGCAGTCTACATTGCAAATTTTTATCATGACATGCGTTTAGAAATATATGTAAAATTTGCATAATAAATAGTTTTGTTGAAATAAAAATAGTATCATTTCAAAGAGGAAAGTTTCTTATACAGCTCTCGTGAATTAAAATGTTCCATTTTTGTTTGTATTTCTTGTAAAATATTCTTGAAATGAAATTAATATTAACCAACTTTAAACAAATTTTGCCAAAAACTTTGTAAAAATTAAAAATTCTTATCAGGTGAGCTCTACAATAAATCTTCGTCTATCCATTGACACTTTTTTTTAAACTTGTACAACAATGTTTTGTTTAAATTTTATGTACTAGTATACATCGAGACGCATGCAATCGGTTTCAATTCCCACCGGCGATGAACTTGTAATATTAGTTATTATTTCATAACTTTTAATTCTGTATTGTTAATTAGTCTAAACATTGTTCTTCAGTTGAATGAAAAAACCGGAAAAAATTTGTATTCTAGTGTTATGCTTGTAATCAATACCACCACTAACACAAATACACACAGTGAATTATTAAGTTGTTTTTACTTGATGTATTCTATTGTTTTATGCATGACATCGAAATATTTAGAACTACATAGAAAATAGAAACATAATTCAATTTTAAATTGAAGCATTGCTCTACATAACTCACTTATTTACCTTTATGGACAATTTAGGTTGCCTGAAAATTAAATTCGTTGCATCTTTCAAAGCCTGTATATCTACTAAACAATGGCAGTATAATTCGATCATATTTTGCATAGATAATTGCATTTAAATCAACTAAAACATAATAGTAATGTACGAGGTTATTAAATGAAGCTGGTAAAATATTGCTCTTGTAGTTCAGTTTTCCTTATTTTCCTGTTAGATTGCTGATTATGCTAAAAAAAAGATAGTAATCTGAAAGGAGTATGTTTTTATCTTTGAATAATTGCATACATTTGCATGTTGATGCTGATACGATGGAGTATGGGAACACGGGTTCGGAAATTGAAATTTTGACAAGTGTATTTATCTTGTTGCGACGGACCGAGTTGCTCTCATATATCACGATAACGTGAGTCCACGATCGCCACTATATTTGAAATTATTTTACTTCAATACTAGATACGTGCTCCAAATAACTAAAAGGAAATTTAAATTCATCTCATACCTAGCACATTTTCTAGATTGATTTTCGGGATTATATTTCTTAAATGTGGGCTTTCGCAATTAATAGTAAACATTGAGAATGACGGAGAGCGTGCTTAGCTTTTTGAAATTAAAGCAAGAAGGATAGGTGCAGTGAAAGATATCTTTTTACGATGCCGAGAGCAAAAAGTTTAAGTACCATCTTGTTGACTCGTTCACACATATATAATAAAACCACATGCACTTAGAAGTTCAACAAAAACGACTCCCTGCGTCATATGCCATGTCACGTTAATTATGAATATTTTATATTCAGGAACTTCTACTTCTTGAACGTGAACTTACAACTTTAATCATAAAACGTCCGCCACATAAACATTTTTGATTGAATATACAGTTATGCCATTTATTCAGTGTTTCTGATGCATCTACTGAATTTTCAATAGATTTCGAGAAAATAAAAAAAAACTCGTTTTTGTGTCTAAGGGACAATTTTTTTTAGTTAGGCAATGTTGTAATAATTACTTAAACAAAATTGACAAATTCTCTCTAATTTTCTAGTAATTGGAAGAAAATTCAATTGATGCGGCAGAAGAATTTTTTCCTTGCAAAGTTATACCTTTAACTATTTTTTATAAATAATTAGGGGAGGCAATATTTACACAAATGATATTTAGGTACATGGGAGTAGGGTAAATCAGACAGTTATTGGCATCTTAAGATGTAACTTCAACGCCAACTCTATTACAATTGTAGTAATTTATCTTAGAATTTCACTTAAGAAAATTACCTTCTTTGGAGTAGTTTATAAAAATATCTTATTTTTAAAAGAACGACAAGAGACATAGTGATTGGCATAGCATCATATAGTGATTGGCTCAGTGATTACGGAGAAATTCTTCATAATGTTTTGCATACTTCTTACTACTTGCTGTCTTAGGGACTGTCGTATCTCCTCCTGCAAAACTCTCTCATTCAGCGAATGTTTACAACAAATCAACCAATTTAGTTACTCAAGGTAAAAATGGAAATATTTCTATTAAATTCATTTAACATTACAATTTATTGGTGCTTGATTACCTACTTATTTTTCAGCAAAAGACTTTTTAAGTATTTGGGTATTGAAAATAAATATGTATCGTTTTCTATCAATTGTGAGTACAATTTGATGAATAGAAATTTTGATACAAATTTTTCTTATAGGAGAGGATTGTAAATAATTAAACTAAATATTTAATTTTTTAGCAACGTTTTGCTTTCTAGCGTGCAGGTTTTTTCAGGCCTAAATTATTGCTTTAGTTGTCATCAATTAAAATAAACACACATGGCAACATCAACACATTGAATTGTACAAGAAACATTGATAAGATCCAGAAGGTAATATAAAAGGGGATTTAAAATGTTTAGAAGAACCAATCCACTTTAATCCTTATTGAAAAGAAATTATCATTGCTCTTCTTCCTGTCTGAATCCTTAACTTCTCCAGTTTTACCTCTTGTTTTACTATACAGGGTGTTTCATTAATCAGTACAGAAAATGAAACTGGAGATTCCTTGCAAAATTTAAAGGGGGGTTTAACATAAAAAAAAATTTCCTTAAAGCCTCCCCTGAAGAGTTACAGCCCCTTAAAGATGTGTAAAAAATTCACATTAATCGATTTTTTTCTGAAATGACTTGAAATAAAAAAAGAAATCTAAACATTCAAATACTACTACCAAGAAGCCTCCATAATTTCATAATTTTATTTACCCTTGTTCTCTGCAAGGGGTGAGTCTTACTACCCCTTAGAGTTTTTACCAGAACTTTTTAACTAATTTTTTTTCAATTTTAAAATTGAGATTTTGGAGGACCAATTCAATTAAAAACTTTTTTGTCTCTTAAAAATTTCACGTAAACTCAATACTTTTTCACCAAAAAAAATAAATTAAGCGAACTTGCAGAATTTTTAATTAATAAGTTGCGTATGCAAGTTTGACATAATTAACAATATTATTATTAACTATCATTTTAATTTAAATTAACAATATTATTTCAGAGAGTGTTCAAAATGGGCACCATTTTCTTGAATACAGGCTCTTATTCTTTTGAACAAATTTCCGTTAACGCTACCTAGCATTGCTACAGATTGTCTAACTTTTCAGGGAGGCTTTAAGGAAATTTTTTTATGTTAAACCCCCTTTAAATTTTGCAAGGAATCTCCAGTTTCATTTTCTGTACTGATTAATGAAACACCCTGTATATCAGGTTTCTCTTTCTCCAGTCCCAGTGTCCACTTCCAGTATTTTTGTTGAATTCTCTCTAGCTCCTTCCATTCTCTCAATCCCTACATCTCTCATTATTCCTCTGACCATTTTATCAAATAGTCATATTCTTTTCTCTGGGTCTTTCTCTTATCTCCCATAGCTGTTTTATCATCTTATGTCCTTTTTGTTCAATTTCTTTGATATGTTGTTTATCCTTCTTGTTATTGTTTATAATATGTCCCAAATATTTGAATTTGTCCAGTTTCTCTAATTCTACTTCTGCTCACAACCATTTACTTTTCTTTCCTTTCTGAAACTCTAAAACTTGGTCTTGCCCACATTTGTCTCCAACTTTTTTTCTATTAAATATTTCTTTACCACTTTCTTCTTTTTTTTGCCACTGCCACTATGTCATCTGGGTACGGAACTACCCAAACTTTCATCCTTCCCACCTCAATCCCTTCTAAACACTAGAATCAGAAAATCTCATACCTTACCTATTTAATGGTACTGGATCAAAACCGTTCTTTTCCCCACAACACATAAATAAATATTTTTTTTATGGTAGTCCGATGTTTCCCAGAAGACAGGTATATATGCAACTCTATATTGTTTAAATGGGGTGCAATTTCTAACCCAAATTGTGACTGTGAAAACGAACCGGAGACCATTACCCATATTCTAGAGGATTGTCAATTAACGAAGTTTAAAAGAGGGTTTCCAAACTTTCATAATTTAACGGATAAAGCTATATTATGGTTTGCGAATCTGAAGGACATCTAAAGTTTAGCAATATTTTGTATTCTTGTCCTGATTATCTGTTTTTCCATTATTTTGTTTTGCTATTTCTTCAACCTACTATTTTTTTTGTTATTATCGTGATTGGTGCTTGGACCGGTCCAGTATACGTCGTCATGCAATAGATGTGCTGTTATATATTATGTTCTTATTTATCTTCTTTAATGTTTTACACTTAATTAATATTATTACATATGAATACTAAGGTGGGTAAGGGTTGGCATGTTTAGGTTTTAGTGGTTTGCCTAAATTGAAGTAAAGACGAACCAATCCACTATTGCACACGGTTTTGTCACCACACTATACATATGTTTATGCTGATCTTCTGGAACCATACATAAATACAATACAATATTTAAAATGTACCATACGAATAAATAAATAATAAAAGGTATAGGTAGAACTATAACTTGCCCAAGCTTTGTAGAACCGAGAAATCTAGTAAATGAGATGAAGAAATAAGCTGAAATGGCATAGTCCGAAATAACTAATAAGGACAGATTATTAAAATCAGAAACAAGGCTCATAATATACATTTATCAATTCCGTGCTTATAGATTATTAGGAAGGACACAGGAAAAATTGAATTTTGCCTACTTTTACTTAGTAAAAAATCAGGATGTTAACGTCTGGTTGATCAAATGTTCTCAGGAATCAGAATCAAAGACGAAGCAAACTTGTAGCTACTAGGAGCGCTCTTAACGAATGATTAAACTGTAACTGTAACTAGGACAAAACTTCCTAAAGGATGCAATATCAAAACTCTTTTTTAAAATTGAGGAGAGTGCTGTTAGTGCTAAAGAATTAAGTATCTGGCTTAATGCCATTTTATCAAGATCCCTTTGGAACAATGCTTGATGATAATACTTTACTAACCGCTGTCACATTGAGGCTAGGATCTAAACTATGTGTTCCTCATTAATGTCAATGCAGATATATACCTGATCAGTATGTAAACAATGCCCTTACATACCATGTTCCACCTGGGGCAAGACGTTTCTCAATAAATGATCTACTCTGAACAGTCTTAAAATCTACGGAGATCCCTTCTTATCTTCAAACCACTACAGTCTATAGGAAATATTAAAACGATCAGATTGCATATCACTTATTACATGTTCGGCAGTTCAAGCTCTTATTTGGGATACTATAATTACCCATAACCTTGGACTTTTCTATAAAAACATCGCTTTTACTGCCGGAGCTGTAGCTGGATTAGCCGAAATACCAGAAATGCAAAAATACAGGGAGCTTCTCGTTGACTATGTGTTTATTTCTTTACCTGTTGTGTTGAGTCCTTAGGTGTGCAAAGCCATGTCGTAGTTGAACTCGTCAACGTGATTGGTGACTGTATAAGATCCGTATCGGGAAAACCTCAGTCTAAAACCTTTTTTATTCAACAAATAAACCTTGCAATGCAACGGTAAAATTTTGTTTGCATAATGCAGACACTTCCTTCTGGACGCTCCCTAAATAAAATATTTTTTGTTTGACATATGATGTTTATTTTTAATTATTATTTACTGTGTAAACATCAGATAAGTTTTGTTTAAATACCAATATTCTTACGTTCAATAAAACCTTGTACTTTTTCTCTACACTACAAAATTTTTAATTAAACGTTTTTAATTTTTCTCCATATGCTTCATAACAATTATTATGATTTTTTCTCTCGTTTGCCCACAAAATTAACGACGACGAAATTACCTGTTTTAAATTTTAAATCTTAAGAAATCGTAAAAGAGAATGTAAGACGAACAAGTGAAAGAAAATACTAAAGAAATTAAACGTTAACAGTCATTACCAATTAATCAAAGAAGATTGTTGTACAACAATAGAAAAATTAAAAAAGATTTGCGTTTAAGCCTAAAAATAAATTTTGTTTTTAAATATAAATTATTTACAAAATTTACTTTAAAATGGAAATACATTTGATGGCCTATTTTTGGAAAAATAATAGATAATTGAACACCAGGGTACGCCTTATTACGACACGACCACTTAGCCGCTGCCACCTCGACACCACCGCTTCGAAACGAAATCACGAGATCATCACGACTTGTGTTAGTTTCCACGCGAGCTCATATCGACGCAAATCTATCTCGCGCGAGATTATACAGTGACCGGCAAAGATTTTGCATCAAATGGGAAAAATTTTTGCAATTGAGATATCCGAACATTTTTTTTTGGCAAATGAATTCAGCATATTTATTGAATGACAAAAAAGAAGCACTTTGACAAATGTCATGTGACCACTGTCATAGTGGCAAATTTAAAAAATATCCTTTAAATATGTAAAAAGTGAGGTTAGATGACAAGATATTGAAAAATGAAAAGTTGTACAGAATTAGATTATACGTCTATGTGCAAATTTTTAAAAGAAAATAACGGTTTTTCAAAAATATCAGTCACATGACATTTGTCAAAGTCCTTTTTTTGTCATTCATTATGCTGATTTCATTTGCCAAAAGAAATTTTCGGATATCTTAATTACAAAAATGTTTCCCATTTAATGAAAACTCTTTGCAAGTCACTGTATATGCACTAATGGGTGTTACGGATGTTGTTTCGGTTTTTCAGTTTGTTTGTATTTTGAGCACTTTTAGCAAGTGTTAAAAAAATTAAAACACTAACCGAATTTGAAATTAACCTTTAATAGCTATATGTATAGTCTGGTAAAATTTAGTGTATCTGTTATTTGCGAATCTACGAAAGATAGCCGCGGAAAAAAAAGCCAGGGAATCAAAAACCGGGATATAAAAAATCTACGAAAAAGGAAAGCCGGATTAATAGACGTATTATTATTATTGTTGTAATAGTACTAAAATTACAGTCGTTTTATTGACAAAGTAATTCAACTCTTGCCGTCATTTCTAGCACTGATCACTTTATGGGGTTTTCCATAAGCTTATTTTTCGGTCGCATTTTCAGTATTTTAAAGTATTTTGAAAAATATTCCTTATTTATATAAGTCTTAAACGGCTTTGTTTTTATCATACAAAATAAAGTTGAATTGTAAAAAAATAAATAAGAGCAAAAAGTTAATCATAGAACGGAATGTAAAATGTTTAGAAGAATCAATCTACTGTACTTCTTATTGAAAAGAAATTACCAAGAAGGAAGGTTGTATCATTAATGAAAACAGGAGAAATTTTGTTTGATTTGGAAAATAGGAGTTTGTTTGTCACAAGTTTAAATTATTTAATAATTTTTGTTTTGAAAGAAGATTTTTCAATAATTGATTGTTTAACCATTTTAGAAAATTTGTTTGGTTTATCTCTCTATGGTAATTTGGACTTTTTGTGTTGAACGGAAAGATTAATAATGCTCCAGGAGTAATATCATTTTTGAACTGGAAATTGAACCTTACCAGAGAATATAATTTTTAATTCTTTTCGCCATTAAATTTCCTTAACAGTTTTAACATTATTGTCTTGCTATGAACGAGAAACTAATCCATTTTAAAAAATTTATTTTCTCTAAATAAATATATTTCCAAATTTCAATTTTGGTTGTAAAAAAATCATACGTAATAAAACAATATGAAATTTTCTCAGTCTTGTGAGTAACAATCACAATCAAATTCAGTTATAATATGTAAAACTAAATTTTAACGACCCAGAACAAAGTGCTGCGTACAACAGCATCATCGATTATGTATCAAACTTTCTTTTATAGTTTGCAAATTGCATGACTTTTGACCTCAATAAGAATTAATAACGTACAATACCGTAATCCTTATATATGCAGTTCACAGACTGGGATTTTGAGAGGTTATTATACAATTAAATTGTGTGCAAACATCCTCATACATGTTGAAATGTAATCCGATTAATGAAAATTGAGACTGCTTTTGATATTAATATTGTTGTACATTATTTATTAAGAAACATTTGATGCTACTGTTTATTATGTAAATAAGGCACTAGTGAAATTTTATTATTTTTTAGAGCCATTATTTAGTGATTATTATTTTATTACCTACTGAATAACTAACTTTGACAGGGCGGTAGTTTAACTGTTTAAGAATGTAGTAGTTCGTGACCTGACCAATATTCCCTTCATTCGTTTGACAGAAATTGTAGAAAATTAAAATTTATTTATATCCCGAACTCAGTGGGGATTTTTGATTCAATAACGTTTCCGTTGTAACTTGGTATCCGTTAAGTTGTTGTCGTCTATTACCCTTTTTTTAACTAATACGCTTGAGGTGATTAAAATTTTATAGATTGTTATTGATATCTTTACTGTTTAAATACTGTCATTGACTCTGAATGTTTTAGATGAGCAAATTAATACTCAATGTAAAACATCTAGACACATTAGATATCTGTAAAATTAATAATTGAGTTAAATTTATGAATCCTACAAAATTGTATTTGTAGATAATAATCCTTGCAAGGATTCCTTTCAGTGGAGAAACAAAATTATAGATCGTTACTCTGGTTCTAATTTGACAATCTTTCGCCCAACTTATGCAAACTTTTACAAGGCTTCTTAAAATTAGGGCGTAACAGACACATCTATCATTCAATTAAAATCCAACATTTACTCTATAAAATAGTTTGAAAACCATTAATGGCGTTCACAACTTAAGACTTGTAAAATAAATACGTTTTAAGAAACCTCGAGAAAGCCCGCGTAAGTCGGGCATAATGTCGGTAAATGGACACTAGGGTTTTTTATTTTGTCCCTCTATCGAAAGCAATCCTTACAAGAATAAAAAAATATTATAAAATCTTTTCTTGCATAAGTGGTAATGCATGTTACTGGAAATGTAACTGATAGGTACTTTCGGACAATTCTAGAATTATGTGCTGGTGCACCGTCCTGCATAAACCTTCAACTTGACTACAAACGTAATAATTATTTATTTTTTAAGTGAACTACAACTACAACAATTTTGACAGTTTTAACAATTTTAGGTCTGGTCTTTTCACCTCGAGTTAATTTTAGTCAGTTAATCACCTTGAAACCTTGAGACTTTCTAGAAGTTTGATTGGCTCAATACTGTGTTTCGATAGTAGTTAAGCGACTGATAAATTAACTGGAGGTAAAAAGACCGAACCTTAGTATAAAAATAATGCCTACGGTTGCTTAATTTTTGGTGGTGTTTGATTGACTGATTATTTTAAGAACGTACCTTAACGTTAAGTAGCCAAGTATACATAAATATTCAACAGTTTTATGCGTTTAGTGTCCATTTGAGTAATGGATTAATCGTTTCTAATATGCAAGCTGCATTTTCTTTCTGAATTGCAATGCTGATCCTTTGACACAAATACAATCTTGATCGATTTTTTGCGGAATTAGTTATTAATAACTTTTCACAAAAGAATTGGTTTTCTTTCAGCTTTCAACTAAAAAAGGGACAACAATATAATCATCTAGTTGAAAGAAACTGTTTTTGTGTGTTTTGGAAAATTTATGGTAGCCAGATGGTATGACGTCTGGACTGTTTATAATTGAAGTTATGTTGTACTCAAGAAAAAGCTTTTGTTTAATCAATTTTTTGATGTGATGCTTAATGACAAAGATACGTCGATCATATAATGTATGTATATTTCTTGGTTTATACTAATTATTAAAAAAATAACAAACAATAAATTAACAATTATTGTAAATTGGATCAACTGTTCATTTGTTGAATTATGTAATTGTACACTTTTGTTTTTTTATATTTAAATTCAATATTTGTTGTAAGCATTTATTTAAACGGCAGCACCAAATTGGCCGGCACCAAATGACCGCACCGCTTTTGTTTTTTTTGTTAAAGTAAATTCTAGTAAGGTTCAATATTTTAACTTTTCTTCCACCTTTCATTCTACTAGTAGTATGTTGTTCAATTTCTGTTACCTCTCCTTCATTAGATTGGTTTATTATAATTCGTACTATGGGTATCGTTGAAGAATTTTTTCACATAGTAATTTTTAAGGTGGCTGATATCGTTAACTTTCTTGATTACTGGATTGTACAGAAACTTTCACTTTCGTATATGGTCGTAGGAAAAATTATTGTTTGAACTACAAATATTGATCTGATTTTTATACTTCAGCAACAATCCTATGTTTTAAATAAAACGTAAGTAGTGTAGATTAAGTTAGTTGAATTGTGGGATGATGTTTAATTTTACACTTAAATTAATTTAGCAAGTGTAGGTTGCTAGGATAATAAAAAGAACAAGATTAATAAACTTGAAAAATAATAATGAACATTAAAAACTAAATTATATTAAAGAAAAATAGAAATTAAAAGATAAATAAAAGTTGTTATAAGAAAAGTAATAGAAGTAAACAGTATATGGAAATGGTTAGCTGGATCAAATAGATTCGCTAGGGTTAGAAGTAGGCTGACCTGAGGAATAAGAAGTTGAAAATGCAAGGCATTGTCGCAACGAACTTCGTATTATCCAAATATGGAAAGAATGGCAAAGTTATAATTAGCGCCAATAGACCGTCATAGCTAACTTTCTATTATCCAAATATGTGCCACACATTGATTTTGGACATATTTGGATTTTTGAAATAAACTTAATTTCCCGAGGGCATCGGGTATCTGTGGCCCGATTTAATGGGGGATAGGATATTTCAACTCAGCTATGCCAGAGGAGTCTAAATATATCCACACATTGATTTTGGACGTATTTGAAATTTTAATTTTTTCGACGGAGTATCGCGGGGGCTTGGCGTCCCCGTTGCCCGATTTTAATGCACATCAAAACTTAAGCTTTGGACACCAAGCTGAATCGATTGATGTATCACACAATGATGTCCGACCATTAGAAAGGCCTCGGACGGACGCACACACGGACGCACGGACGACAAATCGATTTCATAATAAACGAACGAAGTTCGTTGAAAATGGTTAATATAAAAGAAAATTTTGTTTATATTATTTACTGCAATAACTATATCAAATTGGAAGACGAATTGGATAACATTGTTTAATGAAGCCGAGACAAATTCATATTCAATCTTGACCTTATAAATAGTTTTTAAATTTGAGATCAGGAACTGAGAATAACTAATTATCTTTTTGAAGTGTCCGTAGAACAGGAATACAGCACCATCTAGGTAGAAGTAGGGTATTAGTAGTATTGTTTTGTAGTATTTAAAAGTTGTCAAAATCTGTCACGTATTTTAAAATTTGACGTTTGCATTAATATTTTGTAAAATTAATTGTAAAATAGAAGTTCTTGCTGATAATTATTTTAATTTTAAACCTTAACTTTTCTTGTAATCATTAGAAGAATTATATATTTTATTAGTATTCATTAGCATGTTAAAATTTCTTCAACATATATTTTTATAAAATTAACTTAAACATAAAAAGTCCAGTTGAGATGCAGAGTAAATTAAACACAACTTTATTAAAAATCTGAAAATGGGTGTACATTTGATGACACAGTTTCGGAGATAATATAAAATTACTAATACACGTTTATAATAAAGCTGTGGAGTACTTGGTTTCAACGGGGCATCTCATGAAATACTAATCCGATTTGGTAACAAAAATTGCGCTCTGAGTCAAGAGCGAGTTAGCCGCACGCCAAAATTAGAACTGTTAATTATAGTTTAATTGTTTTAATTCCATGTACAGTCAAAATTCTTTAATAATTAATTATATACAAGAAAGTATAACTTTTTTTTGCTTCCAACAGTAGCACCAATTAATTAAATCGCCCAACAATAAAAAACTTTAATCTTTTTTTGTATGCCTATATAGGTACCTGCTTTTATGTGCCGCATCCATAAATTGATATCTAAGTACTATATAATTATTTAATCTTCCGCATTTATTTAAACATATCAATTAAGTGATATATTTTTTGTAGGTTCTCCTTATTAATCTTGTCATTGTTGTTTGTTGCATTAAGAATGTTATTAGCTATAAGAAATGGTTAGGATTGTAACAAAATATCAACATAAAATGTAGGTTTTTATGTATGAGATGGTGTTTATTTAAATTACGACGTTTTGATTTATGTTCTTCATTAAGCGTTTTTTTTATTTGTTGAAGAATTGACCTAACACGTTTTATTGTACAGCTCCGTAAAACTAAGATAAATTTCGATTTGCAAACTCAACAAGATACTTAGGGTGATTTCGCAATTTGCCATCCTAAGCAGAAATGGTATTTGTGACCTGTATAATTCAAATACGAGACTCTTAGCTCTCTTTCTGCGGTTTTGTTTAAGGAAGGTGCAATAAGGATGCACGAGGGTGTAAGTTCCTTAGAGATAGACTTTTATTACGTTAGTTTTGCAGCCGTCAGCGGCCAGTATATATGTAGATTGTGTGTCACTAGAGTTTGCAATGTAATTTGTAAAAGCTGAAGGCTTCACTGCTACGTGACGGTTAGATTCAATTTTTCTGTTATATCTCTATACAAACATGTGTATGGGTATTGATTTCTCATTAGGGTTGATGGTGTTTGCGTGTTAAAACAATCGTCCATTGATTAAACGTTTATCTTTTGCGATATTAACACGGTTGGAGGTAATTATCAATTGCTGAATGTTTTAAATAACCATAAATGATTACACACATAAATAATTAATTGAGCTAAGCACAATCCTTCTAATTGCTCGTTTTATGTACTAGTGGAAAAGATAAAATTTTTTTAAATATAATATATATTAATGAAAGAACTTGAAATTATTATAGGTAGGAAACAAGAAAACGGTTGTTGGTCTATTAGTTCTACAAAAACCAGGGCACATATGGTAAAGCATTGGAAGAGTATCTAGTGTATTAGCGCCATAAATATTGTTGTTATAAAGACGTCGTGCTGTTCTAGCTGACTTATTTCGGTTCCTGCTTGGAAAACAACCACGAAATCTTAAAACTTACAAAAATCGAATACTAATCTAGTACATTAACAACACTATAGTATACAAGTCTTAATAGTATTTTTCCGTCAATCGTGCATTTATGACTTACATTAACGTAAACAAAATCGTTCATTAATGACCCCTATTAATGAACAATTTTCTTTTAATGAACGATTTGAGTATAGGCAACTAAGCATACATGTGTATACCTAAAGGCAATTTTATCTGTCAATCAATTACAATATGAAAATGTAAATAAAAAATCTGTCATAATTTGTAAGCAAAGCAAATTTTAATAATAACTATCAACATTAATTTACAGTTGTAATAAATCTTCAATTTGTTCACACAAACTTTGAGACAATTTTGTACTGTATACAACATTCCGATGATAACCCTTAATAACATTTAACAATGTTTAGCTTATCTATTTTACAAACTATTGTCTCACACAGTTCTTCAGTATTGTATACTCATTGTTCAATAGTTAAATTCTTCAAGCAGGGTTGTAAGAGGAAATAAAAACTATAAAAAAGGAATGGCCCAATAAACATTCCGACTCCTAAAAATATCTTTTGGATGTGTAGTGGAACCACTTTAAGAAAATGTTTTTTTATAAACTCTACATGAGCATGTTGTGTGAAATAACATTAAGGTGAAATCAAGCTTCATCGTTAAAGAATCTTAAGCTGGAATACACAATAGCGATATGAATGAATATCTTTGTTTGGTATGATGTGACCAGTCATTATCAAAAGTTCAACTTGTTTACAGGCAACGTAGAGATGTACTTGGGCTTCTTGTATCATTTATCAAACGTCGTCAACCATTTCTGGTTTGGTCTTTGTAGGTGCATCACTATTTTGAATAAGCACCAATCTGTTCTCACAAAAAAGATTTATACGCTTTGTTTCGTTGTGATGAAAACTATTGCATTTTGACGCAACAATTGGAATATAGTACCTCAATTCTCCATCAACTTAGTGACCTTAATTAAAATACTGTTGTCAAATAACCATACAAAAGACAAAAAGGCAAAGAATTATCAAATACAAAGCTCAAAAAAAGTAGAAACAATAAAGTTAGGTTATGTTATACAATAAAAAAATTGTGGTGAGTTCACAAAACGGTACTTTCTAAAGGTACGTTCATGATAACATATCTTTTCTAAAATTATTAAATTATAAGTTTATTAAAATTACAAAGTACGGTCTACGGAAAAGTTGTGTAACTAATTCTTGAATTAAACGGCGATTAACAATATCAAACATTAACGAGCTCGCTTCACTCACGCGTTAAAATCGCCCTTATTAATACACTCGTTTGTTAAATAACTATCATTTGATTGTCATATGATGTTATGATTTTACCTTAAGGAGCATCTAAATTCATCTAGAACATGTGCTGTTTCACTAAAAGAACATATATGCAATCCTTGGACTGATATCTTTTTTGCATCTATAGTCCTTAATTCGTTCAATAATAAAAGTAGGTATCTCATTTTTAGTGCCAATTCGTAATAGTTCTACTAGAAATGTTGTTGCTGTTTGTTCCCCCAAAAGTGACTAGTGACGATTGCGTATGGAATCAACAAGAATATCAAATTTAATAGAGCTTAAGTAGGTTTTGTTTTTTTTTAATATTTGTAATAATAAAATTTTGTATTTTGTTTAAACACTAACAGCCATATACCGTGACTTGTATAAATTAAGACAGAAATAGAAATAGTAGATTATTTTACTAGGAGTTAAACAATATAATTGTTGAGCTTAAAAGTTTGCTGGCGAGGTGTCAGCCGAGACAGCAAATTAAGCAAACAATTACATTTTTAACTCCAAGTGAAATATATTATTTTTCTTCAAGCGTTTATTGCTAATTTTCATGTGTTATTTTCAAATTTTCGAGATTCTCGAGTGCTATAGTGACGTTTTATTCTGAACGAATGAAGTTGGTACTTTACTGTTACATTCATAATATGACATAACCGAGGTACCAACCTCTAAATAGTTGTGAAAAAAAAATAACTGTTTTGCTTTTAATGTCTAGACAGTAAAAAAAGTTTTTAGCGTCTGCCAGTAGTTCAATAATATGACGTTTTATTGTCGCTTGAAGAAAAAAAATTTTAATATTAATTTCTCAGAAATTTTTTTGCTCCAGTAGAAATCCAATGAAATTAATTAATTTAAAGTCATCTGATTAAAGACAACCAATCAGGACAACATTACACTGAAAACAGATCCCATGGGCTGTTTTCACTCACATTACTATAGATACATATTAATTTATTTCGATTTTGCCGTTTCAAATATTTATATTTCAAAATGTCACGATTTGGTTCTAATACGGACGAGAATATTAATGAAAAATTTGTATGAAAAACATTTATGGACTTTTGCAATGATAGAAAGTATCAATTAGATGGAAATCGAACGGCGGAAGAATTGGCGTTGATTTTAAAGGATTGGGCTGTGAACATGAGAAGAAAAGATGGTACAGAGTTTAAGAAACTACGGTCAAAACCATGTGAAACCTAACAAGTAAGCTGTTACAAGAAAAATATTATAAAGAAATGAAAGTTATTATTGACCCATTCAAAAGTTAAAGCTGCTGCTTGCTTGACTGACTTTTTTTGTATCGAAATAAACAACGATGGTTCTCTAACAAATCGAGTTGAATATAACCCTGTATTCAGCAAGACTTGCCAAAGTGGTTCAAGAATGTGTACTGAAAGCAAATTTTTAATAGAAAACAACGACAGCAACGTTTGTCCTGTCAGATTATTTAAAAAATTGATGTCAAGAAGGGGTCCAAATATTAAAATCAACAGATTATTCCTAAGAACAAATCGTCACTGGAAATCCGAAAATGATCACTGGTATGATAATATGCCCATAGGAAGAAATACGATTCAAAATTGGACAAAATCGTCTGCCGAAGCGATTGGCTTGAATATCACGGAAAAAAAATCACTCCAATAGATCGACCGCCGTTAGTCGATTGGCCAAAAGTGGTGGACAAGAGCAAGAGCTTATAAAAATTGCGGGTCACAACAATGCTAACTCAATAAAACCCTGCTTGAATATTGACGAAGAACATCATAATCAAATTATTAACATCATGCATAGTGAAAATACATCTTCATCAGTTATAGAAACTAACACGTCTGGATCTTCATTTAACTTTTCTAATTGTTCTTTTGTTAATTGCACCTTTAAATAAATTGTTTCTGCTCTGTATTTTTTCTATAATTTGCAAAAAATTTTCTATCCGAATAACCCTCGAACATTGATAAATGCTCAAAAATTTTATAACAACTTTCTCAAGCTTGTTGCTCCTAGGAAACAAGCTTTCGAAATCTGTTATAAAATTTTCAATGTCCTTAGGTTATTACTACTGAAAATTTTATTTTTGATAAAAGTGCATGCTTAATTTCAAATTTAAAATAAATTTGCGAAAATTTGAATATCTTCTTTTTATACAGGGTAGATACAAAAACATAAATGCGACTCTAGAGTAAAGTACCCCTATTTTTCAAGCTACACCAAAATATTATACAAATAAAAAATTTCAACCAACTTCTCTAAAAAAATATTTATGTTTTCGAATCTGCCCTGTATAAGAAAGAAGATATTCAAATTTTTGCACGTTTATTTTAAATTTGAAATCAAGCAGGCACTTTTATCAAGAATACAATTTTCGAGAAATCAATAATAAATTTTTTTTTCCATTTGTGTCCAAATTTATGCCGGTCACGGTATATAATCATATTTAGTAGAGAAATAGTAGTTTCTATATCACTGCTATGATAATTGCTTTCCATCGTCAGTATTTAGGTGCTACTTGCACCTAAAAGTACTAATTACAATTCGATATTTAATAAAATAAATTTAATTGACTTCTATATTAAACATGGGACACTATTAATTTTTATTATATAATTAACCTCAGGATCCTGGCTTCATTGATAAAATGCGTGGTTTGTAACTTTAAAGCAAAATTATAATATAACTAAAATAAATAAACGTACAATATTTTTGATTAACTTTAAATGAACTTTAAATAACGCAACGTGCATATTTAACAGCAACCTAAAAAACATATTTCCGCTACAATCTTGTTTGTACAAATTATAAAACCATTTTTGTAAAAGATTGACAAGATTGCACCATCTAACTTTACAATCATCATTGCTCACTGCTGTAAATCGTTTTGTCCCCACTTTCACTTCGTATTAGTACGTACACTTCATATCGATTTATCCTTATACTATACAATACACAAGTTTATCGTAATGCTATACAATACATTTCGTTAAAAACTTATATGTTGCAAAGACCTTGCCCTCACTCCAATATGGGGCATATAAATCCGTTTTATCAGTATGATGATGACCATAGAATGGATATCGTATAAGAAAGAAGACTGTTCCGTTTTATATTATTGATTAGGGATCAGTTGAATCTTATTCTGGTTGTCGTTTTGCAAATTCAGAACTTAGCCACTGTCACATATATATCGAAAAAGATATATAAAGTATCACGTATCATTTCTTTGATGACAAAATCATATTCCTATAAATCTGTTTATAGGTATTTAATATATTAAGTTACATTTTTCTTTACCTGCATTTTTATATAGGTCAACTATTCATTCATACGAAACTTTCAACTTTTAAATAGTCATGTATATTCCGCCATGCAACTTCCTTTGATTTATTTGAAATTGCAACTTTTTTTATTTTTAATGGTTTGGATAGGACTTTTTGTATTCAAATTAAGGGATACGTACATTTTCTTATATTACCTTTTTTTGTAGTCGATGCCATTTGATTTTCTGTAAGATTATGAGTTTTTATATATTCTACACACTGTCAACTTAATTCTATTTTAAAGAAATCAAATACCAAAAGTCACCAATCAAATTCTTAACCGAATTGGCAATGTTGTTAGAAAAATTTTTACTATTTTATTCTACCTACTAGTAAGCGCTAGTACCTACTAAAATGGATAACTACAAGCAGTAGTTAGTAGGCTTAAAATAGCTACTTTCCTGAACGACTATGCATAAAATTTAAAGTATACTCGTATTTCACGGAGACCTAAATATTGTTTGAGGTAGATGTTCGGGATTAAACCAGAGGAGGTTCCATTAGTACGAAAAAATGTCTATGTCAGAAAAAGCAGTTTTAAGAGATCTTCAAAACAACTATCTAGCGGATAAAGGTGACGCTCCCGTCACCTTAGGTACTTATGCAGTTAATTTTAAATCTATATTATGAGAAGGTAATTTAAGTCAGTCCTACCTCAAGGATTAAACATTATCTACTACTTAAAACTAAACGGTAGCTAATGCCTTCCAGTTCTAAAAAACCTTGACGGTACTTTAATCGTTACTAACTGATAAAATAATTTGGAGAAAATGTTTATCACTTGTTTCAAAAATACTTGTAAAATATCTCTAGTTTTTATTTTAGTTCAAACATTAATATCTTGGAAACTGTCAACGACAATGTCAAAAGTAAAACATGTTTGCACTGGGAATGCTTAAATCTACTCAAAAATGCAAAACATTTAAGTGGTGCCACTTAAGAAAATTATCGATACAGTCATTGTAAAATGTAGGGGGATAAAAAATAATTTTAATTTTAGGAAATATGTGCTTTAAAAAAATAAAAATGTCGTATACGAGGGTTTTTGTCGTAAACGATCGCGAATTTGGAAATATTCATTATTCCAGAGTAAACGCTCGCACTGTATTAATTTTTTTACACAGTCTGTCCCAATCTGAGTAGTATTTTATGGGTATCTTTGTTATTAATAGAGATAAAAATTTGGTTAAATGAGCAATGTTGTACAGCTTTTTATGCCAATTAAGATGCCTTTAACTAGAATAAAAAATTCAGATCCGTTTCGAAGATATTGGCAAAAACGGTTTTAGAGATATTGCTAGCAACTCTCATGTTTTAAATGGGTACTTTGTTGAGTTTATTATTTTATTTAATTAACCCTGTAATTTTTAATGGTACTCTAACTGCGCCATGTTACTTAGAAATTTTGCTAACAACCCTAGAAGATTTGACAGATAAGTTGCCATTGGCAGAAAACTTTGGTAAATATTATCAACAACACTTGCACACAATTCTAAGAATTTCATTTGCTATGAACATTTTGGATTGTTGTATACCCTATACGTTACGGCATTTTGTTGAAGTTAGAAAGAAAAAGCAAGTGTAGAATGTCTAATCTTCCTTCAAATTTTAATATTATTCTTTAAGTTTGTAAAACAATAAGTATTTAGTATTTTGTGATTTTACAAAAATTTTAATCAATGTTCAGTTACTTTCATATTTTAATATTGCTATTGAAACAAGCATAATGAAATACTTTTGCATAAAACCTGTTTTTATTGAATTTGAGGTTAAATGAGTCGTTTGTTTTCTTGTATTGTAGATCTGTATGTAAACTATTAGACATAATACTTGCATCTTGCAAGAATATGCAGGTATTTTAAAACTAAAAGTTTATTTGAAGTCAATACAGTTGTTATTATAGATAAGACAGATATTTCGATTCGTATGGATTGAGTAGTTTGTCTCTACCACAGGTCTCTACCAATAAACAGAAGTTGGCGTTCTAAGGACTTTATTCGGAATCAGAGAAGTAAAGTATAACCCAAAATTAAAGGTGTTGTACATTTATAGCTTTTTGATCGTAAACAATTTGAAACTCATGGGATTAATGAAGATTTTTAGAAGATACCCGATTAAGGTTTTTAATGTTACGAATAATGAGAGCGTAAAGGTTTGTGCTTTAAATTATTTAATTTGCTATTTTTTTTTGACTTTCTATTTTGGGTTTTACTAGAATCTAGGAGTCAACAAACAAGATAACAAGATTATTATTTTAAAACCATCCAAGAACAATTTTAAGAAATGTTGTAATTTCAAATACGGTTTTTTTATTAAAAGTGATTGTCGTTTTAAGTTTTAATTACATCGTATTACAAATTCTTTTCTATAAATGTGTTAGTGGTCCTGTAAAAGACCGATTTGTTTGTGGATATTGTGTAACGTGTCGTTTACACGTTCCCTGATTTTAAATTTAAAAAAAACGATTAAAAATTTGAGGGCTGTCATCGGTTAAATTTTGAGAAAAATAATCTAAAAAACTGAATTTTTTAAAAGGAAAATGTTTGAAATTAAAACTACAGGTTCTCGTTGCGGTATCGTTCCTTTTGTCGTCCAGATTACTTGTTGTGACTGAAGGCATCGCACTCCAAAATTTATGAAGAATCATTTTAAAATCCAAACCTGCTGAATTTGAGTACGTTTCATTGCATTAAGGCAAGGATAATAAAGTAAGTGTTTTAAAATTTTTCCGGTCAATTATTGTATTGAAGTTCATTTTCACGTTTTATGATTTGTATCAATTATGTTAATAATTAGAGAACCTTATTACAGCTCATGCTGTTAAATTAATTTTTCTTGTAGTCAGTATCTTTTGCAGTAGTAGGTTACCGTTTGTGTTAATGATTTTTACTTTTAATTCGTTTAACAACGCTCAAAGTTAAAAACATTGCGTTTGTGCAATTCCACGCGCACTTTGCAATTGTTGTAAGCTAATTTGACCTAGCATTTTGGTTTAGTCCTGTTTACAATTAGACAAATCAAATTATAATATTTTTAATTGTTTATTGTCAAATTTAATTTTGTTTATTAGATTTTTTTTGTTACCTTAAATGTTTTGTTTGTTTTACCTATCTTGAAAGAAAACAAACTGGCACCCATTTTAAATATTGTTGATTATGTTTATTTTAAGAAGCATCTTTGAAATAGTACGCATCAAAGCATAAACCACCACACAAATATTCCCACGATCATTTTGAGTCTCTGCTGAGTTTTATCAGAATATTGGCTGAAGCAATATAAAAATTTAAAAAAAAAACACGACATTACAACACAGAAGTGAAAGCTAATAGGTATTGCATGCGAAGTGATTGGCTTATAACAACTGGTTAAAATGCTATCCATTTACTGCTAAACAGTGCCCCAAATAAAAGTTTCGTTGCACATTTGCAATCATATTTGCTGGTATATTGAATCAAACTTCCACAATTTTATCTTTTAAAGACTCAATTGTGTCGTGGGTTCTGTTGGTATAAACCTTCGAAGATATGTAAGGTCGTAAAAAGAAGTTGTTGGGGACAAGCCTGGTGATCTTGGTGGTCAAGTAACTTCCTCACTTCTTCCAATCTAGGTTCTAGAAAGTGCTTTATTTAAAAGTTGTTTTATTTGATTCGCATTATGTGCTGGACACCCATCATGCTGATACCGCAAACTACATTGAGATTGAACGAACATTCATCGGTGAAGCAAATATTCTTAATAAAATTCATATCATTATTGCGTATCTCCATTAATGTTTCACAAAATTCTTGCCTTTTGTCAGCATCGGTTTATGCTTTTTAAAATTTTATGAACTCGACACCTATTTACACCACAGTCGATACTTAGTTGTCGAATACTAATATTAGGGTTAAGTTTCACAGCACCGAGCACGTTGATTTCTTCATCGTTGTCTATCCTCTGGTTTTGTTGAACCTGCTTCGGACGCTTGTGGACACTGCGGTTTCTCTGCCGATCCGGAAAAAGTGTAGCAAAAATTGCATAGCCTTAGTGGATCAATTTAATTTTTTTCTATAGTGAAATTCCTATGTTGCGTCTTTTCAGAGACACATATTTTTGAAAATGGCATTTTTTGGGTTTTGGTGGATATCTTCGGAGCGATTCAGAATTTTTATCCTAGTTAACGGTATCTAAATCAGCATGATAAGCTGTACAACGCTGCTCATTTAACAGAATCTATATCAAATTGGGGCACACTGTATAAAATTTCTGAAAAAATTAATAGAAATAACAGTTATTTTTGAAAAGGATGAAAATATTTTTCTGTAAGATTTCTTTTTCTATACTGTTTTTTTGGTACTTTTATGAGACATACCTACGACAAGAAAAGTGAAACATAGACAGTAAGCAGTTTCAGTTTTAAAATTCCCTGTCTTATAAGATATAGAGCACGAAGTCGCACGAACGTGATAGTAAGGCATTTTTTAACTTGCTTACTAAATGTTTTAATTTAATAATATACATATTTAATCAGAATCTTATCTACCATTACAGTGTAAAGATAATTTTAATTATTTTTTAACAATTTAATAGGATACATTCATATTTAATCTGAGTGCACAAATTTACGCCAATCTTGTTTATTTTTGCAAGTTCCGTTGCTTCTTTCCAGTTGATGTTCCTCTTCTTCAGTGTCTTTTCTACGGCGGCGTCTCAGCTCTCTTGTGGTCTTCCTCTTTTTCTCTTCCCTGTTGTTTTTGTTTTTCACACTAATTTAACTAAACTTTCATCCTTAATTCGCGGTAAGTGCCCCCACCAACTCAACTGCTTTTTTTCTATAAATTCTTGTAGTGATTGTTCTTCTAATTGCCTGTGTTTCTAATTCGGTCAATTAGTGTCACTTCTAATACTCATCTCAAATACTTCATTTCTATCGCTTGAAGTTTTAGTTTTATTTTGTTTGTTAATACCCACGACTCGCATCCGTAAGTTAGTATTGGACGATAAACTGCTCTGTACACAATCAACTTGATCTTTTTAGATACTTCATTTTTGTTTAGAAATGCATTATTTAAAGAATACTAAAGCTTATTACACTTTTCTATTCTTTCGTCGATGTCATCTTCTTGCCTGACTGTTTCGTTTATGATAACACCTAAATATTTAAACTGTTGAACTTGTATCATTTTATTGTCAATTTTATCCGTAGCTGTTCTTCTTTCATTGATATTGCCATCACTTTAGTTTTTTCTAGGTTGATTTTCATTCTGGGTTCTAATAGTACTTCATTCCACATGTTCATGTTGTTTTGTAACGATGTTTCCGATTTTCCCATTATTATTAGGTCATCAGCATATGCGCATTCAGATACCAAAATTGATTTTAGTTTATTATAACCTATCCATACTTTCTCGATTTGTGTATGACATTTTCTCATAATTTTGTCCATATATATAAGAGGGTATTTAAATAGTTTGTAAAAAAATGCACCTACTAAAAACTATTAATTTTCAAAACAAGCTTAGTTACAGTTACAGTCAAAACGTAAACAGTAATTAAAGTGAAGGTTTCAAAAAGGTAATCCCATTTTTTAATTCATCAAATGTATATAATTACTGATTTATGAACAATTGAAAAACAATAACAATTCAAAGTTTATCATTACGGATAACCACTAAAACAAGATATCCCGTGTAAGTTCCAATGTTTCGAATCCTTGAATATGACTTCTGTCAAATGTTTCGTTTGTATTAATAATAAACTTTTCTGTTAACATTTATTAATTGAAATTCAGCAGTATTGAATGTGCAGCCTTGCCACAATTGTATAATTTCGACTTATAAATCATAGAAGATAAACACAAAAGACAAGTTTGAGTGCTCATGTTCATTCCCCATTTTCAAAATTTATTCGGGCGGGGGTTGATAATAAGTATGTAACTAATAGCTGAATTGTATTTTGCATATCCGCGTGTATAACTTGCAACACTGTCGCATGTAAATGTGTAAAACACCGTATTGAAGACAGCGCCTTCTGTTAGAGAAATTACAAAATTACCGATACTGGTGGATGTCTAGACTTTTTTATAAAAGTTTATTAATTTAGAAACTATAATGCGATACTAACGCCATCCGTGGATGTTACGAGTTTGACATTTGCTGATGCCCCACTTAATGTACCTCCTTGTCGTACTCCTATGCTTGTTGCAAATTCATCAGATACGTTGTTTTATCCAATCACATAATTCCTTGTGTTTTCGTATATATTTTTTATTATTCTTATTAGTTTTGCTCCAATGCCTCTTTTATGTAAGCAGTGCCATAATTTTTCTCGTGGGACTCGGTCGAACGCTTTCTCCAAATCGATAAAGCCAAAATGTATTTTTTCTTCAAGCGACAATAAAACGGCTATTTAGAGATTGGTACTTTGGTTATATTATATTATGAATGTAAAGTACCAACTTGATTCGTCGAGAATAAAACGTCACAATAACACTCGAGAATTTCGAATATTTGAAAATAACACATAGAAACTAGCAATAAACGCTTGAAGAAAAATAATATATTTCACTTGGAGTTAAAAAATATAAGTGTTTTGCTTAATTTGCTGTCTCGGCTAACGCCTCACCACCAAACTTTTAAGCTCAATAATTGTATTGTTTAATTCCTAGTAAAATAATCTACTATTATTGTTGTATTGGTGTGCCTTTAATTAATTATTTATTTTATAGTGACTATATGGTCTTGTCTACTTCTACCTTTGCGAAATCCACTTTGTGACTCCAACAATTCTGTTTCTGTCACTCTTTCAGTGTTCCTTCTATAATACGTTCAAATATTTTTAATAGTACACTTAGTAGTGTTAGTCCTCGGTAGTTCTTGCAGTTCTTGCACCATGCTTAAATATAGGTACTATTTGGCCTATCTCCCAGTCCGTTGACATTACTTCTTTTTCCCATATTGCTTTATACAATCTCAGTAGTTAGTTTATTCCTGCACCTCCTGAATGTATCATCATCTCTATGGTAATTTTGTCATGTCCGGTTGTTCTTCCATTTTTCATTCTGTTAATCTCTTTCTTTAGTTTCAACATTGTTATTCGTTATTCTACGTTTTCTTCGGTATTTGTTATGTCTTCTGTTACACTTTTTTTTCAGTAATTCCTTCTTTTCCCTCTAATAATTCCTTGTAATACTCTCGCCATCTTTCCATTACCTCTTTCGGTTTTGTTAACAATTTTCCATCTTTATTTTTAATAATTCTTGGGCTTTTATTTTCGTTAATTTTTAAACATTTAAGTATTTTAAAAAATAATTTTTGATTTTCTATCCCTGTATTTTCTAGTTTCTGGCCGAATTCCTGCCACGATTTTTGTTTTGCCTCTTTTATCATTATTTTAACTTGGTTCCTTACTTGTTTGTATAGTTTATATTTTTCTTGCGTTTTTGATATTAAATAACTTTGCCACACTGTTTCTTCAGCTTAATTTGTTCTAATATTTGCGCAGACCACCATTCAGTCCGTTTTTGATTGGTACTTGTTTTATTTGTTCTACATGCCCTCTTTGCTGCATTAATAATTGGTTCTTTTAATTTTAGCCAATGTTCTTCACAGTTTTTGTTGTAAATCCGTCTTTTGGAGTTCCCTTTTTTATTTCTTCTTCATATATTCTTTTTCTTGTAGTTTGTAAGTTTTAATTGTCTCTGCCGTTGTAAGTTTTTCAATTTGTATATGTTTTTCATGCTCATTTGATTTTTTAATTGCGATTTTTCCAACCAATAGTAAATGATCGCTATTAATTTCCGCTCTTCGTTTTACTCGTACGTCTTTCACACGTACATTTTCCTGTGCTCTCTTTGAATTAAGATATAATCTATAATTGATTTGTCATTCTTACTCGCCATTTATCTTGTGTACTCGTAATTGTCTTTATGGTCAAAAACGCTGTTAGTTATAAAAAAATCGTTAACAGTACAAAATTTTATTAAATTTTTGTTGTTTTTGTTTCTTGGTTTTTCGCCAAATTTTCCTATTACCGTTTTTCCAACTCCTAGCCGTGCATTGAAATCTCCTGCTATAAAAATGTTTCCTTTACATGTTTCTATAACCTCCTCTAATTCTTCCCAAAATTGGTTTTTTTCTTTTTCTGTGGGTTTTCGTCCGGCCTGTAAACCGTTATAACTGTAGTTATTTCATTTCTAAAGTCTGTCCAGAAACAAAGCAAAGTAATAAATTAAAATAGTTCATTTATTTTACATATAAGCGGTACCCAATATTGTATGAAATACATAAAAGACTTTAAAACTAATTTTAGGATATACCGCTTCCGTACTATAGTGTTGCAACGTAAGTTATTTATGAATAGCTCCTAATCCGTTAACAATGGGACGTACCTGTTCTTGAGGTCTAAACTAAAGATCATAGGAGTGTACATGGGTTTTGCTGACAAAAAAAAATTATGATGGCGTTTTATTGAAAGTAATTTTAAACATATCATTGTAATTATAAAACACATCGTTTGTTAGAAACCATTTTATAGAGTTTGAAAATTTAAGGTATAATAAAGAACAACCTAATTTATAGAAACAATAATAAATATATTATTTTAAAATACAGTTATTCTGAAAATTCATCTGTTTCTTTGGAAGAAGTATCGTTTGAGCCTATTAAAATTACAACAGGCTCTATAGTAACTTCTATCAAGTTGTCAAGTTCCCACATTTTTGTTCCTCTTTTTATTACGTGTTCTATACACTTTTTCCATTTTTCCGCAGTCACATCAGTCATATGTGAACACATATTAACTGTTTCTTGAACTGTTTTCAACGGATTATTGCATTTCAAATAATTGTACACATTGAGCACAATCGTTTTTTCGTTGGCAGAAAGCGCAGACCTCTTCACGCGTTTTCTTAGAATAAATTCACGACTCGATGCTATTCCAATGAAACTCAATACTGCAGCGTAACAACGCCTTATGATATACCGATATGATATGACAATAATCATTAGTTAGGCTATCGTAATAATTACTATATTTCTTCCTAATTATATCATAAAGAACACATTAAAATCTATTAAAGTGTCATTCCTAATACAGTACATACTTTTAGTTCAATTATTAGTAATTAATTAGTTAAAATTTCTAAAAATGTAATCGATAATGATATTAGCAATTTCTGGTAAACAAGGTGATTTACTAGTGGTGGCCAAAAATAAACCCACGTATTATTTGATAAAAATTTTAAATTGGGATTTTCATATAAAGTTTTTATCAGGAAAGTTTCGTTAAAAAGTTACAGGGTGGTAAACTAATTAATTTTTTTTAGAATACCTCAAAACTAGCGTCTATAATAAACCAAAGTGTTTAGACAAACCCATGTGTCAAATTTCAGTTTATTACAGTCAGTACTTTATACCATTGCATGGAAGTAGGTGGAGGTCAATTTGAACATTTAATAAAATGAAATGTGTCAATATAATTAATTAATGATAAATGGTTACACATCTTCTACATTTTTAATCCCCTTTTCAAAAAAGTATCAATACATTGGTACGCCATTGGAATCTGTTAAACATGTTGATTTATTACTTCACTTCGTTTCTGGACAGAGTTTAGTTTAAGTTTCGCTATTTTTTCACACTTTCCTTCCCAACTCACCACATTACTTAACCATTTTTTATTAATAATTATTTCTACTCCTTCGAAGGCTCTTTGTTTAGTGGGAACACCTTTATATATCAGCAGATGTTAATTACGTAATTCCATCTCTTCATTTCCTTTTTTTTTGTTTCTGACAATATCTGTACATCAAGCTTTTCTCTTCCAAATTCCCAAACAATTTATTCTTCTTTTCCTGCAATACTTCTCGTATTCCATACTCCTATCTTCCAAAATATATAATTTTCTTTGTTTATTATTTCACATGTGTTCGTATTGTACTGTTCCTTATTTCCGTATTCTTTAATCCTAATCGTAGCTTCGTAATTCCATTTCCAGATTTTTCCATCAATGGTAATTTACTGGTATCCTACTCTAACATCTCTTCCCTTTTTCTTTCGGTGTATGCTTTTTCCCTCAATTCGATTTAAATCATTCGTTCCTCCCGTGTCATATCATTGTCTATAAATACATTAGTTCCTTTAATTTTGTTTTTTCTTTTTAATATCTCAGTCTTCTTTCCAATTATTAGTCTTTCCAAAACTATAGGAATTTGTTCTTTTCCTACCTTAAACTGATACGCTTGTTTTATTTTTTGTTTGTACTTCTATATTTTCTATGAAAAACTCATCGACTTCCGACTTCTAAATTAACTCCCTTAAAATTTTTTTTTTTATTACTATATTTCGTCTAAGTGGTCTTTCTCCATTTTTTTCAAGTTTTCTTTCCACTATTCCTTATTTATCCTTTAGAGTTTTATTTTCTTCTCTCAGTTCTTGTATATCCTTTTAATATTTTCTTTGATCATCTTTAATTCCTTTTATTT